>CM018042.1:28101756-28701756 GCA_008638375.1 Nyssa sinensis
TAGAGTATGAACTGGGTGCTACTTAATTAGCTATATCGAATTATCAACAATCTCATGCTGTTACAGGATATATATATATATATATTGCAGGTACATGGGCCCTTGTTCAAGTGGCAAAGTTCAAGTGAGACAAATAAAGAATATATCACTCCTAAAGTATGAACTGGGTGCTACTTAATTAGCTATATCGAATTATCAACAATCTCATGCCGTTACAGGATACAAATATATATATATATATATATATATATATATGTGGGGGATTCTAGTGGGAAAACATGAAGCCAACAAAAGCATTTAATCACTATTATGTGTCCGTTTGGTACGGTTGAGCGAGATAAAAGTATTGTTTAAGTTTAACAACTGAGAGGATTAAACAGTTGTGTAAAAATGTTATTTGAGTTAAATAATTAATTATTTGATCGAACTGTTAAAAAGTAAACAATTATCAAATAGGAACATTTATTAAACTTCATAATGAACTTAACAAACTTAATGCAAAAAGGTAAAATTACCAATTTAACTCAAATCGTAATTTAATAAATTGTTGCAGCTAATAAGTGAAATCTGAATTCGATCCAAACAGTCTCAAAATCAATTAAGTACAATTGAACACCTCAAAACGTATTAAATTATGATCAACAGCTAATCAAACAAAAACATTGAGTTTAGCCAAGTAAATCAGGTATGACTTATGATCAAACCTTGTGATGATTGGATTTGAGTTTCCAACCTTTATAAACTTGCTGTAAATTTCTTATTGTTTTCTTAAACTAAGAGAATTTAGAATAATTAGAAAAGTAGTCGTGGGTTTTGTATATTTGTGAGAATAGACACTCTTGCAAGAATGAATGCAAGTGAAATTACTACTTAGGCTGTGTAGATATTCGTTTGAGATAAATAAATCAAACTTGATTATATTTTAAAGTTCGTTAAGTTTGAATTTGTCTCAATCAAGTAATAAATATTTTAATATTATATAAAAACGTAAGCTAATTGAACTCAACTTGTGATCAACTCGACTAAAGACTTAAGACTTGTTTGAAATCAACTAAAAATATAAATAAGTCAAATTTAAATACAATTTATAACTCATTGATTTTTTTGAATCAAACTTAAATAACCAACTACTCAACTTATCTTGACTCAATTCGGCAACCCTAAATCAAGATTATGCCTAATTGAAAAACACCTAAGAAAATAGTTTTACCCAATGAATGATACACACTTAATAGGGTAATAAATACTTATTATTATTGTAATGCCCCAATCCTACCTACCTATCATGAGTGTTTTGAAGTTGAAAGAGATCATAAGTGAGCAAAGATAAGAAATTGTCACTACCAATAATAATACCACTAACAAAAGTACTCCTTTAGTGACATTTCAAACAAGTGGCGTTTCCAGCTAATGCCATCTAATCGTGCCACAGAGATTTTTAGTGGGGCTTGACACTTGAAATTGTCACTACAACATTTATTTGTGTTGCTCAAAAAGCCACTATAGCAGATTTTTGTGGCGCTTTGAAAGCCACTATAAAAACTTTCACTGACCTAAAAAATATCACGGAAATTTGATTTTACTGGAAATTACGCCTAATGTTTTAAAATTGGGCCAGATTGACTAGTTGAACCATCGATCGGTTCAAGAAGCTGTCCGGTTCCACCCGCTAGACTGAACTTGCTCAAAAACAGCTTAAGGGAACAAAAAAAAAAAAAGAAGAATATTCACGAAAATTTATTCATTACCGAATCAGAAACAAGTCCAAGTAACTGGTTATGGAAACAACTACAGTGATCCAACTAATGATCAGTGAAATATGAAAAGAGTGATCTATTCTCAAATTTCATCATGTGTTCCAGAGAAGGAAGGGAATTCAATTTGAGAACCACATCTGCCACCGTGTGGTTGCACTGGACATTCGATGAAGTTTGAGCCAGAAGAATCCACACACAGGTAAACCTGGGCAAGCTGGTGATTGCCCAATGCATCGACATTGCACTGGATATAGGGAACATAGCCAACAGCTTCTTCAATGGCTTCTTTGATGCTTTCTATACTGTAAAATTTCCCATCTGGTCGAATTCCTGCAACATTTATAAATTTTAGATCCGAATAAATCTATCCTTACCAAATATAAGTTGTTTCATAATTTGATGTATTGTAAATGAGATATTTTCATATTATTTACAATGTTATTTTAAGAAAATGTTTTGGGAAGATGGTCCTTAGAATCATATTAAAAATGGATAATTAAAGTGACTTTCCTTGAATTATTTGATATTTAAAAATTATAAGGACTTTTCTGTATTTTCTAAAATTACACCGACCTCCTCCTCTTTATTATATTGACAATATATATATTTTTTTCCTTTGTACAAAAGTTGTCACGGATGATGTTTGGGTTTCAAAAAAAATAATTAAAATACTTTTATATATTACATTGACTTATCTTATCTTTTCAAGAGAAGTTCTTGTAATTATTAAATATCACATTAGAATACAAATTAAATCTCTTTATTTTAGTGAGTCAAATTTAAACAAGCCAATGTCGGACTCGGCTTCGGCTCATTTACAGCCCTTTGGACAAATAACACATGCATGCATAATTAATGGAAGTGTTGATTAAAAATGCTGAGGGAATAGCAAAATAGAAAATACCAGCATTCTGGAGGGCTTGGAGGAGTTTTGCTTTCTGCTTGAGGTCAAGAGCTGATTGGAAGTAACCATGCTGGTTAAGGGCAGACTCAGAGCAAGTTCCATGTTTATTCCATTCATGTCCCCAGAACCTCAAGCCATCACTACTTGGGCAGGCCAGTGATGGCCAGGCTTTTTGCAATCTGCCGCTGAGGTCTGAGATCTATATGTACCATGGTGTAGAAAGAGAGACTTGAGTCATGAATACATAAAAAATTAAGTTTACAAAAAAAAAAAAGGAAAAGAAAAAAGGTCAATTAAAATACATTATTACTGTAATCCAATGCCCTAATGGGGTGTTGTTTGAATGCGCAATATTAAATTTATATATATTATATTAAAATATATATATATATATTTAAACTTTATATAATATGTTAAATAGTTAACAAATCGATCCGGATCCAAATTAAGAATTTATAAATTTGTCTAAAAATCTAATTTGAATGTTTTTTTTTTTTTAACAAATAAGATTCAGATCACTCTTGATCTGATCCATTTACATTCTTAATTCCGTATGTTTCAGAAATTAAATTTCATGTGATTCTGGCAATTAAAATCTGATTTTTCCATGTCAATAGATTATATTCTACTATGTCCAATAGTAATTTTTTCTTATATAATGATGAGAATCGAATTCACAATGTGAAAAGTGAACACTCATATCAATTAAGGTAAAGGACGTCCTCGTCCTGTCTTAACCCTTAGATTTAATAATAATAACAGCAACAACACAGTGACATGTAACCTTAGATTTGCATAATCTTCAAATGTATAATAAATTTTGTCAACTTTCAGCTATTTTCATCATCTACAAGATCATACTAGGGCCTTTAGGTACCACCCTTAGATTTGAAGAGGCCTTTAGGTACCACCCTTAGATTTGCATAATCTTCAAATGTATAATAATTTTTGTCTACTTTCAGCTATTTTCATCATCTACAAGATTATAGTACTAGGGCCTTTAGGTACCTCAGAGTCGTCAAGAAATTCTTAGGTTAACTTGGTTCATGAACTAGATCAATTTCAATCGATCTGTCATGTGTATGGATTGTCCAGCTTTAAAAGGATAAAAAACCTTTTCCTATTTTGTTAGTAAATTGTGATTAATTTGATTTACAAACTTAAGTCTATGGACCAATCCATTGAAATCTGATTTTTTCATGTAAATAGATTACTATCGTAAGGTTAGATTTATTAATAATAATAATTAATGCAGTGACGTTTACCTCCTACATTTGCATCATCTCCAAAAATAAGATAATTTTTGTCAACTTTAAGCTATTTTCATGATCTACAAGATCAAACTAGGGCTTTTAGTTACCTTGGATTCATCAAACGGGCTGCTACGATCACAGCTTGATGGGTATGTGCCGTCATTGTAGTTAGGCCAAAGACCATGAATGCTGAAATCTTCTGCTGGCTTTCCTGTCTTCGGGTAGCAACAACTTTGCTTTGTGTCACAGTATGATCCTGGCCACTGCATCAGAAGATGTTTCATGCAAGTTTAGAGGAAGCCCAGATAAGTTTTGCTGAGACAATAATAGAATTAAAATGAAGAAGAAGAAGAAGAAGAAGAAGCAAATGAATTCATAAACAAACTGGAACTAAACAACCTGTTGAACAAAGTAGTAGAAATCAAAATCCTTAGAAAAACATAGAACTGTTAGACATTGTATGAGCAAAAGTTTGATCCAGATTGAGTAGTTTGACTTCATCTCTCTCTGAGATTTCTCTTGATATATATAAGAAGAAAATGATAAGAACACAATGGAGTTGCTAACTATATTTATAAGAAAAATGTAAAGCAGTGGATGGAATATCCAGGACAGTAAACCCTCACAAACCTTTGCGTATTGTATTAATCTATTACATTGTTTGCGTATGTAACGGTAGAACACACGTGTCTCTTCTCTATTCTATATTATGCTTTTTTTTTTAACTCCCTTCTTTTAGATTTCTATCTGCTTTTTTGTTTTTTTTGCTTTTGTTTCATTTTTTATTTATTTATATATTTCAATTAATTATGGTAAAAATGAGTTGAGAAATAAAATTAAGTTGAATTATGACGTAAATCATGCTCATCAGAAAATAAAAAATAAAAAAAAAAGAAAGGAAAAAAGGAATTGGTTTGCTTGTGTACTCCAAAATTGGTTTTCTGTTTCAACCATTTTGAGGATGATCTAGCTTGAAATATCATTACCCTGCTGCTCTTGGAGTAAAGTTTCATCATCAATGTTCTCATGTTTTATAAGTCAGTTTTCTCTTTTTCAGTTGCTCTGTTCTTTTCTTCTTTTTGTTTAAGTAGGTACCTTACCAACTAACTGGGGTCGGAAGTTTTTGTTGCTTTAATATATATATATATATATATATATATATATATGAATCAATCGGTTTATGCGCATCGAATTAAGTCTCTTTCTCCGTAATAATTATACTTACCTTTTAAACTCTAGTTGTCAGCAATCGGTGCAGAGTAAATTCAAACTCGATATAGTCGGAAATAATGTTTTACCGACTTCTTATATAATCGGAAATAATATTTTACATATCATTTGTTTCATCAGAAATAATGTTTTTCTGCCGACGCGTACGCGTCAGTAATACTTTAATATTTCCGACACCATGATAGTTAATTGCATCAGTAATCTTTTTCTGACCATTTTATTATCGACCCTTTTGGGGCGACATCTATTATGTGTCGGTAATATATATTTCTGACGTTAAATCAATTATTTCCGACCTAATCTGGAGTCGGAATAAATTCTCTGTCTTATAGTGCGAGACACTTAAATTTTATTTTTAACATCTTTACTACTCAATCACACCCGGAGTGATGTTGTTTTAATATTTCTGGAGAGGCAGTTGATTTATAGGAGTATGTTCTTATGTAATCTATATCTTATTATATATAAAATATTTTCTTTGCCAATCAAAAAAATAATAATTGGGATAACCTACCATTTGATTGTCAAATTAACAAAATATAATGCATCATTATTTTGTTGAGAAATTAACTAATTCTAACATGATAATTTTAAGTCTTTTTAGTACTAATTGTGTAATGTGACATATAATTGGAAAAGTCTATTTGCGCTCTTCCATCAGCCAATGGTCCCTCCCATATTACTTTGAAAACTTTGAAGTTCAAATCGGGCTAACCTAAGATTAGGTTTTATTTTAATTTTTAATTAGCCAAAATTAAATATTGTATTATATGTCGAAACCTGATTGGTGCATGCAACATCTAATTAATGGATCAATTTCTGCTGTCTATATAAAATAACTAATTGTATTCACCGAAATCCTTAATTAATGTATAATATTTCATTACATAATCAAGAGATGTCCCTTTGTGGGTTATGTAAACCAAATTATGTATGATGGGTTAACCCTGGACAGTTTGTTTTGATTTTATAAATTTCCAATCTCTATTTTCAAGATAATATAATATGAACTAATCCTTAGGTTACCCAAATTAAAGTAATATATACTACAACATTTGGTGCATCTTTGTAGTATTATATTCTATAGCCAACCTTAAGTTTTTTTTTTTTTTTTTTTGGGGGGGGGGGGGGGTGTGGTTAAGTAACAATGTATTAAGGAGCAATAAATAAATAAATATTAAGGACATAAGTCTTATCCGAGTGATGCAAAAATATTAGATGATTGTCATTTACTCAAATTTTTTAATGATTTATTTGTCACTTAAAATAACTCGAAATATGAACAATGTGTGGGATAAAAGGGGAAGCTTTGGGAGGTTTTGCTCTTGTAATATCTTTGATACAGTAGATTAAATATCACTGTCTGTGAACGTTACTATTTTGTTGAATCACATAAATCTTGTGTCTTCTTTATATATTTTGTTTATTTTTACTTATTTGAAATCAATTTATTATTTGAAAACTAGTCTTAAAAATAAAAAATGAGTCAAGCTTAACAGAGCCAACAAAAAAACAACAAAACAAAGAACAGGGGAAACAAGCTTAAGTGACACAACCCAACAATCACCAAAAAAACAGGCAGTCTAGACTTCTAAAAGCAGGCACCAGAATGCCTAGGTTTATTTAGACTTCCCAATTTTTACAAGTGTTCTTCACTCCCCTTCATCAAGAAGCCTCTAATGGCAAAGTTAATCTCCTACGCCACTCAATCTCTCTAAGCCTCTTCTTCCCATGTAGAATCCTCTAATTTCAACAAAGGAAGTTAGAGCTAACTAACTTCCTAATGTCATTGAAAAAGTATTGACCTTAATTTAAGCTTGTTAGTTGCCCACTCCATCTTGTTGATTTCTCTTGCTAGATGTCTTAGCTTCAAAATTTGCCTCCATGACCAAACTGCAACATATTCACCCACGCGGAGCGTAGTTAGTTTGTATGACAAGCAAGGACGGATATACTAGCAACTACTTTGGGCTATAATCCATCTCAAATTTTAGTAAAACATTTGTATATATGGAAAAATTTGGTTCTTTCCAAGTTGGTTCATTTCAAAATTTTGGCTCAACTCAATCTTTATCTACTGCACTATATCATTTCGCACTCCAAAATTTTGGTCCCAGCTAAAAACTTTCCTAATAAAATTTTAAAGAATCTTATCATTTCTCTTATTTTTCACTCCTAAGTTCTTTTAGTCCCTCGCCAAATTTTTATCTTGGTTCTCTCCTTGATGACGAGGCTCAAGTATATATTAAGCGAACCGTACTCTGAACATAGCAGTGAGTTTGAATCTTAATCGTGCCACGAGTTTACGAATTTAAATCTTTCATAATTGTGAGTGGACCATATTATGGGATCCATCCCTACCCCGGACTAACCCTTTTTAAAAAATATTTTTATTTTCTTATCAAATAAATAGGCACCATCTAATCCATAAGGAATCCTTTTTTTTTTTTTAGGATGGTAGAATTCTTATCTTTTTATTTCTTTTCCCCCTCTGTTCTCTTTTCAAATCCCCCCTCCTTGCTTGGCAAGTCTCAATTTTTTTTTGTTTTCTTTTAATATACATTTCTCTCTAGGATGGAAAAAAAACGTGATGAGACCAATAAAAAATTACAATGTCGTTAATTAATCAATAAAAAAAGTCTTCAATTAATAAATTTTCTCCCCTAATTGGTGAAATAAAAATCTGCAGATTCTTTTTCCTCCATTGAAGAGGCTTTCAAAGTTCATTATTTTATCTTAATTATTTGGTTCAATACCTCAAATCCTTTCTTTTTTCTGTAATACCAATAAATGAAGTCTCATGATCTGATTGTTACATTTTGTTATACAATAAAATAAGAACACCAAACAGGTTGGTATGGAAAAAGTTTTAGACCAATTAATAATATATTATTATATATAATATAATTTATATTTTCTTAATCATATATAATAAAATATCATTAAAAGAAAATAACGTATCAGATCAACTAAAAAAATATCTCAATGGGCATCATCATTCAGCAAGCAATTAATTGGCTTCAAAGACAAATTATTCAATGTTTCATATGAATGGCTCAATGCTACATTTTATTTGAGCTTTGGTATGCATAAGTACATCACACATATGAATAGACTTTGGACGGTGATTTGTTTATTTATTTATTTTGGCTGGATCACTTTTTTTTTATAATCTAAATAGTGGTAGACTTGTACATAATTGCTTGCACATTGAAGATTATAAAAATGAGAACATCTCATTTTAGTTGTATCTCAATGGTGTACATGTTCACAATAATACACATATCTTCTTTTCATTTAAAGAAAAAAAAAAATAGAGAGAACACCTCATCATCACCATGGCTTTTAAGTACCTATCTTGTAAGCAGGGATGAAACCAAGAATTTACTTTTGGAGAATAAATTCTTTTACTAAATGTTGAATCATAAATTTAAAAATTAATGAAGTATAAAAATTTAATATTGATTTTTCACATTTTTCAAATAAATTTATGGGAAATGTCATGCTTCTTAAAATTGTATCTCAAATTTCTATCCTCAATAATGTGGCATTGATATGAAAGAATCACATTAATTACATGATTTCAAGTATTATCAGTAATCCAGTACCATGTTAATGTCACATCATTTTGAGTTATAAAAATTTGAGATACAATTTTGAGAAGTGTATCTAAATTTATTGATATAAAAGAATTAGATAAATTTTTTTAATAAAAAGAAGAGACACTTGAATACTTTACGTTATAAGAAAATAAAAATAAAAAAGTTAATAAAAGTTTTATTAACGAGTGAAATTGAAATAAAACTATGGGTGAAATATGAAAAAAATTAGACTTAAGGGGCAAAAATACAAAATAAAAGGGTGTATTTGAAAAATAAAATTTGAAAATTATAAAAAAAATTCCAGATAAAAAAAACTGGGACCTGTTCCCAAGCTGGCTGCGCCCATGCCTGTAAGAGCTCTAATCTTTTCTAATTTTTTTGGTATTAAAGAGATTTCCGTTCTAATTTTTTAAAGACTTTTTATCTCGTCTGAGTAGCTCAAGATTTAGCTTGTAGACCTCCCAAATCCTACTAGGAAGTTCCATCCACCTAAGGCCTTTATCACTTGATTACCCTTGTTTTTCCAACCTTATGATTCATTTTTAAGGTGATATTCTTACTTTCAATGTGCTAATCCAAGACCTCAAGAAAAATAACATACATGCATAGTGTTATTTAGTCCAATTATAGAGAGATTTGAAACTTTATTTGGCATTCCCACCTCTCTTGGCATTCCCATTGATTTGTCTTCTCTTTTTTAAAATCTTTCTTATTGGTATTAAAATATTGTCATCGTGGCCATGGGTTATGATATTGCTGATGTGTTTTAAGTTAGAAAACTATAGAAATAATTATTAATATTTCTATTAATTATCTTCATAATTGTATCGTTGACTATTTGAAGTTTAGAACCAATTCTCATATAATTGAAAATACACGTTGCATTTAAACAATTATATATGTATACATTGTTAATTTGTTATTGTGGACTTAGTGGGTATTGATTTGTCTGTTTAATTTAGTCTTTGTGTATAAATAATTTAGTCTTCGTTTGGTTAAGTTGTGAAAAGGTATTGTTTGAGTTAAGTTATTATGAAAAAATTATTGTTTGAATTTAGCAATTGAGTGATTTGATGAACTCTTAAAAAGTGCTTAACAACTATCAGATAGGAAACATTTATAATTAAATTGACCTAATTTAATAAAAAAAAAAGGTTAAAATTACAAGTTTAACACAAATCGCACTTAATGAAAAAATTGTGACAAATAAGTGTCCGATTGGATGAGGGGTGGAAAAATATTGTTTAAATTAAGCAACCGTTTGAGTTAAACTAGCAGTAAAAAAATATTGTTTGAAGTTAAGCATTCGAGTGTTTGGATGAGCTGTTAAAAATTAGTTAACAGATATCAAATGATACATTATAATAGACTTGACCAACTTAATAAAAAATGCAAGTTAAACTTACAAGTTTAACACAAATCGCACTTAATGAAAAAATTGTGACAAATAAGTGCCCGATTGGATGAGGGGTCAAAAAATATTGTTTAAATTAAGCAACTGTTTGAGTTAAGTAGCAGTAAAAAAATATTGTTTGAGTTAAGCATTCGAGTGTTTGGATAATTGTTAAAAATTAGTTAACAGATATCAAATGAAACATTTATAATAGACTTGACCAACTTAATGAAAAAGGCAAGTTAAATTTACAAGTTTAACACAAATCGCACTTAATGAAAAAATTGTGACAAATAAGTGCCCGATTGGAAGAGGGGTCGAAAAATATTGTTTAAATTAAGCAACTGTTTGAGTCAAGTAGCAGTAAAAAAATATTGTTTGAGTTAAGCATTCGAGTGTATGGATGAGCTGTTAAAAATTAGTTGACAGATATCAAATGAGACATTTATAATAGACTTGACCAAGTTAATGAAAAAGGCAAGTTAAACTTACAAGTTTAACACAAATCGCAGCTTAATGAAAAAATTGTGACAAATAAGTGCCCGATTGGATGAGGGGTCGAAAAATATTGTTTAAATTAAGCAACTGTTTGAGTTAAGTAGCAGTAAAAAAATATTGTTTGAATTAAGCATTCGAGTGTTTGGATGAGCTGTTAAAAATTAGTTAACATATATCAAATGAAACATTTATAATAGACTTGACCAACTTAATGAAAAAGGCAAGTTAAATTTACAAGTTTAACACAAATCGCACTTAATGAAAAAATTGTGACAAATAAGTGCCCGATTGGATGAGGGGTCGAAAAATATTGTTTAAATTAAGCAACTGTTTGAGTCAAGTAGTAGTAAAAAAATATTGTTTGAGTTAAGCAGTTCGAGTGTATGGATGAGCTGTTAAAAATTAGTTAACAGATATCAAATGAGACATTTATAATAGACTTGACCTAAGTTAATGAAAAAGGCAAGTTAAACTTACAAGTTTAACACAAATCGCACTTAATGAAAAAATTGTGACAAATAAGTGCCCGATTGGATGAGGGGTCGAAAAATATTGTTTAAATTAAGCAACTGTTTGAGTTAAGTAGCAGCAAAAAAATATTGTTTGAGTTAAGCATTCGAGTGTTTGGATACGCTGTTAAAAATTAGTTAACAGATATCAAATAAGACATTTATAATAGACTTGACCAGCTTAATGAAAAATGCTAGACTTACTAGCTTAACCCAAATGGAAAAATTGTGGCCAATAAGTGTGATTTGAAATTTCTTTCCAAACAACTTCAAAATCATAAGTTGCAATTAGATCTCAAAACACATTAAGCTGCAGTTTAACATAGTCTAAGGATGACTCCATTCCAAACATCCTATAATTAATTAAGTATTTAATGAACCCCTCAAAGACATTAAGTGTGATGCAGGAGTTGAACATAGCTCAATTTTATTTTCAACAAATTATTTAATGCACATAAAAGTACATAATTATTTTACCAATATTATAAAACTTACTCTGGCTTGCTTAGGCAAAGAAGGAAGAAAAATATACAAATTTGGAACTCTCACAAGATTACTTTTAAAGAGGTAAACAAATCAAACATATTTATAACCAGTTATGATCTTAAAAAGGTTATAGAACTTGATCTCATGTGTTCTATTTTCCTTGACACTTTTGCCCTATTGATCAAATCATACATTTAGTATCAAAGTAGGCACTCTGTCGTGCTAAGTCATTGATCAACACCCATACATTAGTGTAGTTGATGAATTTGGTTTTGGGGTTACATAATCCAATTGTAAAAGAAAATGGAAGAAATGGGTTAAACTGGTTATTTATCATGAACTCATATTTGAGATGTTCCTGTTGATGTTATGTTCGGTTTGTCAGTATTAAAGGTTATGTATTCTTCTCTAATAATGTAATTATATTGTTGATGTTGATTGAGATTAATTGTAATACACATCACTTCTATAAAAAAGAAAAAAAAGTAAAAATGGGACTCGCAACATAAAACTCAAACTTGATCAAATTCAACACCATAAACATAATCAGCTCTATAAATTTTTTATTGAACAAGAAGATCGAAGTGCTCATATTCAAGGATTACAATCATCACATTATATTGAAGAACAAATGAAGAAAGGAGAAACAAATTCCTCTAGCTCTCTTGCCCCATGTTGCACAAGGCCTAGAAGGAAGGGAACTCAATCTGAGAAGCACATCTCCCACTCGGTAGCACCGGGCATTGGATGATCTTTGATCCAGACTTGTCAACACAAATATAAATCTGGTAAAGCTGGCTGTTACCAGACTCATCAACATTGCATTCAATCCCAGGAGTGTACCCAATTGCTTGCTTTATAGCTGTTGTGATGCTGTTTAAGCTGTAAAATCCACCATCTGGTTCAATTCCTGTAACATTTTTTTCCCATAATCTTGTTAAAAACAATACAAAGAAGATGTTAAAAGCCTACGAGGCAATATTAAGAAGAGTAATGTGACTGAAACCCGAGTTTAAATAAGACATGGTGTTTAGGTCATTCAAGAATTAAAACATCTTGTTTCATATGAATTCGAGCTTTAAGATATGGATTACCTGCACTTTGAAGAATTTGGAGTAGGTTTAGTTTGTCTTTTAGGTCGAGGGTTGATTTGAAGTATCCATGTTGGGTAAGGATGGATTCTGAGCATGTTCCATGTTTTACCCATTCATGTGACCAAAATGATGAGCCAGTGCCGCTTGGGCATGCCAGTGTTGGCCAACTCTTTTGCAATCTACTGATCAAGTCTGAGATCTATATGGTGAAGATAATGTAAGTTTAATGAATGCATCAATCACACAAAACATAAGCTTCCATACAGAAAACAAAAAAAAAAAAAAAAAGAAGATAATACTGTCTCCCAAATTGTTGGTGAGATTGTCACTCCGTGTCACTATCTGAACTGGTATGACTGTTTTTCACAAAATTTTTAAATTTTTCAAAATAATAATATAAAGTAACCGTCTCAGAGGATAATTACTACCCAAATGGGAGTGGCAGTCTCACGATAAGATGGTAGCAATGGACTTTTTTTTGCCCCTCCCAAACACCTATTTGCTAGAAGATATAACTAGAGAATGAGGTACTCAAGTTAAGGTATAGGTACCTTGGACTGATTGTAAGGGCTGTTAGGATCGCAGTCTGATGGGTAAGAGCCATCATTGTAATTGGGCCAAAGTCCATGAATTCCGAAATCTGTTGCAGGCTTGCCTGTGGTTGGATAGCAACAACTTTGCTTTGTGTCACAATATGATCCTGGCCACTGTTTCAGCAGCAATGAAAAAACATGTTTCAAAGTTTATAAAAACCCTGATAAATTTAGAGAACAGTATATATTCCTTGAGTGCACAAATATATATGTATATGTATATGTGTGTGTGTGTGGGGGGGGGGGGGGGGGAGGGGGTAATGATGATGCCTGGCCTCAACAGGTAAATCTCATCGGTCCCTACTAATTTTTGCACATGTATAAAGCCATATATTGGCATATTAGTAAACAGACTCATTCTAACCTGTTGAACAAAGTAGAAGAAATCAAAATCTTGTCCAATGCAAAGCACTGATAGACATTGAATTATCAAGAACTTGATCAAGAATGAGCAAACAGATTTCATCTTCCTCTCTCTCTAGTGTGAATTTCTTTCAAAGGATATGGCTGTTGGTGTTGATATCTATCTGTATTTATAGACAAAAAGGAAACAATGTGGACAGACTTCATATCAAATTATCAATGACAGCCAAAGTTAGGTAACCTTAACTGTAGTAGCTCGTCCATTACGTCCTTCATGTGTGAAAGAAAGACGGCACGATTGATATGTGTCGGCCGGCCTTGTTGCCTTATCTATGCCGGCAAATTAGAGTAATGTTATATTTTATAAATTCTCATTTCAAATTATATGACTTTAATATAATATTATATTTTTATAAAAAATTTAAATCATGTAATTAATGTAATTATGATTTACAAGTGTCTATGTTATTTGAGATTTAAATTTGAAAATGTTAATCAGGTATATATATATATATAAATCTGTAATAAAACAAAAATTATTTTATGAAATAAGATTTTGTTCTTTGAAAAACTAAAAAAGAAAAATATAATACAGAGAATATTTTTCCAAAACAAAACAGTATAAGAAAAAAATTTCAAAGCAAAAACTTAAAATTGAAAAATAGAAAACTACTTTACAGTATAAGGATACCTCCTACTAGATTTATACAAAAATTATATTCTTTAAGTATAAATGTTAAATATAACCGGTTCCTCGATACATTTTTTTTATTTTTTCACATAAATAAGTAATTTTAGATACATTTATTACAATGAACTTCACACTCTTATGTATAGAAGTAATTTATTAAAAAATTCTTTGTGTATAACATCACTATTATCTTAATTATTCTACATTAGCATACCAAGATCATGATTAAAGACTGAGCTTATACATATAATCACCCAATCAAAATGATTTTCGTACATGATCTTTCTCTTTCTCTCTCATTTTTGTGTGAACTCTTTTCATAGTAATGGTGTGATATATAGATGTACTTGTAAGAGACAAAAGAGGAGCAATGTGGACAGAATATATCTCAATGTTTGAAAGTAAGAGCCGTGATGGATATGTAAGCTAACCTTGTTGCCTTATTTTCTTTTTCTTTAATTTGACGGTGACGATGAGCAATTTGAAAGATAAGACTGATTTATTGTATTTTGGAATGCTCCATGATGGTAACATGTATAGAATATAAAATCAGAAAAAAATTGAAAAATATACAACGATCCAGATTTTTGGGAATAAACTTTATTACCATCTCAAATATTTGGAAAAAAAAAAAAATTATTGAGTTGAATTCAGAACATATTCAAGACCACTACCTGAAGGTGTGACTGAGCGGTACAAACGTTAAGGATAAAATTCAAGTGTCTTGAATTCGAATTTCCTCTGTACCGATTATTGACAGTTAAAATATAAAGGATAAGTTTGACTGTCAATTAGTCTGATGGACGTAATTTGTACCAGATTATTGACAGTTATTGATAGTTAAAATTTAAAGGGTAGGTTTGACTGTCAATTAGTCTGATGCACGTAATTTGGACCGGATTATTGACAATTATTGATAGTTAAAACTTAATGGGTAGGTTTGACTATCAATTAGTCTGATGCACGTAATTTAGACCAGAATACTCCTAACCGATCATTTAAAAAAAAAAAACATATTCAAGACCATATGCATGGCTATATAACTTTTCCGTTAACAAATCTAAAATAATGGTCATCAAGATAGACACAATTGTCGAATTAAGTTAGATTTAAAAAAATTTAACTTTTTGTCCCAACTAAATAAGGTTTTTGAACTTGTCTCCATTAAGTATGGTTTTACAAAAAATTTTGATTAATCATATTAGGAAATAGACATTGTGATATGCTCTTGGGCCTGCAAGCCCGGCCCGGCCTATAACTTTTAGGGCTTAGAGCCTGGGCCTTAATTCTCTTGAGACCAAGGTTCAAGATGTAAATTATAATAGGCTTTGTACAGAGTAACTGGATATGTTTATTTGAACTGGAAGATTGCAATTCAAGAAATTTTTTTTTGTATTTTGTTTAGTTGTAAAATTTGCAAGATGCAACAGCAAAAAATGCTTTGAACGTCCATCATCTTCAGCTCAAAGTCAGATGGGATTGTTTTAAGAAGGGTAAATTATGCTTACCTCACTTGAAATTTTTTACTATTATAAATTATCTTTTTGAGATTTCTAAAATTATACTGACCTCTTTTATTTTTACTGAAAAATTACACATACATTCCTTTTCGTCTATTTTTTTTTTTTTAAATGACAAAAGTGTTCTTTTTATCTTAATTTTTTTACATATTTTTTAAAATTTTGACCAATTTTTAAAATTTTTTATTTTTAAATAAATATTGATTAAAACATTCTTGATCAAAAATTAAAATATAAGTTATTTACTTTCAATTTATTTTTATCCATCATTCTTGACATTTTGAGTGTGGCCAAAAAATGAACAGGATGTGAGGCATGTATAGTTTGTGAATAAAAGTATAGGAGTTGTGCTAAAGTTTTTTCATTCCATAGGCCTCTCGATATTTTTGTACTTAGCAATGTAAAAATTCTCTGTCCTTTAGATTTGAGTGTTTTTCTGTGATAAAGTTTTTCTCTGGTTCAAGTGATTATTGGCTTCCTAAAAACTTTGGAGTTGCGCTTCTTTTTTTGTCATTGATCTTGGAAAGAAGAATTTTTATCTGAGATATAGCTGGAACATTTCAGTTGAAAGATCTATTTGGTGGTTATTTATAAAAGGCAGAATTCAAGAACAGTGGTGTCTAGAGATCTTTCGTTTGTAAAATCTATGGAGCTGGTGATTCTTGCTGTGGTGAATTCATTGATGGTTGCTGGTCTTTTCCCTTGAGTCGATTTCTTCGAGTAATCTCTTGGGTTATGGATGGAGTTGCTGATGTATGTCAGTTTTGAAGGATGTACAAGACTCTTGCTTCAGATTGCAAAATGTTGAGTTGTATAAGACTGCAAATAAATGGTTGTAAGAACGGGAAGAAGCTTTTGGTTCATTTTTTTGAGCTGGATGGGTCATCTTGACGGTGGTAATTTGGGCGATTTTTTTATATTTGGTTTTAGCTTGGGATGAGACTTATGTAAGGAATTTACAAGTTTTCTTTCTGGTGTAAGGGATTGTGAAAGCTTTAATTAGCCTCTTGTTTGGTGCCAACTTAATTGGGATGAAGCTCGGAGTTTATGATGCTATTAGGCTTTTTGGTTTTTTATTAATGTTTTTCATTATATATATATCTTGTACATCATGTCTTTCGTCAATAAATATTTTATTGTACTGATAATAAAAAGTATAGGAGAGTCCTGTAATTTCACACATTTTTAGGAGAGGTTTTTAACTATTAGAAACCTTAACGAACTTAGTGTAATGCACCCGAAAAATTAATTTGAAAGTTTGTGTTAAGAAACTTGTTTATTTGTCTCCATTACTTCGTTCAAAATATTCAATATACTTTCTCATTTCTTTTTTACCACAAAGGAGGATTAACATTTGCATTTCCTGCCTCATTCTTTCTTCACAAACTGTCTATGATGCTCAAAAACTCACATATAAATGTTCAATCAAAATCCCATTCTGCTGTAAAGTCACAGATTTATTAACAATCTGCTGGGCACCTCTTCATTCAAACTTGTTGAACATGCTTTATAATTTCTCTCAGAGAAATATAAGTACCCATTACTGCAACCAAAAAACCCATCACTATAATTGCCATAATCAGCATCAGCTCCAACCCCAAACTTATAGAATTTTTCTTGATCTTCAGGTAGCAAAAGCACGGGAACAAGATCGAGACAGTAATGCTCAAAAATGCACCGGTAAATGCCATCACATAGCCAAAAAATGGAATGGCTAGTGCCACAAAAACTGTGCTGATCACCAAAACTGTTCTGATGACAAAACTAAATAATCTGCTATTCTGGAAAGGAAATGTGTCTTCAATAGCTGTAGCAATCGGAGAAACAACTATGGCGTATTTCGTGATGGGATTGATTAATGTGGTATATATTGCTATTTTTGAACTGAAGTTTCTTGTAGGAAGATTTAAGGTCACTTGAGACATCAGATTTTCTCCATACATCAGGTAGCCTAGAACTGCCATTGATCCATAGCTGATGGTGCTTAGAACAAAGCAGACAAGTAAAACCTGCAATGAGAGTGAGTGACAAAGAAAAAGGTACTCATGTCAATCCACCATTACTTGTAGTGCTACAATAAAGTTGGCATTTCATGAAAATTATTAAGAAATGTAGGAAATTGTAAACTTTTGGCTAATTATATATGGGGTTCATAATTTGTGCCATATAACTTTCTTTCAGTTTTGATGTAAAGCAAGTGGTTTTTGACTTTCCGAATTCTTGATGTCCCAAGGCGACGAGAAAAATAGACTATTCGGATTAGTACTAGTATAGAATTTAATAGTTTACTATTCGGATTATTAGTCTTTTACCTCATTAAATATGATGTAAATAGATTTCTATTTTTCAATTTTTATCACTAATTTCAATTTTGAATTTTAGAGAGCTTTTTTTTTGTTGGGTGAGTAATTTCCGTATTATTTGAAATTCAAAGAATTCGACATCTTCAATTCCTTTTCACATTTTCATGTTGTGTTAAGCTTTGCCTCCTTAGTCTTTTTTAGAATTTAGAACACCATGGTCCGTCGACAAGTATGGAATTAAATCTGTAGAGCCTGATTATAATCTGTGTGTGTGTGTGTGTGTGTGTGTGTGTGGAAGAGAAAAAATGTAAATAAATGTACATGCAGATGCAATACAACTGATCTTTGATATGAAAGAAAACAATAATACTAAATGTTTCAAATTTTTGTACATAATTTTACATCTTGTATGATGTAGTATAAGATTATCGGTAGTGTATTTGACACATTATTTATTAATTTATCAATGATTTGTTGTCACGTCCTTTGGAATGTAAATTTGGTACCAAAGTTTAGAAAACATAACATTACTCGAAAAAAAATTAGTAAGAATATAAAATAAAGAGTGATGTTATACATAACGGATTTTTTCAATGGTTTTTCTGTCTTGAACAAAAGGACACAAGTCCACTATAATAAATGTATATAAGAGTCATTTGTTTGTATATAGGAGTGAAAAAATTCATTAAGATTCCAGCATTTTTCATAGAATAATGTGGTAGAAATTTGCAAATTGTTGAATGTTGATAACAGGGAAAAAAAATAGAAATGTCAATCTTCAACTGGAATACTTGGATAATATTTCTTACCTTTGGGAACTGGCTTCTATCTTTCATGGAATTGCACAATGTGGGGAAAACTGCATGACCACAGTAACAAAAGGTAAACAAGCTTATAGCAGTAGGAATTCCTCTCCAATTCAAAAGCATTCCTTTTTCATGAAATCCCACACCATCAACTGCACCAGCCCAAAAAACAGAAGCAACCAGAAGAAGAGAAGCCAAAACCCCACCAGCAGAAACATAAGCAAGCAATCCTAAACTTCTTAGCCATGTTGTTGGCAATATTATGAGGGCAGTGAGCAGAACAAAGCTTCGTTTTCCTCCAATCTTTTGGCCAGCAATGTGGAAACTAGTGTTTGGAAACAGCTTATTCAAATTATCTCCTTCTAATATCAGAAACTCAACTGCAACCAAAAACAGCTCAAGATACATAAAAGTGGATATCATTGCTCTTCCTTTTCCTCCGAAGGCCAGCTCGCCTATATCGGGGAATGTTTTGATAAGTGGTTTTGCATCCATACATCGCCGTAGAAGTAACCCTGTGTAGCAACAGAGAATTGCTACCAAGAAGAGAATTATTAAGCTGAGCCACCCTCCTTGAGAAAGTGCGTATGGAATTGATAGCATCCCAACCCCTGAGAAACAGAATAATGATCAGATTCAGATTAGTCTTTAAGTTAGTGTATTTATATTTATGTACAAATAATTTGGGAACTGAGAAACATGCACTTTAGCATTTTTGAATGATATGAAATCCAGAAAATGATGGTGAAAGTATCAAAAAAAAAAAATCAGAGAGAGACCTGATAAGGCATTTAGTCCATTGAAGCAAGTTCTAAGGAAGGTGGTGCCTTTGCCTGGTTCCTGTGGTTGTGAGGGATGCTTTTGGCTCTCCACTGCCTCTTCACTATGGGTGTCCATCTTTGGTTGCCCACAATGTTAGTTCAAGTTATAAGGAGGGGTAGATATATTATATATGGAAAAAGGAAACTAATCATATATATGTGTGTGTGTGTATTCATGTATATTATATAGTCCTTTTTAATACTTGGTTCTTGAAAGGAGATAGTGGGGATGAGTAGATTACCATTCAAATTCAAAAGATAAAAAAAAATGCAGTAGCCAGGTTTATTGGCAATTAGTTTATCAGCTCTTACAGGGAACGCCCACTCACAACCTTTGCTTTTTTTTTTTTTTTTTTGGTGATAAACAAAGTAACCACCCCATCAATCGCAACCTTCACCTTATCAGCTCTCACAGGGAACGCCCGCTCACAACCTTTGCCTTTTTTCTTTTTTTGGATGAAAAACAAAGTAACCACCCCGCAATCGCAACTTTCAGTCACGTGGTCGGGTGTAAGTTTGGGGCACATACAAACCCACCTACCCAAATGTCCCGGGTTAATCAATGAGAGGTGGCCCTAAGGGGCTCATTACTTTTGGTGGAATTTGAACTCGAAAGTTGGGTGTGTTAAGAACCAACCTTACAGTTCGATACCATCTTGGCTGACCCCTTGGGTTCACAACCTTTGCTTTAAAAAATAGTTCCTTCTCGATGTGGTATTCCATCCAGAAGAGAGGTGTATCTTTCTTTCTTCAAAGCATGCATATCATAACGGTTTTAATAATTTGGTGTTAGTATATCTAATCAAGGTTTTCAGGTGAAAAGTAAGGTGGAGAATACTAATTAATTAAACCATTACAATACAAGTAAAACATGAGGAAAGTTAAATACTATTGGGAGTTCTTCATCCATTGCTACAATAATACAGAGCAGAGTGATGGGTTACCGTGTGCATCTGTCACAATACTTGACTTCATGAAAAAAAATTCCCATTCTAACAGGAGGAAAGGGGACAAAAAAACAGAGGCACTAATGCATATCTTAGCTTTAATGGCTTTGCACTTCCCACTTTTATGTCATTATTATGTCTTTTTCTTATCAAGAATAAAAGCTTCCCCTTTTTTGGGCTGTGTCTTTTTGTGAATTTTCCTGCATTTAATTGAAGTCCTTAACATTTCTAAAATCATTTTGAAATTATTGTGATCTTTGTTGACTACTTTTTCTCCTTAAAGTTTACTGATTAAAGTTAGAAGAAAAAGAAAAAGATTAATATAACAAATGGATAGCAGAATATTCTTTGGACCAAGAACAGGGAAAAAAATTAGGCACAGACTAGCAAGCCCACCCATGATTGGAATTAATAGTAAAATATTAAACTATTATCATTGTTGATATTACCATATTTGAGTACCGACGTGGAGAACTGACACGTGTCTACGTAAGTCCGAGAGTGGCAGCAAGCCTTCCAAGCTGGGTGTCTACTGAGCAAGGGACCACGGCAAGGAGTCTACCCAACTGAACAGCTAGAATTACCCTACAGACCTACTTCTGGAGGAAGAAAACTTTCACTGAATACATTCTATATCCGATCTTTGCATTCCTAATTCTTATCAGAATTGGCAAGAGGTCCATCTATAGATAAGGATTTAAGGTACACTCTAAAATACATGGTGCATTACTCCACTCAATTACATTCTCTTTCAAATCCCTTTCTGACTTAAGCATCGGAATAGCCACCATCAGGCCAATCCGATGACCCCTAAACTTGGTTTTGCAGGGAAGCTTTGAAAGAGATCCCACGTTGTTCATAACTAGTAACAACAATTGTGATAAATTAACCCTCATTATGTATAATTGTTGGCTTCTGGTTTGACCCATATTGAGTTCAAAAGTCAGATTTGGATGCAAATGTCTCTAAATAGATCATGCCTGAGAAATGTTTTTGATCAAGCTTTTATGCGATGATTTTGATGCTAGTATTCCCAAAGGAAAGACAAAAAGTACCACAAGAAGAAGATGATGATTTGATCTTCAAGCTAAACTTTATACAAAAATGAAAAGAAAAAAAAAAACAAGTTAGTTACTCTATATTAAATTAATTTGAAAGGTCTTACAAAAAGGGTCACATCTTGGTAGTGTAGTGAAATTAATATTGTTGTTGAACCACAACAATAATTCACATTGAATATCTATTAGATGGACTCATCTTATGGACACAACTACTTCTCCTTTCCAGTGAAAAGATAGGTTCCCAAAAGCAGAAATTTATAATATCTTTAACATGTGAATATCAAGAGGAAGCATAAATTTCAACCAAAATAGATAACAACGTGATTGTATAATTCCAACATAAATAGAATAGAAGATTAGACAAAGTATTAGTGACAAAAAAAATAAAGAGAAAGGCAAACTTCTACAGGTGTTTACACCCTAAAATTCAAGGACTTGGCCGGGAATTTACTTTAGAAGGTAAATTTTTTGTTAAATGTTCGATTATAAGGTTAAAAATTGAAGGAGTAAAAAATATTTTCTTACCTGATAATAATTTTGTTAAGTAACTAAATTTGTTGATATAAATTCAGAGTTATTCGGCCAACAATTCATGAAAAATACTAAAATTGTCATCTAGTTCAAGTCAAAACGTATTAACTTATAAAGGCCCTTAATTATTTCGTGTCGAAAACATCATTCCAATGAAATCCCGTGAAATTTGAAACAACCCTTTTAAAAGTCTGCAAAATTCAATAACTTGTAATTTATAAATTAATTCCTAATAAAATTTATATATTTGGATTCTAAACATCGAGATCCATCAAATAAGATTCATATTAAATATGAAATTTCTTTTTTTATTAATGCTCCAAAATTGTAAAAATTTGTACTTTCAATGAAACTGTAAAATCTTACTAATTTATATAACTTAAAAAATACTCAATTGTTTTTAGTTTTTTTTTTTTTTTTTTATCTTTCGAGCCACATGTTGGATGATCAAAAAAACGTTTCAAGGTAGTAAAAATTTGTCAAGAAAATGTGAAGTACAGTGATTTAAAATTCACTAGTTGTGAAACTGTAAATATTTACAGTTTTCCAAACTGTAAATTTTACAGTAAAAGGGACATTCACATATTGTGTAACGGCTCAAGACAATTCAAACACAATAAGAGCTTCTATTCCATTATTATTCATTCTTTCTAAGAGATAGTTGTACATGACTTCACAATTCAAATCTAAATAAATAAGTAGCACTTAGCCCAATACTTTTAGCAACTCATTGTAGATGGCTTACTTGTCCATGTTGCCCTCCATTCAAAATACCAATCAAGTTGTGCTTCACAATTATTCACATGGCAGCCATCATTCGGAGAAATAAAGGAGTTTCAGACCTGTTCAATTGGTTTTGTCACTAGAGAACACCGTTAGAGATTTGATTAAAGCATCCACTAAGATTTATGTGAAGGAGACGAGGTTGTTGTTGCTATCTAAAACCGATCCATGAATTTTTATTAAAAGGTTCTTCATCACCGACAATGGCATCGATTGGTTAAGCTTCGATTTGGTTTACGATGAAGTTGATGTGCAATGATGAATTGTGATCGTTGACGAGGTGGTTGTAGGCGGTGGTGGTAGGGATGGAAATGGTGTAGAAAGGAGGATCGACTAAGGTTTTTGGTGGTACAGATTTGAAAACTACGACGAGTTTGGAAAAGGTGAGTGTGGGTTGTGTAAAGGGGTAAATTATACATATGAATATTATTGTCATTTTGAAGGGAACAAAAAGGTGACAACTTATCAACATGAACCTAAGTCAAAAAACTAAATGACCAGCGTCTTTTAGCTCAAATTGAAATATGCTTGGATCTTATAGTAATTAAGTATCTTTGAGAAACTTAAGGCTAGTTAACTTTTATAAAAAAAACTTAAGTTATACAAAAAACCCTAAAAAGTCAATAAAAGTTCCATTAAATAGTCAAATTGAAATTACAATAAAGTATAAAAAGAAAATGAAATAAAATAATCTGGTGGGGGCTAGTCTGGCTTGCTAGCCCTGTCCCTTCTTAACATATTTGGCCACCATGCTTCCACTGAGTCCAGTCCACTGGACTCTTTTAACATATCTGCAAAGCAAATAGCCAAAAAAAATGGGAACATTGGATTGCTTGTCTTGCAAATCCAACTAATTTCCTAACCACTGCCAAGCACAATAATCAGGAGCTAGCTAATACTTTCCCAGGTATTGTACCCCACATGACCTCAAGAGAAAATACGCCAATAATATATATTAACCGCTCAATACTCCATCTCACGTGCGAGTCCAGACTCTTCCCTCATGTGCAATCCTGATCTTGCATGTGAGGAGACAAAGAACACAAACACAAACTAGAAGAGAATGCAACTTTGCACAAACAAATCACACGAAGAATAAATGCAAATGAAAAGACTTAAGTTCAAGACCTCCAATAACCATAAATCACCAATTAATCCAAAACTTAAATTGTTAAAGAATGGTCAAACAATGTGTATCAAACTCTCAATAAATAAACCAAATATTATCAATTCACTATTCATGTAATCCAATAGAATCATAGGTCAAATCCTAGAGATCTTGGTTTTGGGCTTTCTTTACCCACTTTAGATGGCTTCGCTTGCATGTAGATTCCATTGCTGCCCAATAATACACCAGAAGGTACATTTGAAGTGGACATGGACTGTTTTAAATTGATGATCAAAGAGGTGCTAAGTGACAATGGTGCAAAGCAGAATCACTAGAACCAACTCTAAAAGGAAACAAATGAGAGAAAGATTAGTTTATAAAGTATTTGCATTAGCAATAATTGAAAGGCTGACTAATAAAATAAAAAGATATAAAACATTGTTCATAAACAAAATGAATAATTTTTCAAGAAATTGTTGTATAAAGTTCTTTACATGAAGGGAATGTCCAATCTTTTAAGATAAAGTCAGGATTGATTAAATCAAAATACAGAGTTTAAAGCATTTTCTGGGATAAACATATCTTGTAGGCCATACTCACTGTTATTGTTTACACTATGTCTTGATCTTCAACCACTACGATATAAACATCAGATTTTATTCTTTCCCTTCTAAGGGTTTTTATTCTATTAAATCAGCTCTTGTTTCAGAAGCTTAAACTATTAGAGAATGAGACTGATATTATATATCCAACACCCTATCTCAATATTACGAGAGCAAGAGCGAGTGTGAAGATACTTCAGAGTGTGAGAGTGAAATCAAGAGTGAACCGAGACGTAAGTGCAAACTCTGCACCGAGTTAACATAGAGAGAAACTTGAAACTAATAACTTTTATAATCATAGCTCTGATATCATGTTAAATTACTGATTACTCTAAAAGTTGTTAAAAAGTGAGCCCATGTATATCAAGCTAACATATTTTATGAAATGCCAATTTATTTCAATAAGTTAAATGGTTAGTTGTTGGCTGATTTTGCCCCTTTTCTTGGGCATAAACAGCATCTCACACCATGTGATCCACCAATATTCCCTCAGAGAGTTGGTTGCCTCACAAACTTCGCTAGTTCAAGAAAATGTCATTGCTTCAAGTGGTGAAGTATGATGGATGTCTTACCCCAGAGTTGCTTTAATTTCAGTCTTCCAGTGAGTTCAAACAGTGTCTTCAATTTACTAACCATTAGCCTACTTCCTTGGGTGTTTCTGCTGGTTAAACAAATTTCAAAGACCAAATCTGATGTAGAAAAAATGACTTTTAATATTATGGATCAATGGAAGTGCTTCAAGATCGTTCAAAGTAAAGTCGTACGTGAATTGACGATGACCCGAATAAGACCCAACATGACCTGTTAGAGACTGAAATTTTTTTTATCTTAAATGATATGATTCTAATATAATATTGTATTATTGTGTTATATTAATTACATAATTTAAAACATTATCAATAATACAATCTTACGTTATATTACATCTGTTGATAAATAAATGTAATGTTGAAAAAGGAAAAGGGAAAAGGGAAAAATCATCTTGGATTTCATTACTGCCACGCTTTGATGGAATTGGCAATAATTTTCCTTTGCTGTTTTCCTAGCACCTTAAATCTGAAGATGTAAATGTCAAGGGTTCAAATCAGTTTGGTAAAAGATATTAACACCCTTTCATCACAGCATTCTTTAAAATTTTCCCAACTTAAAGAAAATGTAGCTTAAATTTGAAGGGTCAACAAGATCAAAATGAATCATTAAAAATCATTATTAAAGTAGGAGGAGGGAAGTCAAGTCATTCCAAGGGTTTCGATGAGCTTGTTTATTAATTGGTATCGGCCAAGGTCTATTCATCTCTGCCCGTTATTTGCAATTTTGAAATCAATATCTATAATTGTTTATCGAAATTAAGGGACAAATTCCAAATATGTATACCAATCCGACAACACACGTACTTTTTAAATCACATAGGATCAAACAACAAGAATTTAAACCTACACCAAATACTTAAACTTGATACACCAAACACTTAGATTAGACTCGTCCTTGAAGAGGTCATTTGTTATGAATTTTGTGAATGTCAGCATAGAAATCCATAATTGTAGGAGAAGTATGTGAACCATGCTTTTGTTGCAACCATGAATTTCCACGACGGGTGACTGCTAGAATCCACATCAAATGGGACCGATGCGCCTGAATTTTTATATTTTTCTTTTAGGAAAATCTGATTATGATGCATTAATGGTTATGTCACAACAAGAATCAAACACTAACTGATCCATGGAGTTGAGTGCAACCAAAAACATGAACGAGAGATACAACTCAAGACTCAAGGAAGAACATGAATTAATCAGTGTGTGTGTGTGAGAGAGGGAGAGAGAGAGAGAGAGAGAGAGAGAGTCCAAATATTATATGATTCAATAATTGATGGAATTTCCTTTTTAAGTATGAAGCCCTTTTCTGGAAATATGGATTGGCTTAATAGGTATCATTCGTTTCATATGACCCCTCATCTCTAACAGCCTCTAAAAGTTAATTTTTGAAGTTGAGAAATTGAGTCAAAGACTCGAAGTAGTTTTTAGAGAAAATATCTAAAATATATTTCGTCAACTTGGGGGAAAAAGAAATACATATATTAATGTATCGGTTTATCATTACCCCAATAATGCATGTGCCCTGCCTCGACCTGAAATGGATTGGTAGGTTCTGGTTCAAGTTTTGTTTCAGTTCAGACGTTGATGCTAATATTTGTACTGATCCATATGTACCTTCCTTACATATATCTATTCATATATATATATATATATAGACACACACACAAGATATAAATTTGAAGAAGACAGCTGACCTTTTGTGGAAGAGGCCAGTCAAATTGAGAAATGTCTTCGAACAAAAGCAAAGCAAATTAAAAAACCAGCTTAGCAGCTTCTTCGAAATAGGCACAGTCTTCCTTTCTCGCTTGGGTCTTCACGTCCAGCGTTACAATTCAAAAACTCGGGGTCATTTTTTAATTAATGGGTTGGATTATAGCAAGGAAATGCCGTCTTTAAATTTATATTAGTATTTTATTGAATGTCCAAAGGTCACAGGGTTTCCGATTCAAAGGTCTTGAGTAGAGATACTGTTTTTATTTATAAGCCTCAAAACATCCAAAGGTCTATTTCATGTGGGTCTTCGTGATATTTTTTTCCACCCAAATACGCAGAATTTTTGACCCGACCCGGGTAGATTTAAAATTTATTGACCCGATCGAAGTCTTTTTCAACTTAATTTTCGGACCCAGGTACTTTTCAAAAGCATGTAAAACTTATACGCTTGTGAACTTTTTTCGCTTGAAAAGCGTAGGAGATTGTTGCGCCTTTAAAAGGCGTATTAAAGTTATACGCCTTTTAAAGGCGTGGGAGATTGATACATCTTTAAAAGGCGTATAAATTTAATACGCTTTTTTGTGGATATTAACCAAATAACAGAGTCTTTCTCTTCCGTCTTTCTCTTCCGTTTTTCCTGATCTCTTGGTTTATAGCCACCAACACTAGTCTTTCTCTTCCGTTTTTCCTGATCTCTTGGTTACATCAATAGAAGAATAGTAGCTCAAGTGGAGGAAGAATAACGAGGGTCCCAACACCCAAATTTTGGCGCTTTGTTTGATGCTGGAGGGGATGGTCTTGTTGGGTATACAACGGTGGCGGAAAAAAGCTTTGACTCTGAGGATTATGAGGCACCTGAAACAGTTGTTGGTTCATGGATACTTGTGCGTTGAAAATCTGATGCTTTTGATCTGGAGTTTCAAACTGTTGCTGAAAACTTGCACCAGGAGGTACCGAAACGAGAAGAGGAAAATTGTTGAGCAAAGAAGTCGTAATGGATTGTGGATTAGAGTTCAACCCGACATTAGGACCTTTGCAATTAACAATTCCAGAAGACGAATTGGGCATGGTTGAAGCAATCTTTCCATTGTTGTGGTCATTTGAAGACAACCCAGAACCACCACCACAAGATAATGTAGAAGTCATGCTTGTCATTGCATTACCAGTAGAGTCACCAGTGGGGATGGGTATGCAGCTGGAGCTCTGATCGACGATGCCGAGCGAAACATTGCTATCAATCTCATTATGGTTCGCACCCTGTAACAATTGCTTGAGGCCGAACGACGCGTCGTCAATGTCGCCAACAATCCATTGGAGAAGAGACTGATCTTGTCCTGATTCAAACAGCAAACTTTCCAAATCTTCCAATCCAAGCCCAAATCTTTCCGCTCTGGAAACTTCCAACCCCACCGATATCGGTTGACGCTCCTGTCGCCCATTCGTCCTTCCGGCCACCACCACCGCCGGCGGCAACGGGGGCAGACTCCATCACTGCTGCCGAACCGGTCTCTAGAGGCATAGAAACCGACCATTTTTGGTGGCTATAAACCAAGAGATTAGGAAAAAACGGAAGAGAAAGACTGAAAAGAAAGACTCTGTTATTTGGTTAATATCCACAAAAAAGCGTATTAAATTTATACGCCTTTTAAAGACGTATCAATCTCCTACGCTTTTCAAACGAAAGCGTATAAGTTTTACACGCTTTTGAAAAGTACTTGGATTCAAGAATTTAGTTGAAAAGGACTTGGATCGGGTCAATAAATTTTTAATCTACCCGAATCGGGTCAAAATTTTCAAATACGCGATGCCTTTATCATGGTTGGTCTTCTTTGCTGACCCGTTCACCCTATACTGCCTAACCCCTAAGATTTCGTAGCATTCTCTTCTATCCCAACACGCGACACTCTTGTAACGATCGGATCTCACTGCCTACTCGTCCCTTACACTGCCTACTTTGTAGGACTCCATGACATATCTACTTGTCCAACCTACACTACCTACCCCTTACAGCTTGGAGCAAACATATTATGATGTTGGCACTTGATGTGGCACCGAATAAAGGACCGGCACAGATACCCTTTGGTACAAGCGATTGATGTGACATCAGGTACCATTTGTCATGGAACGTAGGGGTGTAATTTGGACAATTCGGGAATCGGATTGAATCATGTTCAAATTCAACCCAAGTTTTAAAATACTCAACTCAAGTCTTATCAGATTTGAATAAGGTATGAATTAATCCGTTAAAATTGCATCCCTAGTAAAAAGACTGACTTATTGAGCAGTAGAAGTGCCCCACCCATTTATAAGTAGCAAGACACCCCATGCCAGAACCTATCTTCTACACAAAAATCATATTCAAAAAAATTCCTACAAAAATATACATAAACTGGACCCACCCGCACCAACCACAGTACCTTCCATTTCAATTCATTCAAGGTGATAGATATTTACATTAACAACCTTGAATAAATGATGAAGAAAATGATTCAGACAGATTCGGATATAGGCAGGGGATAGGGGTAAATTTTTGAAAATTTAATGTTTTTACCACTAATTTTTATTAAAAAAAATTCAAAATTAGGAATTTCTTCTCTCAAAGATTGTGAGGGAAGCCTGAACTGATTATTTTATGAGCTAACACTAGAAGTATATGTGAACATGGGCGACAGCTATTGGTAAAGATTGATTGGTCAAGCATAAAATATTTATGTTGGAAAGCAAAATGATAGAAAGAATGCATGCATGCATCAAGTATATATGTTGGATGAAGCTGTATATGATTGTGACGTATTACATATACATATATATATATATATATACGGGTATTAATGGAACAAAACAACCATTTTAAATTTTATTTTTAAAAATAATTTCAAATTTTATGTACTTATAATATATTTCAAACTATAAAATTATCGTCAATAAAAGTCAAACTTCATAGAGAAAATTTCATAAAGACTTGAGAAGAAATTTTCATTCTATTAATAAAGTCTTATTCTGTAATATTTTTTTTGTTCTATAATAAAAAAAAAGACTTGAATAATTATTTAGTATTATCTAGTTTAATTTTGTAAATCAAAATATTAAAATATTATTCAATTGTGTAAGAATACTCTATTATTAAAATTTTATTAAACATACAATATATTTCTCCTGATAGAATATTGTTTTAATTTTATATTACAAATATATATATATATATAATATAGGGAACAAAGTATTTAAAATGGTTATAGGATAATCTTATGTGGCCATGTATTTTTGTTCAAAAAAAGTGCAAAAATAATATGACTGATATAAGAATTGTTGATTAATGAGATAATTTTTTTAAAAATAATCAATGTAATAACAAACAACGACCATCTTTAATTCCGATAAAAATGTGAACAAACATGAATAGATCATAAAATATCACTCTTAATTATATATATTTTTAAAAATACATTGACAGAAAAAGAGAAAAATCTAGACTAATATATATGCAACCAGACTCGAAGTAGAACTGATTATATAGGGTGGGGTTGCTTTAATACCACAACTGATTTATATATATATATATATATATATATATTTATCATATTAATATTAAATAAAAATTTTACATTAATTTTTAAAAATAGAAGAACCTCATTCAGATGGGACTTTAAATCTTAAAATTGTCTTGAGTTTTGAGTTGACTCTCCTCAAGTTTTAATATATATTAATTTTAGGCCATCTAGAAATGAAAATGAAACCCACATTGAAGTACAGCTAACGATGTGACAAAATGAAAATAATATGATATATAACCAATGCAATACAACTGCGCTAATCAAATTTGGGTTGAATTGAGTTGAATCTTGTCAATACTTTTTTTTTTCTTTCCTCATTCTTATATATATATATATATATATATATATATATATATATATTCTTATATATATATATATATATATTGAGAAAAATATGATTCAATCATTTTTTTTTTTCATATTTACAAGTCTGTCAATTGAGAAAATTATTGTTAATGTTTCTTAGGTAGTGTCAGCAGGGCAGGCTCGGGGTTGAGGCGGTTTTGTGAAGAAAAAAATTGATTGAATGAAATAGTTGCAATTTATCAAGTAAAATAAAAAGAATTTAATGTAATTTTATAAATTTTAAAAAATATCAATATAATTGCCAAAATTTTTAAAAAATATCAATGTAATTTATCCTTTCAATTACAATTTTAAGATTTTGGCCAAAATAATTTAAGGTACTGTTTTAGTTTTAAATCAAAATGACGACATTAGAATACCATAATACTTATCATTGAACAGAATTAGACTCATTCGAGAAATTCTTATATGAATTGGTTTATTCAGCAAGTCAATAAATCTGGCCAATCCATTTTAAGTCATGAAAGTAAAAATATTTTTTTTTGTTAAAAAATAAATAACATAAATACGTAACATGATTTAATTGATCGAATCCAAGCTTGGTCATCGAGTCTGATTCACCCAAGGAATAAAATTTCACGATATATCGATTGATATATCGTGATTTTTATAATTGTGATCGATATATCGTGATTTTTATAATTGTGATACAATATTTGAATGTGAAAAAAAATCACAGAATATCGCAAAATATGACAAAATATTGTGATATATCGCACAATATCATGATAAATATCGTAAAATAAATATCACAAAATTTTTAAATTTGCAAATCCTCGTAATACCGCTTTCAGTATCGCGATATATCATACTTCTAATTCGAATATAATTAGAACTTAATGTTTTACATTATTAATTTAAAAGACTACGTATATTTAAATTTTATTTAATTTGGATGTATATTTGACTTTTATTTATATTAATGTAATTAAATTTATTTAAATTATAGCAATTAATGTTACTTATACTTTCATCAATGTGTATTTTTTATTTGATTTTAAATTATATACTTATCAAATATATATTTATTTATAATATATTCATTTAGAATGATGTATTAATATGTCAATTAATATTTTAAAAAATTTTATTCAAAATTCTTATAATTTGATATAAATATCTATTATTTAAAAAAATTTATAATAACGATATTTAATTACGATATATCCATATTACTAAACATACTATATATATTTTTTGTCGATATTTTATTTTTTGGATTCACCTAAAATTTCTCAGCTCACTGGAACCAACACCGGAGAATCCGGTTACGCGGCAAAGACATAAATTGACAGAATTGCCCATGGTATCCGTTGGAACTTGGACGGACGTCACCGAATCTCAAACCGAGGATACGAACCTATAATTATATATAAATAAAAATAGCAAGTTCTTAATTTCGGCAAATGTACGACAAACACCAGACCTGAGGGAGGGCACTTTTTATTCGGTCGGCCACCAAAAACGCGATTTCGTTTTCCATTTTCTTCCACAGGTAAACCTTTTCCATATTGATCTCATATTCTCTGCAAATCTCCATTTTTTAAAAAAAAAAATTCATTTCATATTGAGCCACAATGGAATGAAACCAGTGATCCGCTGTGTTTACCGGCGTGATCGGTGGGTTTCTAGGGCTTTAACAATTCCCAAAAATTCAACCAATGGAAATGAAATGTATTCTGTTTGTTGTTTTAAGAAATTCTTTGGGTGATATTTGATAGGGGTTCTTTGTCATGGGTGATCATTTGGTGCTGTATGTGGACCGGCTCGTGAAGCCGGTGGCCGTACAATCGGTCCAGGAGGCTGAGGCTGGTGCCAAAATCCCCTCTGATATGGCGGGGTCGTCGTGTTCGGCTGCTGCGGCAGATGATAATGTAGTGGTTATGGAAAGTGGCGTTTTGGATGAGAAAGAGCCACTTATAAACATGGCCGAATGCCGCATTTGCCAGGAAGAAGATTCTATCAAGGATTTGGAGACGCCTTGTGCTTGTAGTGGCAGTCTTAAGGTAATTTTCATCGCCCCTTTTGTGATACAGTAACGATGCGTTTCTAATTTTCTTTCTAGTTGTTTTTGTACAATTCGTTAATAGCAAAAAAGGAAACGAAAGGAGAAGGTTAATTGTGGAATTATGGTTTTGGGAATTTAGTTGAGGTGTTGAATTTGAAAGTTAAAATTTGGACCCAAAAAAATTGAAAGTTTAATCTTTTAATTTTCTACTGACCATGATTTGGGAATTTTTGGAAATGCTTATTGTGACCACGATTTGGAAACATTAAATTGTGGCAATTGTGGAACATATTTCGTTAGTTTTGCAAAAGTTTTCAGGATTTTTTTTAAAAAATGATGAGGGTATTAGAATCTACTCCAAGCATTTGCTGAACTTCTTTAAGTTTCCCACTTAACTATGTTCAAGATCATGGCAAGAGTTGTATCGATTCAGTAGGCATGAAGTGGATGAAATTGTTTTTGTGGGTAAAAGGTGAAAGAACTTTTATTTTTTTTGGTTTTTTGAAATCATGTTGGAATTTTCTTGTTTTCTCATTTCAATAGTGCTGGTGACCCACATATGTGACCTGCAACATTTTTGTTTTTTGGTTTTTTTTTTCTGGCTTAGCTGCTTCGGTAGATGATTGTTGTCAATTGACAACCTGTTTGCACTAAAGCATAATATTTTCTTCTATTTTTATGTTGGACTTTGCATGCATCGTCCTGTCTCTTTCTTTTTATAATGGACTCACTGGTGGGATTAACTGTCTACAATCTATGCAGTATGCTCACAGAAAATGTGTTCAACATTGGTGCAATGAGAAAGGAGACATAATTTGTGAGATTTGTCATAAGGTATGCTCATCGATCCTGTGGTTGTGCTGCTTTTCTTGCATTTTAGGAACTGACAAAAAAAAAGTTTTTCTTGCATTTTGGGAGGCTTATACATACTCATGGAAGCTTGATCTTTGTTATTAACATACTTCTACTATCAATGCTTTGGAGTGGCATCAAAATTTGTATATTATCATTGTATCACTCCTAATAATTTTGAGTGCAATTTTAGAAAGAATATAAATAGATTAAGAAACTTTAGAGTAATTTTAGATTGCTCATACACTTGTATAATGTCTTTTTGCCTATTTTTCTTCTAATATTACAATTTTTTGGTACTAGCTAATTGACATATTCGGCATGAAAGAACATGTTATAGATTTGATATTGAATGGTGATAACAGAGCACTGATTTCCCCTACAAGGATTGATATAATCTGATTAATAAAATGAACACCCTGACCATGTATGCACTATACATTTGCGTCTAGCAGTTCTCTTGTCCATTATGCCAGGAATTGTACTAACAAATCATATGCAGGTTATATGTGTTTATTTTACCTTTTAGTAGTGATGATAAAGGTAGGCCACACTATACATTTGCATCTAGCAGTTCTCTTGTCCATTATGCCAGTAATTGTACTAACAAATCATATGCAGGTTGTATGTGTTTATTTTACCTTTTAGTAGTGATGATAAAGGTAGGCCACATATGTTTTATGACTTATGAGGATTCGCTAAATATAAAAAGATGCTTGTGTATTCTGGGATTAGTACAACTGCAGCTTAGTTTTATTAATATCTTTTAATCATATAACACGAGTTCATCTATAATGTTTTCCCCACCTTTTTGGCAACTGATGCACAGCCTTACCAACCCGGTTATACTGCTCCCCCACCTCCAGCTGGCTCTGAAGAGACCGCTATTGATATTGGGTAAGTTTTTTCTTTATCTTTTTTCTCTACATGCTTTTAATACTTAATTTTGTGCAATGGCTGGCACTTTTATGTTTTTTTTTTTCATTTTCCATTTTGGATTTCTTTTGATATTTGTGTCGTATGTACTTTTTTAATATTAACAAGATGATGTTCATGAATCATTATTTTGGATTCTGCATGATTGTATTCTGTCTTATGAACTCTTGGTCCTTGGATCTGTCTGGCAGTGGTGGATGGACAATCTCTGGTACCCCTTTAGATTTGCATGATCCTCGTCTTTTGGCAATGGCGGATGCAGAACGTCATTTTCTGGAAGCTGAATATGATGAGTATGCTGCTACAAATGCCAGTGGAGCTGCATTTTGCCGATCAGTTGCCTCTAATTGTAAGCCCTCATAATCACAAAGTGAAATTTCAAATGGAACAAGCATATTGTGCAAGCTACCAAAATAAATAATAATAATAATGATTATGATGATGATGGTGATTTTCATTTGCCATTAGAAATTGACTTGTCATTACTGTGTCACATTTTAGAATTGGGGAAATGGAAATGACAAGTATGTTGTCAATTACTATTCCTTGTATCAGAAAGGAAAAATTTGCTATAGGGACCTGTTTATATAAGTAATCTTGTTCTATAGATGTGCTCTTTGGTTTGGTGCCTTGGTTGTGGATGAGGGAACACTTGTCTATACTATTACAATTGAGATTTTGAATCGTATTGGCTTCTTTTTTCTCTTAATTGTTGAATTGTACTGGCTTTGATTGACAGTTAATGGCTCTTCTGCTCTTGCGGCATGCATTGACCATGACAGATGCTGATGGAGATGATGATGCATCTACGTTTTTCTCTGTGAGTCGGATTTGAACTTCCATTCTAGTTTATTCCATGGCCTATGTATTTCTGCATTTTAATAGTTTATGATCATTTTGTGGTTGAACTGAATTTATTTTTAACTGCTGGGTTGCAGCTTTTCTTGCTTCGGGCTGCTGGGTTTCTTTTGCCCTGCTACATTATGGCCTGGGCCATCAGCATCTTGCAACGTCGAAGACAGACAGAGGTTTGTCTCATTTTGGTTCTGATATATATATATATATATATATATATATTGATTTTCTCTCTCTTCTGCATATAATGTACTTGAAGAAAGTGATGATTTCTACTTGTTCTTGGGTGCACTTAATCAGAACCTGTGACTAATACATGATGCATAATATTGTTGTGAGTTTGAAGTTTTTGTAAAGTTTGTGTTTGAATTGGGTGAAACAGGAGGCTGCAGCATTGGCGGCAACACAATTTGCATTTGTGCTACAATCAGGGCAAAGCAGGGGTCTACATTTTACAATAGCATCAGCACCCACGGTGGCACCCCACCCAGAAACTGCTTGATATGTATGGACAAGTACAAACACCAACACCCCTGTGGTTATTTCGAAGCCCAGTCGAGCAGGATATTTTGGCTTTTATGTGTGACGGATGTGTCGATAAGGCGGTGGCCACGAAGCTTCAATTTATTACCATATTTTGTTTTTCCTTGTAATATATGTGTACATGGGGAATATTGCATCTTAGCACGCCTTGCTAAGGAAAACTGGTTGACCTCAAAATCTGTTTGTTCTGTTTAACATGAACATCTTTCTCCAGCTGTATTTTTTATTTTTATTGTAAATTATTTTGTTTTTGTTTTGGTAATCTATGACATAATTAATTGTTTCATTTCTAATTTCTGGGTGTTGGCCCTCCCCTTGTTTTGGCTCCAGTTTCTGTTTTGACAATGTTGTGCTGTCTACATTTCAGGTTGGCCGACACCACGCTTTTTGCACCCATTGTTTAAAAGGGAATGCTAATAGGAGTTCATATGAGATAGAATTTTTCAATTTTAGAATGATCTCAAAATTAAATTTCTATTCATCCCAACTACTTTATCTATAATTCCACACTCACCGTATCATTACCTCTGTTTAAAACCCTTTCTTGATCTATATTTTGTTTGGTTATCTCTTAAACGAGTTTTTGGCTACTTGTAGTATCTTATATTACAATTGTATTCGTGAGACTTTGAAAACGTACAATATATTGGCCAATTATGCAGGGAGGCAGTATATATATATACAGAGAGAGAGAGGGAAAAAAAAACAAATTTCTTTCCGAATATGTAACTTTTTTTTCTTTTATCAAGTATATATCCATGCAATTATGAAATATATATTTACATACACACATATATGCATAAGAAAAGTGCCACATGTGGACTACTACTAATAATTTACCAAGTGTCCATTGCGTGATGCTTTTTTTTAAAATATTATTTTACTATTTTGCTTAAATAAATAAAAAGAAATAAAAATGATTATAGATTTATTTTATTTTATAGAGATGATTATCAAATACATGTTTTTTCTTTTTATATCTTTTATAAAAAAATTCGAAGTTAAGCTCACGGGGCATCACAATCCGAGGAGGTCCCACAACATCAAAGGCATATTCAAGCAACCAGGGGAGGGCTCCTCGATTGATGTAGCTGTCAACATCTGCCAAAGGTGTGACATCCAGTTCTGCAAAGAGACGACTGCCCAGGCGTAAGGGGGAAACCCACCCTTATCGAGATAGCTGTCCAAGGAGTGCCACAAGGCACTACAACTCCATCGTGCCGATCTAAGGGGGAGATTGGGTAGTGCAAGCCATGATTATTCCCCCACGGGATAATATGATTTGTGGCTACGGATACCCCCCACGCTCGCGATATGCTGTTAGTCCCACGATTATGCTAACCTCTCCTATAGGATGTGTCATTCATTACCCTGTAGACGAGATATATTCATGCTATATCTCACTCTGAATGGCTATGATTCAGTCTTCTGCAATTGTATCCTAGTCTCGCGGTGCGATTTGGTGCAAACTGCGATATATCAGATCGTACCTTTTCTCAAAAACAAGAATTTGTGTGGCTCAGAAGATTGCAACAAAAGCTGGGCACAGTCAATTACTATTTCTTGACCAAAACAACTTAAGAAAATGCTATGCATTTTTAATTTATATATATATATATATATTTTTTTTTAATGTAATGTGGTATCATAGAATACTTCTAGATTTCACGTGACGTAATTTTTAAAAGAATCACACTTAGAAATACAAAGGTAAATAAAAAAAAGAGAAATATGTACCATCAACTCTCTTATATTAGTAATTTTGAGAGAATCAAAACTTATTATTTAATAAAAGTATTAATATTAGGTTTTACTATGATCCTTATTAACAAAAAAAAAAAAAAATGTTCCTACAATTATACAATCTTTTGGTATCAAAATTAGACATGCAACATATTTGCAAGAGTAATAAACTATTTTCTTAAAAATATATATTGAAAAAAGCTCAGTATCTTTTTTTATTTTTAAAAACTAAATGTCGTTAATAATTTTTATATAGCATGCATATTTTTTTATTCAAATAACAAATAATATAAAGAGATTTTGAAAGAAAAATATTAATTATCCACCATTAGAAAAAATTAATTTCTTAAAAAATTATTAACTTATTAAACATTAATTATTAGAACGTTTAGTTTTAGTTTTTCACATCAAAATGTACCATTTCTTCTTTTTAGTATCGGGCAGAGTGTGACAGAGTAATAAGATTTTTTTTTCTTTTTCTTCAGTAGTGTCTAGTAAAGTAGGCTACTTTAGGTCCAACAATTTAAATAAATGTCACATATGCATATCGGTATACTTTCTATCAATGTGTCTGGTTGATTTAGCTTAATGTATTTCAAAACAGACATTTTCAAGTTCAAAACAAATTTTTTTAGATAAATTAAGTGTTTAGCTCAACTTATAAACTACATTTTTAAAATTGAAATAACTTCAAAATAGACATTTTGATTAAACTGTTGAAAATTAAAAAATATTTTTTCAAGTCGTATTTTTTTACCATTCATTCAAACGAACCTTGTATAACCTTCCTCTAAACCATTAAGACCATTGATACTGGAATTATGGAATAATTCTCCCGCGGCAGACACTTTAAGACGATGGCTCGACCCTAATGGAGCCCATAGTTTTGAACCAAAGTTCTAAAAAGCCACTACTTTAAGACCAGCCTTGAGAATCTACACAGTCACTACATCAATGATATAAACGAATTTTATATATCAAATATCTATATATATATATATATATATATAATCTGCAATCTTTACTTCATCTCTCTCGTAAAATTCCAAAGAGGGAGAGGGCTCATTCAATTCAACCCCCTTGAGATTCTAATAATAAAGAACTTTAATATAGAAGACATGAGTATCTCTAATAAGTACATTGGCCTGCAAAATAGTACGTAAGGGTACCACAAATTGAAGCATAAGGTCCCATCCTAGCCATAGTCCATGTCCTTTTTTGGCATTGGCAGCAAAAGATTAGTGTAGTTTTTCATTGAACATGGTTTTAAATTTTATGAGATCTGCTGAGAACAGCGAGTGTAGTCAAGTGACCTAAGGTTGAGGTTGAGAGTAGGAATGTCAATTTTTGACACGACTCAATAACACGACTCGAACTTAACAAATTTAGATTTAATATAAACGAATTTGGATCATAAACGGCTTGACACGTATAACATGATTAATAAAGATGTCGTGTTTAGATTTTAGTACTGTTCACCTGCTTAACACGATTTAACACGTTTAATTATAAAAAAATATCATGAGTTAAGATAATTCGTCTCATATTAAAAGTTTATCAAAATTTTAAAATTTTTTATTTATAAAATAAGTTTCTATTTTGATTTAGTATATGTTCAAAGTTTACTAAACATGAAAATTATCTATACATATTGAAAGATAGGTAAATTTTTTATTTAAAAAATAAAAAATTAAAATAAACTGGTTAAGTGTGCCGACATGTGTAACTTGTTTAATAAATGAGATGAGTTTAAGTTTTGAAACTTAACACGATTAGTTAATAATGTAGTAGCAGAGGCAGAGTGAAGTTCAGCTGCATCTGAAAAGCCACAATAGTCCAAATGCATGTTTATTTTTGGTTTCACATGCCAATGAGATATTACACACATGAATACATATACTGCAGGCCACTTGTATCAACAGTATGCAGCGCTTGCTTTCATGAATATGCAGACGGGAATTCATGTATGTATCAATTGTGTTTACATTCATATACATGGACTGCCCTTCAGATGGATGAAAGCATGCAATGGATGATCATCACAATTCACACATCAACAATAAATCAAATCCTCCCGTTTGGAGGGTGATGTCCAAAACAGACTTAGGTGGATGAAGATTACTAGAAAGTAAAAACTCAAAACAATCGTTTTACTTTAATTGGGGGATAAAAAGTAGAGAATCAGCCCATTAATAACACACCTAAGATGAGGTTGTATTGCTTGGACCATGACCGGGTCTCCCATCACTTTAAGACACCATCAGAATCCCATCATGCAATTTTAATAAAGTATAAGAATCTATGCTTTAGAATGTTCCAACTTGCATGTGATTTTATACATTATAGTAATAATAATAAAAAATGAATAAAGGAAAAGATGGTCTACATAGATAAATGAGAAAAAAATTACAAAATGAATGTGTGTGTGTGTGTGAGAGAGAGAGAGAGAGAGAGGTTTGAAGTGGGTCTTCTTTGAAACATTGAATGGGGGGAATTAGAGCAAGACAATCAAAAGGAAGAGCAAATAAAAGCATAAAGAAACACATTTAGCACAAGAATCCAGGACTGTTATTTTTGCTGCATAGGGAATTGAACTTGGAATTCTAAAGTGAGATCTTCAAATAGCATAAAGCAAGTGTTTGGTTTTGTTAGGGGCTGTTGCCGCTGTTCTATTCCCCTTCTTTTTTATTCCATCCATTCTTTATGACTTACTTCCCCCTGTAGCAATCTGGTCGTTTTGGCTGGCTCATGGACTCTCTGCCCAGTCACTCGCACTCCAAAACTACCTTTTCTTAATATCTAAGGAATAGTAATTTACCAAGATAACCCACACAGATATTCATATTATGATAATAGACAAGCACGTCTGTGGCATGTATACATGTAAGCATGGTCGGATGATGTGGCAAGACGGCTAGGAGTCCAAGAGCTCGGGTTGGTCTTTGTTTAGTAGACAAAAGCACGGCAAATGATGGAGACATAGGGAAACAAATGAAAAAGACGCTTAGCTTCTCAAGGGTGTTGTTCAAACACCTTTATTCATCCTCGTCAGATTCTTCTATAGCAGCTTGTGATTGGGGTGAATCTAAAATTCCTCTTGAGTATTTTGGGACCCTCCCTGCTTTACACTTTAAAGCTCCCTCCAAATCTCATAAGAGATCAATCACGAGCTTATATATCCACAGGAATGTTTCATGAGAATAGAAGGACTGGAATCTCAGGCTTGCTTATTCTCTTATTACTCAAAGAAAAAACTTGCTTCTACTCTTGTTTCCTTGGAAACCATGGTTTTTAGTGCTCATAAAGTGTTCATCCTTCTTATTTGTATTGGAATCCTAGTAGTCCAACCAGATAAAATTTCTGGCCTGAGAAGAATTGACCTCGTCGTAAAATGGAGCACAGCAGAACATGAGCCAGTGCTAAAGAATCAGCGTATGCTCAATGCAGTTTCCACAGAGGACCTGAATAAAGAGAAGAAACCAGCATCTTTAAACAATACATTTGATCCAAATCAATCAAGCAAAAGACAAGTTCGAAAAGGATCGGATCCCATCCACAACAGGTCATGATACATTCAAGGTGCTTCTTCAGCTACAGAGACAACGAGGAAGTTGATATATAAAGAAAGGAACAGCTACAGAGGAAACTAGAAGGTGGTCGATTATAGCTGCTTCCTTAGGGGTTTTAATGTGGGTTAGTTGATTGATTTTTTAATTTTCTTTTAAGAGGTTTTACTATAGAGAGATGTGTATAGTCAGAGCTGTTAGAGAATGGCCTTTGAAGGCACTCAGCAAACCAGCACTGTCTCTGCATTGTGTCAAAGATCAGAGAAGGTACACAGAAGATGGTGCTGTCTCCCCAAAACAAATACATATTTGTCTTTCTTAAGTTTTGTTTGAAAAAGAAAACTTTCATCTGTTTGCATTTGTTACTTTCGTTTCTTGCAGATGTAGTGAAATTCTTTGTATTTCTCCCATGCTTTTTGATCAGAGTATTTCTCCCACTCGAAGAACAGTCACTTCAATGTAAAGAGCCTAAGATTATGCTTTGATTGTTTGGAACTTGAAAGAGAAATTTTATTCTTTTCTTCCAACAGACACGAGCACAAAAACACAGACAGTTATATAAAGTTACAATCCGAATAGTATATCTTATTACCTTCACGCAACACAAACATGTTTGTGTTGCATGCAGTGGCATCCATACTGGAGCCTTGTGTTCCAAAAGACAATAATTCTAAGTTAGGTATTGGAAATTGAATTTTTTTTATTTTTTAGTTAGAGCAAATGGGAGGGTGGTTCCAGGGGAGAGGATATTGGAAACTGTTTTGCAATGGAGTTGTGTTGAACCAAAATTTAAGTGTAGCTGACTTTAGAAATTCACATCAAGAAGTGATGTCAACAGGATACAAAGAGAGCAGCTGTAAGATCTTTCTATTAAGTAGCCTTGCATCATCTTGATCCCAAGGATTTTGTCATAGTTAAAAGTGAAATGTCTTAATCTTTCAAAGGGGGCATATGGTGATCTTTTAGCTCTTTCTAAAGACTTGAAACTAAAAGGTGGTGCTCTGCCTCTAGAGAAAACCATAAGGGAGGATATTTGGGTAGAAATGCCAACTAACTCATCTCAATCTGAATTACATGTTTAGGATATGACTCAAATTGATGTAGTCTACTACAATCTTTCCCAAAATTTGTCTGGATATCCCAACTAATTGCTTATACAGTTCTATTAAGAGTACCCATTGTACACACTAATTTACTTATAAAGAAATAGGATTCTGAACAGTCTGTTATATAGAAAGAAGCATGCTTGAGTAAAGAGAGTTGCCAGCAGAAATCAGGTAGAAATCAGATGAGGTAATTCCATACATTGTTGATCCCGCAGAAGCTTATGACAAAAAGTGGGCATACTTTCCATCTGTGACAGACTAATAAAGTTCTTGAGAAATGCCTCTCAACAAAAATGAATATAATCAAAAATAGAAGTAGAATAGGGAATGACAATGACGTAAGGATAACATCTTTAGCAGATTAAACAATACTAGTTTGTCGGATTCCATATTGTACTTGCAGAAAATGAGATGTTGGGATTTGGGGAGAAAGGAAAGCAGGGCAGATGTTTTTTAAAAAAGGTCAGGAAGCTGGTTTGGACTGAAAAGCTTCTACATAATATTATATTGAGTTTCAAATAGTTTCTAATTTCTGATCAATAACAGAAGTCATACCGCACAATGCAACTAAGATTACTATAACTATTGGAGATTTTCATATCATTTCGATTGATGTTACTTTGTTGAATGCCACATTATCATAGAATTTTTGTACTCTGCAAGAAATATGAGAAAGGAAACGGCCTATCTCTAGGAAGTAGTTGTTGCAATATTCGTACTTTGGATGATATGTCTAATTGTTGTCAACAACTCAGTAACCTACTTGTGACGTGAATGGAACTTTTGTTCAAGTTTTCTGGTAGCAGTACCCAAATTTAGTCTTCCCACAGTCATACAGAGCCTAAATTTGGAACAATTAAGAAAGAAAATAGCAGGAAATTAGTACTTAGTGACATGAGACCATGACCCAATCATCAAATATTGCTACTCAATAAACATATATAGATTACAGTATACAAAATTGTTGATTAATCTATGATGTTAAGTTGACTTTCCTTAACATCTTTGGTGATCAAGAAGTATGGGTGTTAGATGACTAATTATGCCAGTTAAGTTTGCAATTCAATTAAACAGTTAAATACACAGTTAAATTTGGAACAATTAAGAAAGAGAATAACAGGAAATTAGTACTTACTGACATGAGCCCGTGACCCAATCATTTAATATTGCTACTCAATACACATATATAGATTACAGTATACAAAATTGTTGATTAATCTATGATGTTAAGTTGGCTTTCCTTAATATCTTTGGTGATCAAGAAGTATAGGTGTTGGATGACTAATTATGCCAGTTAGGTTTGCAATTCAATCAAACAGTTAAATACACAGTTAAAACAAAGAGAAGACAAGGCAACAACTCAGAAATTCTTAAGGAATTTATTTGGCATTTTGTTAAGCAAAAGTATACATGAAATTGTTACTTTGAAATAGTTGCACACAACAGTGATAAAAAAAAAATAGTAAAATAAAAACCAAAAAGCAATATAAAATCACATCTAATACAACAAAAAGAAGGGGAAAAAACAGAAACAGCTCATACCCATCAATCAGGACTACTTGTTTTCCAAGAAAATCATCAGGAAATGAAAAAATATATATATTCGGAAAGTGACCTTAGAAGCAATCCTCATCATGTGAAAACCTCAGGACCAACACACCAATCTCCAATAAAGCTTTCTAATATGTATGCGCTTGATTAAACACCCTGGTGTTGCAGTCGGAAGACAATTATCAGTACGCTGTACGCCATTGGATTGCATAACCAGAAGCTGATTAGGGTTTATGTGCAAAGTTTTTGGGGAGAAACATTTTGCCGAGCTGCGACTTGGAAGGAAATCAACGCGTGCAACGACGTCGTCCGTATTGTCCTACAAAACAATGTCGTTTGCTTTTGTCCTCCCCTTGTTTACGTTGATAAATAAAATATACCTACAATTAAGGTTATAATTTAAATTCATTTTATTTATCGAAAATCTAAATCTAATAATTTTTAAATTAAATAAATCAAATATTAATTAAACTAATCTTCTATTACAGGTTTGATGTAATTATATAATATATATTAATTTTTATATGTTGTATTAAGAATTATATATTTTAAATTTATATAATATATTAAATTTTAAATTATATAAAATTTTGTTGAGTTATTTATATTTTAAATTTTACATGTTATATATATATATATTGTATATATAATATGTATTAAAACTTATTAAATTAAATCTAACATGATTTAATAATTAACAAATTTAAATTTAAATTAATAATTCATAAAAAAGATTGGATTTTCAAAACTGATTCAATTACATATTTTTTTTATCAAATAAAATTTAAATTATTTTTTACCCGATCCGAATTATTTTTTACCACTGGAGCCCAATTCAAATTTCCGTCCGGGTAACCCCTCCCCAACTCCATGGGCCCAAATAGACGTCATTTGCCAATCACTAACCTAAGAGGCTGAGACCAATAGAAATTTGAAACTATGGCCTAGATGGCTAAACTTGGGCCTGTACTACTAGACCAAGGAGGTGAGGACTGGTCGACACAAGCACATCCGAGCCCACACAACCAACCCAAATAGAATATGTGAGAACAAGGTTGAATTTCTTTAGGTAATGTGGGGTTTGGGGGGTATTTTTTTTGAGGATTTTTTTGCATAAAACATATAAAATTATTATTCTTCTATCAAATGAGCCAGAAAACTGATTTGGCAATAGATCTTTACCTGGCCTGCCCCTAGGGGCAATATTCCAAGCCCAATCCATTGCTTAAATTGGGTCTGATGGGTCACCCAACCCATAATCACCGCTAGGTGATGTGTGTATAACTAAAAAAGTTATTCCACAAATCCGTCACATACATGTGACAATAGAGTTATAAATTAGTCAAGTTGAGTCAAATAGTGTATTGTTCAAATTTGACTTACTAAAATAAACGAGTTTTAAAATGTGCTCAAACTTGACTTGTTAATTTTTTTTGAGCTGGTCTCAAATGGGCCTCTAATCAAGCTAATCATGAGCTGAATCCGAGTAACTTGATTTTTCATATATAGGATTAAACTGATTTTTGATTAATTAGTCGAGCTCAATAAATTAATGAGCCTCAAAATATGTTAAAATTTAGCTTCTTGTGAACCGATTTCAAATAAGTCTCTAATTGAACCAATCTCAAATCACTCGACTCGTTTTACAATCTCATATGAGAGCTTCTAAAATTTTAGTCATATAATGGGTTGCCATGTGAAATTAAAAATATTAAAATCATAGAAACCGTCACATCACATGTCATGTTCATGAAATGGAACAATTTCTGGTATTGATTTAGGTTGATTGAGAAAACATCAGTTCTAGAATAACAGAAACGGAACCTTGGTGTCCCTTTCTAGGATACAACTTACGAGTACCAAATTCTTGAATTTAACATGGTTTGAGACACTTGTTATTAAGGAATACATAAAGAAGAGCAAAACAGAGAAAATGATTTAATAAAACAAAATCATAAGCATAAAGGGTGTATTATTATTTAACATTCTATGCTCTCTAGATTACTCCTTCTAGGATAATTCTTATCCTCTCGTCTTTTGGCAGGCTTTGAAGATATTTTCTTCACACTTCTAAACTAAACCTTATCTTCTTATCTGATGTTGCATAAAAAAATGACATAAATGCTCTCACAGGTGGATGCTGTTCCATAATTTGAAATACACTAGGCCAATTATCTCATCCCAGTAAAAATGTGGGGGTGCCCTTCCGTTTTTGTGGGATCCACTTGACTTCAAGTTTAAGGGCACTGGGTCCACCCTCCATGGAATCTGGTTCTGTTCATCCGACGGTACAAGTTACAACACCCCTCTCTCTCTCTCTCTCTCTCTCTCTCTCTCTCTCTCTCTCTCTCTCTATATATATATATATATATATCACCCAAGTGAAGTGATTCAAGTGAAGAAGGAAGCAAGAAAATGTCCGGTGCAGAAGAGTTAAGGCATACCCAGTCCTTCTGAGCATTTGGGGCCATTTTGAGTCCCTAACTACCAGGCACTTAGCTGTAGGTCTCAGTCTTCCTCAAACAGAACCTCAATTATTACACAATACACAATTTCTGTGTTAATAATGTTGAACATGATTGTTATTAATATATATATATATATATATATGATCTCCTTTAAGATGATTGGAATAATATTTGTTTTCCCTTTTCTTAAAGGGGGTGATGATGTTTAGCAAGTGTACATTCAAACATCCCTCGTCGGTGCAACTTGCGGCCAATGCATTATATTGTTGTGTTATGATATTGCAAAAGAGGGCATGCATGCATACAATTCCAAATTAGAACCATTAGAAAAAGTGGGTAAGGCTTAAATTGTGTTAGCTTAATATGTATATTATTAAATTTATTTTTTAATAATTTAAATTTTTACAGTAATTAGTAGTTTAACGTGTGATGTAGGACAAATTGATACCTTAAAAATATGAAAAGTTGTTTTAGAGTTGTATTAGGATTTTTTAGTTTTTTATTTTAATTTATTCATAATTTCTCTAGTTTCTTAGTTTTGTTTGGATTAGTATAGAAAATATAGAAATTAGTAGTTTCCTATTTGACTTACTAGTCTTTATTGTAATAGGATTAGTATAAAAATAAGAGTTTTAGTTTCCTAGTCAAAGTCGTAATGTTTTAGCACTATAAATATGATGAAATAGGTCTTTATGGTAAGTTTTTCATTAATATTAATTCAATTATGAATTTTGTAGATTTATTTTTTCTTGTTGGGTGAGGAGTCCCCATGTTACTTTGTTATTAAAAAATATTTTTAAAAAAGCAGGCGGTGTCCCTACTTCTTCACAAGCTTCCGCTACGTCAGTTGGTATCAGAGCAAGCTTAATCCTGTTCAGATGGGGAACGTACAGAACGAAAGCGAAATCCTTGACGACGATGACCATGAGGAAAATATGGTTACGAAGGCTGAAGTTGTTCGTGAACGCCATCTAGAGATTCCACGTAGGTAGCTAGCCTATGAGGATAACTTGAGTGAGGATGAGGAAGATGCTGAAGCCATACTCTAGGATAATCGAAGGAATTACCAAGATCAGCCTGAAAACAGAGCTATTCGTAATTACGAAAGACTTCCATATTTTAATGGTAACTTTAATTTTGAAGACTTTCATGATTAGATATATGATTTAGATGATTGTCTTTGTGATTTAAGACTGTTAAAAGAAAAAGAATATTTTTGGGCTGAAGCTAAACTTATTGGATTCGTGAAAAGATGGTAGCTTGATTACAGACGCGTAGACAACTACAAAGAAAAATATGTACTCGTTCATGGCCAAGAATGATGAAACTGCTTATGAATAGATTTTTGTCAAGAAATTATTTGTAGATTTTAGAAGATAAATACAGGCCAACATGAAAAAACACCAAGAAAAAAGCACAAGAAAAATCTGAAATAGTGAAGGCGACTTCAACTAATAAGGTTCCAAATACTTGAATCATTGAAAGAAGTCAACATCCTTATAGAAGACTCTCTTGTCATAGAAAGCGAAGATCAAAGTCTTCTATGCGTTGAAGAATATTACAAAGAGTTGATAGAAAATAAAGTTGAATTTATTTCTATTGATGTTGTTAAAGCAGTTGGTGCAGATGATAAAAAGAAGTTGACCAAGAAAATTCCATTGAACTTGTCAACACTAAAGATGATGAAGCTGAACCTGAATTCATGAAAGATGATTCTAGTACTTCTAGTAAAATTGAAATTGTGGTAGATCAATAAGATAATTTTTGTTTCATTACTAGAGTATTATTATCATCCGAAAAAAGTGCCTAAAATTACCGACTTCATCGAAGATATGATAGACGAACTCCTTGAATATTTAATTATTCTTCAAAAGATTCAATTATTATTACCCGGTTATGGACGAATTCGAGGTCGCATACATCCAGTCAATTCAAGGTCTAGTTGTTTTCAAGTAAGAGAGACTGATGTGGATAGATTTGGTACCTTAAAAATATAAAAAGTTGTTTTAGAGTTGTATTAGGATTGTTTAGTTTTTTATTTTAATTTTTTCATAATTTCTTTAGTTTCCTAGTTTTATTTGGATTAATATAGAAAATATAGGAATTAGTAGTTTCCTATTTGACTTACTAGTCTTTATTGCAGTATGATTAATATAAAAATAAGAGTTTTGATTTCCTAATCAAAGTAGTAATGTTTTAGCACTATAAATATGATGTAATAAGTCTTTATGGAAAGTTTTTCATTAATATTAATTCAATTACAAATTTTGGATATTTATTTTCTCTTGTTGGGTGAGGAGTCTCATGTTACTTTGTTACTAAAGAATATTTTCAAAGAAGCAGGCGGTGTCCTACTTTTTCACAAGCTTCCGCTACGTCAAAGTGACATCAAAATTAAATTTTATAGCACCTTGAAAACATTTGTCCCACTTTAGAAAGTTAGTAAAATTTGAGTAGGCTTATATACACTTGTTGTGAATTAATAATTTGTGTAACCTTGGTGAAAAGAGTTAGAATTAGAGAGAGAGAGAGAGATGACACAACGAATCTATGTGGTATTTCGATGTTAAAAGTCATTTGAATCACATTAAAATTAAATTTTAACAATGTTGCATTACCAAATTTTATATTTTTGTAATTTTACTAAAATGCTATTGTTTGATAGAACAAACATTTTTCTTCCTAAAAATTAAAACTTTTATGACGTTGAGATATTTTTAACTATTAAATTAGAAGAATTTAGATCATTAATGTAAATAGCATCTTCTATTCTTTGACTATATTTGATAAAATATTTGAAAAAAGAAAAAATGTGAGACATGTTTTAGCATGTCATTGGAGTATGCAATTTTGCATCACGTGCTATATTATATGTATAGTAACTCTTCCGAGAGCTACTCTAAGAGCATGTCGAATTCAAAATGTAAGTTTCTTAAAGCTAAAGCTATATTTTGATATTGCGAGTGTCAAAATGTTATATTTTAGTATTTTTGTTTAAATAATGTTATTTGAATGTGCATGACTCTTTATATCCGTGGGATAATATAATTGTTGGAAGGAAATTAGTTATTGAATTGAGATAGCAAATTAGATAATAAAATTACCCTTTCTGCTAATTATAGTAAAATAAATGACTTTACTATAATTTAACAGGTCAAACAGCAAGTCATTAGAGCAATTCTAATGGTAAAATTAAGAGAGCTATTAAAACTAAATTTTAATAAATTGGCTAAAAAATTCTACTCTAATAGTAATTTTTATCTCTATTAAAATTTGACTGAAGTCAAAAACTCTATCAAATATAACTTTTGTTTTTATAATTACCATCCATATCAACGTTTTAAATGACAATGTATCAATGGTTGAGAACGATAGTTAAAAAAGAAAAGTAGTTTTACTAAAAAATATTAACATTTCATTATTAAAACAGAAAAACTAAAATATAATTTTTTTAACATTGTATTACTACTGAAATCTAATTTTAATAAAATTAAAATAATTTTTACCACTAAAATTAAAAATTCATATCTATATTTTGGGTATAGCAAGTCAAATAATTTCAACATTGGAGCATGATGGCACCATATATATTTGTATATATTATATGCGTGTATATACATTATATATGGATTGTGGTGTGTGATTGGTTTAAGTAGGCCAAATCTAAATTAGCATCTCCTTTTACCTTGCAGTCATATTCTCAAATTGCACATCTTTGCGCGTGCTTCTTGACAGTGACAATTGCCAGAGAGTTGTTTTTATCCATTAAAAGGGTATTGACTCTCTGAGAAGCCATATATTAATTTTTTTTTTTTTCCCTCTCACAAGTTGCTATCTATTCCTCTGATTTTTGCAGCAGATTTCACGGCTTTAATTATAAGCAAACCCTAATCTTTTTGTCTTTTCAAAGTTTTTATTAGAAGATGAGATTGATAAAGCCTATGTAGAATGAACCATATTTTTTGAGTAGATTTTTTGGGTCTTGGATTCTAATAAAGCATCATTTTTTCCCCAAAAGGGTTAGATATACATCATTCACTTTGAGATTATTACAACTTTATATTTAATCAAAAAGATCCTTAATGGATGGTGGTGCCTTAATATGAACCAATGAGCAATTATTTAGTAAAAATGGTTTCAAACCTTTTAATTAGTTGATAGGTAAATTATGTTTGCTAAGATCACAATTATTTGATGACTTTTGCTACAAATCATGTGGTTTAGCTTAAAAGGCATAGATGATATTTTTAAACATGGGTAATGATTCTAATAAGGTTATTATATTTTAAACATGGGTGATTTTTTAAAATGGTTTAGTAATCAGAGTGTCCGTGTGAGGCAACAAACACTAAGGCTACGTTTGGTACGCAGGAATGGAATAGAACAGGAATGGAATAACATCAGGAATGGAATAAAGTAGGAATGGAATGGGAATAATTATTTCATTCTTTTGTTTGGCTGAATACCTAAGTAATGGAATGATAATTTCATTCCTGTGTTTGGTTTGAACCATCAAATTGTTGGAATGGAATGAGAATAATTAATTTTATGATAAATAATTAATAATTATATTACTGAATAATTAATATTTTTTAAAAATATATCTTTTATAATATTAATTATTAAAAAATTAAAATAATTATACATATATTTATATATATCCTATTTATAATATTTTTGGCAAATATATTTATAATTTTATTTAAATTAATTAATAAATTTTTAAGAAATATAATTAGTTTTATGATAAATAATTAATAATTATATTACTGAATAATTAATATTTTTTAAAAATATATCTTTTATAATATTAATTATTAAAAAATTAAAATAATTATACATATATTTATATATATCCTATTTATAATATTTTTGGCAAATATATTTCTAATTTTATTTTAATTAATTAATAAATTTTTAAGAAATATAATTAGTTTTATGATAAATAATTAATAATTATATTACTTAATAATTAATATTTTTTAAAAATATATATTTTATAATATTAATTATTAAAAAAATAAAATAATTATACATATATTTATATATATCCTATTTATAATATTTTTGGCAAATATATTTATAATTTTATTTAAATTAATTAATAAATTTTTAAGAAATATAATTAATTTAATGATAAATAATTAATAATTATATTACTGAATAATTAATATTTTTTAAAAATATATCTTTTATAGTATTAATTATTAAAAAATTAAAAAAATTATACATATATTTATATATATCCTATTTATAATATTTTTGGCAAATATATTTATAATTTTATTTAAATTAATTAATAAATTTTTAAGAAATATAATTAGTTTTATGATAAATAATTAATAATTATATTACTTAATAATTAATATTTTTTAAAAATATATATTTTATAATATTAATTATTAAAAAATTAAAATAATTATACATATATTTATATATATCCTATTTATAATATTTTTGGCAAATATATTTGTAATTTTATTTAAATTAGAGTTAAATATATTGTAATTCATCTACATGTATAAAATATTTTTTTATTAATAAAAGTATAAGAAAATTTATAATTATTAATTATAATAATTAATAAATTTTTCATCTACCAAGATTATTAATTATAAGAAAGTTGACTGTAGTTGTGATCATGAGCTGTAGAGATGGATGGCCATTCCGTTAGGAAAGGAATGGCCATTCCTTAGGTTTTGTCAAGGAATGGCCATTCCTGTGCTAAGTGGAATGACCATTCCAAACGGAATGGGCATTCCAACATGTTTAAGCATACCAAACGTGGGAATGGAATGGGGACAGGAATGCTCATTCCATTCCTATCTCCATTCCTGCGTACCAAACGGGACCTAAGTGATAAGATTTACATGTTTGTATTTTTCGTCCGGGCGTTTGTTTGAACAGTAAAAATTTTAAGAATAAAATTTAAATTTTTTGAGTTCGAGTTTTTTTTGTGTTATTCGTTTGCCATCAGAGTTTAAAGGATAGACTTCTTTTAGAGATAATGACTTAGTTTGATACACGTAAATTAGTCCAAGATATTTCTGACCGGCTTAAAGGGTAGGCTTCTCATGGAAAAGATAACTTAGTCTGATGCACGTAAGTTAGTCCAAGATATTTCTGATCGATCCACTAAAAAAATGTCTGGTACGCATAAGTTAGTCAAGATACCCCTAACCGATTCATAAAAAAAAAAAAAATTACTTCACGTGTATTTATTATATAAGCTAGTTACACTAACTTTATCCAGTTATTTGACAATTATAGAGATTGTTTTTGTATTTTTTTAAAATTATACTGACATCTACTCAATTACATTAACAATATATAGATTCCTTTCTATGTACAAAATTTGTCATTGATAGTGTTATATTGATGAAGTTTCAAAAAAAAAAAAAAAACTATATGACTGAAAAGTAGCACTATATATTACATTTACTTTTCTTATCTTTTCAAAGATCACAACTGAAATCCATGTAATTATCAAATATCATAAAAAATATTAGTGTTATCTATAAGATTAAAATAATAAATTTATGATTTCTGTTAACATACACAGTATTGATATGAGAAACCAGTATAATATCATATATCACAGAAAAAGTTTTTATAATTATCAAATATCACAAAAGAATATTAGTATAATTATTCCTTATTATAATGAGTCCCATAACTTTATTTATAAAAGTTTGTTATATTTAATATTTTCCTAATTAATTTCATTTTTCTTTGGTATGGCCATGATGGCCTGAGTTACATAGTGGGGTAATTCTCTACTATTCTCTAATCCTCCTAATCTTGATCATGAATCCTAAAATCAATTTCAGATTTGTGACATGAAAATCATCAAACCTTACCTAAGTAAATTAGCCGACATCTTACTTGCCTATAAAATAAAAAAGTAAAACTTAACCCCAAAAATAATAATAATAATTAGCCAACATCTCTCTTGTTACATTTTCTTAGTAATAGGTATCTTATCAAATGATTAATTTCAACTTGACTTCTATGTCTTTTTTGTTAATACGAGGTCATGGGTTCAACTTTTATTTTTCTTATTAGAGAAATCGAAGATCATAAATACAAGTTTCACTTTTCTCGTTAAAAAAATTTACACATTATTTACATTTAAGTCATAAACTATATTAGTTTATTTATCCATAACTTAACAATTGTACCTCGAAAACAAAGGTATATAACAATTGTACCTCGAAAATGAATGGGCCTAGTTCCCAAATTTTAAATATTTTAACAAAATAGCAATAGAAAAGTTGAACTTTAAGTACATGTTAAAAAAAATGTAATGCTAACAATATCGTTTTGATTTATCGGATGACATCATCTATTACAATTTTATTTTTAAATTTAACTAAAAAGTCAAAACACATTATTAATTATAAAAAAAAAAAAATCATTAACACATCATCCAATAAACCATTCTGATAAATCAGGCCGATATATTAAGCATTTTCTTAAAAGATATTTCCCGATGTTAATTCTAAACTTGTTTATCTTTTTAATAAAAACACATTAGTCAACAACTAAACCTGGTTGTTTGCTGAGATGATAAGCTCTCATTAGTTTAATTCAATCATAGGGATTAAAAACATAAAATCTGAAGAATCAACCTCTTTAAAATAAGGGTAAAACTTTCTTCTACCTCGTGTACTGATTATGAGATTTTTTTTGTTATAATTTGTAAAATATCATTAGTAAACAGTAAAAAATTACTGTAAAAAATAATGTATTCTATTATGTAGTTGTATAATTATTACCTTTTTCCTTTGTTTTTGGTGGGGTCTAGCCTAGTGTGAAGTGCATTATCACTATAGGACTCTTTTTATATTATTCCCTCATTAAGCTACTAGCATCATACACTTAAAGTTATAGCCAATTCTTGAAGATTACACTTAGAAAAAAAATAAAATAAAAAATAAAAGAAAAGAAAAAAGAAAATGGTAATGGTTGTTAGATGGGAAACGTGTCAAGTCAAAGATGAATAGTTAAAGAAAACTTAAAAAAAAAAAAGTGATTAACATGTCGGGTCGCCGCGTTATCGTACTTTATTTTATTTTTAAAAAAATTTAAAAATTAAAAATAACATCTAATGACTTAACCTTACTTTCCTTTAAAGGTATTATTAGCATTACCATTAACAAATGCTGTTTATTAGTTTAACAATAAGCAATTAATGTGAAAACCCTAAAAACCAAACCAAAAATCTCCCCCCAAAAAGAAAAAATTAAATTAAAAAAAAAAACAAGAACAAAAGAAAATGAAATGAAAATTGCTCATGAGTGAATTCGATATTATGGAAGGGTAAATCTGTAAATAAATTAGCTCCCCCCTTGAACCAACCAACCAACCAACCAACCAACTACTTAATTAGCATCTATATATATATATATATATATATATTGTTGGGGTGAGTTGAAATGAGTTACAGTCTGATGTTGCTGCAGATATTCGGGGACCGTTTTCCACTGAACCTGAACCATTTCTGGCCTGCTCATTTAAAGTGGTGCGTCGCTGTCCTTTCTATGCTAACCTCATCTGATAATCATTATGAATTGCTGTAATCTGAACATAATTTTAATGTATTATTTATTGAATAATAATAACAATAATAGTAATAGTAATAACTGCTGTAATAATAGTATATAGAATAATTTAAAAAATATATATTAAAAAAATATAAAAAATAATAGAATAATTTTAACAAATAAGTTAACATTTATTTTTAGTCTGCAACATTTATATTTATATAGATATATATATATATATACACACACACAGTTTGTATATTTTTTTATAATAACTTTATAGTTATATCACAATTAAATTTAACTATATTATAGTATCAATAAGTTATATTTTGATATTTCTGTTTTAATGATAAAATATTATTTTTTGATAGAATTAATATAATTCTTCTCAACTACCATGGCCTCCAATGATATAGTTTTAGAATATTTGATTCTAAAAATTATTCTGTTATTAAGAGTTATTTATAATAAAATATTAGATTAAGTAAAACCAGGTATTATAAATTGCTACATCTTGATTCGTTGTAAAAAAAAAAAAAATTATTCTGTGTTTTGTTGATTTTTGAGTGGTTTCCTTTTTTCTAAAGCTATGGTAAAAGAAATTTGTGGAATAAAAAAACACTTGAAATTAATACAAAATGAGTATATAGAACTTGCATGAAGAATAATAGTTATTATTGGAAAAAAAAAACTCGTGAAATTGTGAAAGTCATTACTTGTGTCGAAGCTGTTAAAACAATAAAAAAATTGCTCAAATTTGAATGAATCATTCAATTGTTGAAAATGAAAATAAAAATTGATTGAATGAAATATTTGTAACTTGTCAAATAAAAGTAGGAGAAGTAAGTGTAATTTTAAAAATTTTTAAAAATGTCAGAGTAATTATCAAAAATCTTAAGAAAAATAAATTTAATTTATCGTAAAAGATATAAATTTATAATACTGACCTCATTTTTCACATTGTATTAGCATAAAATTTATGAAAAATGGTAATATAAAAATGTTAAAGTAATGTTAGAGATAAAATTACTTTTCGTGTGACTCAAAGTGGTCATATTTTAATATATTATATTAAAAATATAATTATAGATATAGATTAAGAATGGGAACAATTTTGTTTGTGAGGTGACACATATTAAAAATAACAGTCTGTCAAACTTTAACCCCAAATTGCAAGTAGAAAATCCAACACAGGGATTTATAAGCAAGTGGTTGATAATATTAGAAAGCCTCTTTTCTGTAGTTGCATTCTTTATATTTATGTCATCCTCCCCAAACCCCATTTGCATAAACCTTGGATTTCATATCATTGTCACCATAACCACAAGCCTCTCACCCATCATCTTCATCTTCATCTTTCATCAAATTGTTCATTTAGAGAGAGAAATCAAGAATGCTCTCAAATTTAACTAAACCCTAATTCAAGAGTTTTTGAACCCACTTCAATGGACCTAACCACCACCACCGCCCCCACCAAAATCCCAGAAACAGATAACGAAACCCAACCAAACAAGTCCTTTTCCTTCACCAACGGCGCACTGAAGAAGCACCACAATCTGACAGCAGCTCCACCTCCGCCTGCTGTGGTGGTCACTTACAAAGAATGTTTGAAGAACCACGCGGCCAGCTTGGGTGGTCACGCCTTGGACGGTTGCGGAGAGTTTATGCCCTCCTCCACCGCCACACCCACGAACCCCACCTCGCTAAAATGCGCCGCCTGTGGTTGCCACCGCAACTTTCACCGCCGAGAACCTGATGAACCCACCACCTACTACCTCGAGTTCCGCCGCAACCCTCCAGCTCCACCACCTCAACGGGCCTCGCCCTCGCCCTCGTCCTCACCCTCACCCTCTCCCTCCCCACCACCGCCGCCACCACGTTCATACTATTCATCAGCACCCCACATGTTACTCGCCCTCAGCACCGGCGTCCCTCATGATGACCAACCGGACAATGAATCACAACCCAGTGGCAACGCCGGCGACACCGACGGCGGTGAAGTCGGAGAACCCAAGTGGGCGAAAGCGGTTTCGGACTAGATTCAGTCAGGAGCAGAAGGAGAAGATGCTTTCATTTTCTGAAAAATTGGGCTGGAAGATGCAGAAGTGTGATGAACGATCGGTGGAAGAGTTCTGCAACGAGGTTGGTGTTGGTAAAGGTGTTCTCAAGGTTTGGATGCACAACAACAAATATACTTTAAGCAAAAGAGACCTTAACAGCACCGCCACCGCCACAGCCACAGCCACCACAACCACAACCAACAATAGTAATAACATGGTTAGTCTTGACCACGATGGCCACGACACCGACATCAACAATTCCACCACAACCAACAGCAGTCATCATAATAATGAGATTAATGGTGTTCATCTTCATGTTTCCACTAATGGCTCTTCATCTTCATCCTGACCTTGATCCGTGGAGAGAGAAAATGTGCCAGAAAGAGAGAGAAAAAGGGGAATAGCTGGTGCTATGCTATCTAATGGTTCCTTCTTTTCCCATTTCTTTTGTTTTGTTGATTGATGAATACCTAAACAGTAATCACTGTCAACGGTGGAGAAGAAGAGAACTGAAAATAACAATTGCACTCTTTCTTTCTTTTTTTTTTCGAGAGGGATTTTAGTTTTGTTAATTCTATATTTATCAGATAGTTAATTAATCTTTTAATTTCTCTACTTCTCAAAAGAAAATTCTATTTCCCTTTTTTTTAACCTTCTTTTTCACTATTCATGGATGAGTATGATTCTCTCTCTATATCTTGATCTCTTCCTAATTATTAAAAAAAAAAGATTTATTTTTTATTTGATTTATTGGCATGCATATGATTTTAGTATTTTTTTTTTTTTGTATTTTTTGTGTGGTTGTCCAAATCTGGAGCTTATCAGTTTTGGGTACAGTTTGATAAAAGCGGAAGACATATATAAGCAATTCTGTCTTCTTTCGCTTATGCTACTTTTTGCAGAAGATATGTACATTTGCTCTGTTGGGGATAATAATGGCACTGGTGACGGTTTGGTAGACATTTGAATTTGATTGAAGCAAACCTCAAAACCCAAATCCTACTCTCTTTCATTATTAATCACTGTTTCATTATTTTAATACTACTAATTAAATTAGCTATGGAGTCCGGAAGGCTTGAGTTTCATTCATCACGTTTACAAGATTTGAGTTTCATTTATGTCATCAAGTGTTTTACATATTAATCTCTGATTTATTTGTTGTTAAACTAATGTATTAAGTATTTATCTACTTGAATATAATTTACTGAAATTTATAAAAAAAATTTCCAAAGATGAGGGGTTGTTTGGGATTTTGAAGTTGGGTTAACAGACAGAAGTAGCTGATTTATCAAATTTGCAGATGAAACAGAGCCGACCAAACATTTGACATTTCTTAATTTTTTATATATCTTATCCTGTAATCTGAACTTTTAAGTTAAGCAGGCTTTTGTTGTCTAGTAATAAACAAAAGGTAGCTGCAGCAGTGTCCCTGCCACCTCGCCTTCTATGGTTGGTTGATTAGGGCTACAAGATTAGTTTTAGCCAAAAATATAATGATGATAAGCAGATGTGATCAAAAGAAAAATGATATAATTAAGTAGAGAAATGCCACAATTAGTTTATTATATATCCTCAATGGCCCTCTCCAGTGGGCTATATATGTTTATTAAATATTCTATTCTTATGAGAAAAGAAGAAGCACTATTTTTCCTTCCATTGGAGTGTGCAAAGATTTTTATTATTCCCTTGAAGATTTAGGCCAATTTCCATAGAAAAGTTAATTCATGCAAAGGTCATTGTAATTTTAGTAATTTTTAATAAAATTATATATATTTAAAATCGGATTATTATCAGAATAGTACAAGTGTCAACTTTTTACATGAGTTTGATTTTTTTTTTTTATAATTATATCAAAAAAATATAAATATTTATATCATAATAAAAATTATATGAGTGTAATGATCTCATAACAAAGTATTATTAGTAAGAGAATTTATATCATTCATTTGGAGTACGTGAAGCGTAAAAAAAAAATACTACTGACACTAGTAAGTTTTGAGTATTGTGATTTCGATCATTTAAATTATTGATTTGTTGTACATATAGTAAATCTCATGAACGAGTAAAACTAGCTCACTAATAATTTAGATGGCCAAACCCGGACATCCCTAAGTGTCCAAAGAGATTCTTGTGTTCAAATATCTTCACCGATGCGAATGGCTATTACAAAAAAAAAACCCTTAATTTTCTCAATAAAAATAATATATATCTATATATATATATATATAAACTAATTGGGATTAGATTGTTTGTCCAAAACTATGTCTAACCCAACAGGTCATTAAAGTGTTTGATTTTAATAGCATCTGAATTATTGTGTTTTGATTTTAGGGTTTTATTCTTTGTTAAATCATTTTCTGGGCATCAATGAGTGGGGCAGCCATAATCTCATGGACGGCCAATAGTTGACATATATGGTTTTGATTGAGACACTGAAGAAGTTGGAAAAAGCTTCGATGGTACCATCGCACATGCGATAAGTGTGACAATTACTGTAATGAAATATTGATACAAAATTCACATAAATTTTACATTAATTCTAATATTTCAGTAATATATCATGCCACGGTACCACTAAATTTATTACCCATGACGTGGGATGGACCACCTTATTGATTTTCCCTACAAGAAACTCATTAAGAAAAAAAATGAAAAAAAGCAAGATTTTAGGAATATTTTTCTTTTTTGGAGCAGCAATCTTTCTTATTCATATTGTGACTGTTCATTCAAGAAATTATTCATTTGCTGACTAATGAATAAGTGCCGTGTGTACGTATACATTGAATCTCAATCTCGAACTTAAATTTTGTCTGTGTAATAAAAAGATTGTCATTCTCAATCTCGTATTTATTAATACAATTTTTTTTTATTAAGTGACACTTGTTTATTGGACAAAGGCTAATAGTTTTGGGTCCAATAAATAATCTGTGGTCCATTTTGGCCAAATCCATTGAGCGATGGTCCAATTTTGGATTTCCTAAGAAGCCCCTTTTGGTTATGGCAGTGACATCTTTGGTGGGACAAAAGTCTACACATGAAATCATGAAAGAGGGATTGTTGCAAAATGTGGGTTGTGGTCTTACACGGGGAGGAACAAATTTTTAGTTTAACGGTCGCATCGGTGCAATTACTGTTTAGATATGCATAATGTTATTCAAATATGAGTATTAAAGTGAGACTCGGATAGAGTTCGTATTAGGAGCTCGTACATGAGAGCTTTTTATTATGAAGAATTGATTATAATATAATTAGTTTAATCAATATTTTATATTTGACTATTTGGTAAAAATTATATTAAAATATTTATGCACTATGAAATCTTATTTTTATTCTTCGTATTATATATATTGAGTAATGTGTAAGTAATAGTTCATGAGTAAAATTTATAAAAATCAAAACTGTTTAGAGAAATGTGACTTCTTTTTAAATTTTTTTCCAAAATTCTGTTTTATAAATAGGATTATAAATGAGTCGAGTTGAGCACTGAGTTGTTCAAGTTCGACTTGCTAAAATAAACGAGTTTCAAATTATGTTCAACTCGACTTGTTAATATTTCGAACTAATTTCGAACGAGTCTTTAATAGAGTCAATTGCAAGTCGAATTTGAACCACTTATTTTTTATATATTATTAAATTATTTTTGTCTTAATAAGTCGAATTTGAGTCGAACTCAATAAATTCATAAATTTTAAAATATGTTTAAATTTGAGTTGTTAGTCTTGCAAACTGATCATGAGTTAAACTCGAATAGCCTGACACATTTAACAGCCCTATTTATAAATGAGAATTGATGGACCTATGTGCACCAAAATGTTTGTTTTTGTTTTCAAAAGCAGTTTTTTAATTTTAAAACGCAGAATACGCATTTCAAAATATATTTTTTTTTAATTTTTTAAAATTTAGATTATCATATTCAAATATATTTTCACAATTTTTAAAAAATTAATTACAAGATTTTGAATATATTTAAAAAAAAAAATTTAAAAATTGTTTCTGAATCACAATCCAAACGAAGGATTTTCTCAAAAATTTGTCAAACACTTGTTATATTTTGAACAAAAACATGCTTTAAAAGTTCAAAATCACGGGGTCGTCTCCAAACACCTACCACTAATACCGCATTTGAGCCACCATGACACAACCAAATACAACAAAAATTTAATGGTAAAGTAGTATAGAAAAAATTTATGGTCATGTAAATTAAATTCTCATACGTGACTTATATTTTAAATTAAAAATTTTTAAAAATTATTGCTATCAAATGTTTGAAACTCGTATAAATAATCATAATGTTATTCTTATATACGACGATGGGGTAAAAAAAATATAATTTAATAGTGAGTGTGTGTGTGTGAAGATTGAAATTTGCCTTGTTTTTGTAAAATAATGATATTCGTATTGTTTTAAAGAAAACTTTAATTTTAAATAATCATAAAATTTTTATATATTTCCTTTCTATTTGAATAAAATTTTAATCTTAAATGGCTTAAAAATTTTTAGGATGCTACCTTACAACACAACATCAACAAATCATTCCTTTCTAGTTGGAAGTCTAAGTGGGTTAGCAAATTTAGGCACAGCACATTTGATCTCTGTTGTTAAAGTAAGTGGCCTACTTAACAATAATGATTGAAACCTATATGTACGATTGGCTGGTCGGTCCTAATTCTGTTGTCCAATTAATTTCAAAGTTAGGTCTTAGAATTCTGGATTTTCTAATGTTTCTTATTAAACAGCGTCGTTTTGACAAATTCTTATTTGAAAATTGTGATAATATTCATATGAGTACATCTTTATTGATTGAAGGATAAGTAATTAAATTTTTTATTTCTTTATTTCTAAAAATATTTAAAGGCGCTAGTTTTGTCACAGGTCGTGTTTTGATCTAAAAGTTATAACTAATGGATAGAGATACTGAATTGCTTATATAGCCCCAAGACTTCCATACTCACAACTGATATGGAATCATGACATATTTTCCCATCCGAATTCACGACGTTCTCGGCGCGGTCGAACTTCAAGACAAGTTCAGGCCAGTTGGAACCTTGGATGGGCCGGGCCTTTGTCACGAGTCAGGTTCTGACCCAAAAGTTGTAACTAATGGATAGAGATATTGGATTGCTTATATGGTCCAAGATCTCCCTACTCACAACTGATGTGAGATCATGACATACTCTCCCACCCGAATCCGCGACATTCTCGACGTGGTCGGATCTCAAGGCAAGTTCAGATCAGTTGGAACCCTGGGCGGGCCGAGCTATATGGTTACCACTTGACCATCGGAGTTTCGGGTCAGCTCTGATACCACTGTCCTGGGTTGGGCTCTGATCCAAAAGTTACAACTAATGGATGGAGGTATTAAATTGCTTATATAGCTCAAGACCTTATTCACAACCGATGTGAGATCATGACAACTAGCTTTTAAAATTGATTTGCAAGTTAATTATTATATAAAGCTCAACTCAAACAATATATTATTAAATATCACCCCATTTGATTTTATAAAAGTTAATTATTATATGTAGTTACAATAATTAAAATGATAAAATTTTTAAAAGTTTAATTATAATATTTACAAAAAGTATATATTTTCAACCTTCACATATGTTGTGCAAGAAATTTGCTCCTCTTAGACGTCTTTCGTACATTTTTTATTATTACTTAAAAAAAATATTTTTATTCATATTTTTTTCATTATTTTACAAAAATATTGGTTTTTATTTTTTAATACTTGTACAAAAGTCTTTCACCCAAATAAAGGATTTTAAAACTGAAAATTATTAATTTCCTATTTAACCTCAAATAGTTTCCCAAATCTCTCACCCAAACTTAGTGTCAAACATAGAGAAAAAATGATGAACTGTTTTTTTAAAAAAAAATTACAAAGAGAATAGTAAAACGTAAGTATAAAAAAAATTTCAAGTAGGTAACATAGTGACGGCAAAGCATACATCAAACAAATGTACTGAAAGAATTGAACCCAAGACCTCTCACAACCCCGTGAGACCACCACTGTGATGTGAGAATTGTACTAAGATTCACATAAATCTACAAAAATAACATATCACAGTGACAGTAGTACGATGCTACCGTCTCATTGGACTTTTTTTCAAGACACTGTGTCGAAATAACATGATGTGACAGTAACACTGCATAATTACTCAATCAACTAGATATTTTAAAAACTTAAATTGTTAAAAAATGTACCCAACAGTATAACCTTGCTAACAGAGCTGCTAAGCACTATAATTATTTTTTTCCTACTTTACCAATACATTTGAATATAATGTGACCTTGCTAGTAGATGAGAATGTGGGAGTTTGAACTACCTAAAATGAATTAAAATATAAATAAACATTAATTGGTCTAAACCAAGTATTGGGCTGGTCCAGTTATATTGAAATAGGGCTATCACAATTTAATTTATAACTTAAACCCAATGTCTTAGTTTGCAACTTTGGCTAAGCTGGACTAACAAAGTTTTGTCTTTTAACCCCCAAGTGCACTGGCCCAGAATCTTTATGGGCCTAAGACTTGTGGGCTTTTTGCAGTGGCCGAAAAGCGGGCTTTCTTTGTACTTGTCAAAATTTTTTAAATATACTTTTTAAATTTATAATTTTGGCCACAGTTTAAAATATTTCACACTTTGTCTTTATTTTAATTTCAACTTGGCTATTGATTGAAACTTTTATTGAGTTTTGAGAATTTTTTTTTGTAGAGTCTAAATGTTTTTTAAAGGTATCTTTCTTTGATTAAACTTCTTATTTAATTTAAAAATCTATTTATATTAATTGATTTAATTACTTATTAAAATTATTATCAATCAATATTAAAATTTTGTACTTTTTTAATTCTTAAATTTATGATCGAATGTTTAGCGAAAAAATTAGCTCCCCTAAACTAAAATCGTGACCTCGTCCCTGCTTTTACACTCATGCAACACATTACGCTATGTTATGGAGGAGAGAGAGATGTTATCTATAAGAAAGAGAAAACGAAGGGAAAAAAGGGCAAGAGCCCTTCTTTGTTTGAGAGTTTTAGGAGATAAAATGAAGGAAGAGGAAGATTATGAGTCCTCCTTTGATTCAGAGTTTTTAAGAAGGGAAAAAAATGAAAAGAAAAAAAGGTGTTGTTATTGGCAGCTTTAGGAGATAAGAGAAAAAAAGGGTAGATGATTTTTCTTCATTTGTTTCCAAGTTTTTAAGGAGGGGAAAAAATATATTGTTCTATTATTGAAAATGGTAAAATGAGAAATCACTTTATTATAAAATAAGGCACAATATGGATAATAACTAATTCCTTTTTCTACCCAAAATTTCCTCTCAGTTTTAGAATGATAAAAAATAATTATTCTCCCCCTTTTTAAGAAGAATTATTTTCCCCCCTTTCTCACAAAAAAGGGAAAATGACTTTCACACACAGTTCTCTCTCGTCTCTCTCCATGAAAGCTACATTTGGTGATAACTTCTTGATTTAGAGGATACGTTATGGCCACAGCTTTGATAAAAATCCAAGTGGAGTTAGCACTAACAAAGTTTTATGGGCATGAGGAAAATAAAACCCCTTAATCCAATGACATGTTGAATGTTAATTTGCATATTAGTGGAGGCAAAATGACCTTAATGTCAACATAATTATGTATTTCGGCTTTGACTATAAGGCGTTAACAAAATTTAAATTTTTGTTCAGTCTAATCTCCTCGTTGATGATACCAACACTAGTAATAATCTTTTTAGTTTGGATAATACTACTGTAAATTTGAGTATATATGAGACAATGTGTTTTAATTATTGGATGATATTAGAACTCGAGATAAAGTTTTTGAGAAAAATGAAAATTCAATCTTGAAATCATCCAAAGGTGAAAATACCATGTCTCATGTATGCTCGAACTTAAAGTAACGTTACCCTTTTAGTTGTGTTTGTTTTGCCAAGTTTGTTTATCGGTCTTCTTTGGGAGAGCTTCTACACTTTGTTTTTAATTTGTATTTACAAGACAACACGAAAACGTGAAAAGAATTAAACACATCAAATTTCTTAAAAATCAAGTAATACGAGAATTAACTCATCCGAAAAGAGAAGAAATCTCTAAATTTGAAATATGATATAATATTAAAAAATTAAAAAATTAAAATTTATCTAAATCATATTTATATAATTAAAAAACTACTGATCTGAATAAGAAATTACTAATTTCTTTTATTAATCTAATTAAGAAACTACGTACTAATATTAATTCGAATAAAATTAGAAAACTAAAATATCTAAAAAATGGTCTCAACAAAAAAAAGTAAAAAAATCAGGTCTACCGGATCATCAAGGATCTCTGCTACTTATTTTACATCAATTTATAATAGTTGTTTCAAAAAATGTACTTAACTATTTGACAAAACTTAAGTGCTTTTATTCTGATTTTTCTCTTTGCTTTTTGCTTTGGAAAATAGGAAAAAGTATATGTACCTGACATTTTCCAAACGCACTTTAGCTTCTTTTTTTTTTTTTGAAAAACTCAGTCAAATACTCACTAAGAGTGTACCAAAGTTAATATATATATATATATATATATATATATATATTTGTGTTAATTGAGTCTTGCCATACTCTTTATCTTTCAACAATGAGTCATGTTAGATATTTAGAAACTTTGCCTTAAATTTTGAATTCTAAATGATGCCACAGTATATTACTAACATATATATAATTTAATGTTTTATTAATTATAAAATAATATATTATTTGATATTTAAAATTTAAGTATAAAAGTTTAAGATATCTAACATTATTGTTATTAGTAAATTCTTCCTTCTCTGTGGTTGGTGTTTTTCTTGGAATACACTTGTAAATATCACAATTATTGGAGGGAATGATTACTTTTTTTTATTTTTTGGTTGATGAAAAAGGAATCTAACAGTTCGTTTGGATAACCAAGAAAGAAAAGGAAAGGAAATGATAGTATTAGTTATGAGAGAAAGGAAAGGAGATGAGAGGAGAGGAGAGAGTAATCCCTCCTTTATGTTTGGATAACTAATGGAAGGAAAGGAAAGGAAAGACTATTATCTTGTTTGGGAATGATAATGGAGAGAAAAGAAAGGAAATGATTTTATATTATTTTACTATTATGTCTTAGGACAGAGATGTCATTTTTATTTTGGCTTTTATAATTTTAAGGATAATATTGATATTATGAAAAATTCATTAAATCTTTCTTTCCTTTCCTCCGTTTCCGCCCACTTTTGGAGGGATAACAAAATTACTAAAATGAGGGTTAAGCTCTCCCTCCCTTTCCCTCCATTTCCCTCCCTTTCCTTTCTAATTTTTAAAACAAACATGATATAAGCTCTCCTTCCTTATCTTTCCTTCCCTTTCTTTCCAATTCCTTCCATCCAAACATAGTGTAAGTCTCATCCATGGCACTACAATGTGACAAAATGACTACTTTCTTGTTGCATGAAAGATGAAAGAAAATAGTTTGCCTATTTTTCTCAAGACTCATTGACCAAGTGTAATGATAAAATCTTTGAAATATTAAACATGAGAATAGTGGAATACTATACGATCACATTGAATTTTTTAAATTGAATAAATTATGAAAATTAAAAAAATTTGGAATAAATTTAAATTTAAATTTTTTAACAAAATTAAAAACTAAATAAAATAAGAAGAATATAACCATAAAGGATATCCCATTCTGAATTTTCTTTGTGAAATAATTGAAAACTAAAACTTATCGTAAATGAAAAAAAAATCTAATTACATCTACTTGAAAGTCTAAATGAATGAATTTGGCCAAAATTTAACATCAGTTGCTGTTAGCAAGTAGAAACGAGTAGAGTTCGTTAGGTTGTCTCGGATCAAAATAGGTTGGTTCTGGATATGAGTATGTTGAGATAACTAGTTTCAAAACACTATTCTGAAACAATTTCAATTATTTTCATAAGATAATTTAGTTCTAATTTAAACTTTTTATGTTCTTATTGTTCTAAAAACTCTTCTACCACTTGTTTTACACATGCATATATGCTCGGTACACTGAACAACCTTTTCAACTAAGATTCTCAATGCCTCGATAAATTTATTGTCCACTTTCATGATCGCCTTCGCCAATGATAAATTAACTAGAGTTTTATAGACAACTTCATATCTGTCAAATGACAAATATAAACGTGAGACCTGAAAATATATAAGATTTGAATTCTTAATTTATCTCACCCTCCCAATTTACCTAAATTTAGTCACAGGTGGAGAAGTATAAAATATTTTTAAAAATACTTTTAATAAATAAAAGAATAATTTTCATAATATTTATTTTAAAATAAGAAACACATTCAATAACTATCTCTTAAAAATAATTTTTATTCCAAAACAAACAACTGACTGGACACGTAAAATAATTATTCGTAAATTTACAATAAATTATATAAGGTGTTATTGTACGCCTAGTTGACAATATAATTTCAGTACTATTAATTTTTATTTTTATTTTTTGATGGGCTTATTAATATTATTCTTTAAAGTTAAAATAAATATAAAATACATACATACAATTATTAAGTACAAATATATATATATATATGTGTGTGTGTGTCAATCCAATCAGTACCACAATTACTCCCAAAGTGAATATGTGACCCCGGTTGATAAGTCCTAATCACGCATTTCACAAAATCTCACCCCGGATTTTTTTTCTCTATCTTTTAAGAGAAAAATTAGAAAGAAAGGAAATAAAGCTAAGAAGGCATTTCCCAAAAGCAATTTTCCCAAGTGCCGAATTCTCCTTTCACTGTTAAAGGAAAATTTGGCCATTCTTGACACGTGTCAGACGGTGAAAGGATGTAGACAGAAAATGACCCCGCGACTCAGACCGACAAACCCTGAGAAATCTAAAGCAACTCTCAAATATACACATACCCATTTTAATTCATTCCTCTCTCTCTCTCTCTCTCTCTCTCTCACACACACACACACACACACAATTTCTCTGAAAATGTCCCCTCGCAGAATCTTCTTCAATATGATCGGTTTACAACAAACCTCTTCTTCTCCCTTTTTGCAGATGGCTAGATTTTTTGGCATAAATTTCACTGTCTACAAGTGAATTGTCCACTGTCTCCAATGAAATTACATACAAAAAAACTATATGACTCATTCTTCCTCCATCTTCGCTTAGAAATGAAGAAAACCCGTATAGGTTGATTGTTTTTATTAAAAATTGTTCTTACTTCTTGCTCAAAAACCATTTTTTTGAGTTTGTAGATAAAGGCTTTCTACGTGAGTTTCTGTACAAAACAATGTTTAGATTTGCTAGTTCTATCTGGGTGTTGGTCTGCAACTTCTTCTTTCATCTTTTTGGATACATCCTCAAATACACATCCAGGTATGTTTATGTAGCATTTTTGGGCTATATATATATATATATATCCATATATATATATATATATATATTAGCCTTTAATAGTTTGATTAGAATTATTGGGTACTTCATATTTTGCAGATATCAGGTGGATGATAGTTCTGTTCATTCTAGACAAGATGATGAAGCTGCTTCCAACAGTCCCACAGTTTCTGTTTCTAATGGGTTTGGTGAGAAAGAGAATTGTGAATTCTCTTCAGGGTTTCAGTTTCAGAATAGTGAAGATTCCAATAAAAGAGTTGGAGAAACAGAAAGCTCTGTTTTTATGGAAACTCTATCGACTTTAAGCACGAACAAGTATCAGTTTATCTCCGGCAAAGATTTCAGTGGGTTCATGACGGAGGCGGAAACTATGAGCTTTACTGTTCAACAGCTGTTTGTGGGTCCAATTCCAAATGATGCTTCTATCATCAATTATAGGAATCAAAAAACTGCAATCTCTTCGGATAAAGATTTTCGAGAACTTAATTTCCAAGAAAAAGACCAGCAATTGCGAGTGGGCTCGAATGATGCTTCAATTGGCAATAACCAAGGCATCGATACCAGATTCTCTGCCATGGAAGGTTTTCAGGAACTTAATTCAAAAGCAGAGACTGTTGATGAAGAAAAAGCAGAGGACTCTGTTCAAAGTTTGTGTAAAGAGGAAATTTTTGAAAAGCAAGAACAAATTTCCTCCATTGAAGATGAGCTTCACGAGAATAAAGATTTGACTGGATTGGTAACTGATTCTTTAGGTAAGCATAATTTCTCTGATGAAGATAAGTTGCGTTTGGAAGAGATTACTGAAGCCATTGTTAGCATAGATGCAGAGGCTTCGGAGCCAAATTTGGGCTATTCAGATGAGTTACATAAAGAAAGTTTTTCTGGGAAAAGTTTAGGAGAGGTTGAGAGCAAACTTGAGCTGGAAAATATATATGGAGAAGAAAAATCTGAAGAAGCCATACCCAGCTCCGAGAGGAAATTGTGGGCTTCTGAACGTGATTCTGAAGATGGATTGGAAATCTTGTGGGAACACCAGGATTTGATAGAACAGATGAAAATGGAACTGAGAAATGCGAGAAGTAGCAGAGGGCTTCCAACCATCTTGGAAGAATCAGAGACTCCGAAGATGATGGAAGATTTGAAGCCGCTAAAAATTGATGAGAAGTTCGAGCATAAAGATCGTATGGAAGAGATTCAGAAGGTCTACAAGAGTTATGCAGAAAAAATGCGAAAATTGGATATCTTGAATTACCAAACCATGCATGCAATCAGTAAGTTCCAAAATAATCTCTCTCTCTCTCTCTCTCTCTCTCTCTCTCTGTGACAAACTGTTAGATGATTGTTGTGAATTCATCTAAGTTGACAATTTAAAACCTGGATGAATTCATGACAACACACACAAAAACACACCATGCAAACACACACATGTAGTAGTTATAGTGTCTTAACAAGTAGAACAAAGCCATGATTTGCAATACATTAGAATAGTTCAACTTGTGGACTTGGAACTATATACCAGTGAAGGGGATGATTATCAGGATATAATAATCAGTGTAAGCTCAGTAAGCAAATAATCAATGTGCATGCTCACCAATCTGATCTGTCTACTTAGCTTTGGTGGTTTAGAATTTTTTTTTTAATTTTTTTTTTGGGTCTTTGAATAAAAAGAGGAAATAATTGATGCTATAAGACTTTTTTTCTCCAATCAAAGAGATCTTTTAGAAGAATCATAAAGCTTGGTGGGTCTCAATCCTCTTAATTTACACAATCAATGTCCTACCATTAATGTCCTTATAAAGCTGATCCCTTTCTTGACTTCCCATCAATTAAAAATGTTAGGCCCCCATTTGCCTTTAATGTCAATGGACCGACCTCCCATTAATCATATCATAGTTCACTTAGATGTGATTGAGAAAATGACGAAATTGTAAGTATAAAATTTTGGAATGTTAGCTTAAATATTAAATAATTTTTTTTAGAAAAAGTCTAATTTTGTTAAAATATATTTTAAAAGATTAATTGTTAAATACGAAACAAAATTTTGGGGGCATGCTCCTTTGTTTTTTGGATTCTAGTAAATTAAAGATGGGTTTTGGCATAATTGTAATGTTATTCTATTATGATGTGAAGATTACGGAGATTAAGAAGTAAAAATAGTATTTTTCTGTGTTGGAATAAGATTGTATATATTTAATTCTCTTCAGATCTATTCAAATAATGAAAGTAACATCTTTCTTTGTGGGAATAAGACTAACTATATCTAATCATTCTCTTTTTTTAAAAAAATAAAGTAACTTTTGAAAGAGAAATGCTTAGTATACTAGTTTGATTTCCTAGATAATGTATCAATGATATTTTTGTAATTAATAGATATATTTTGTTTTATTATTTAAATTTCAAAGAAAAGTCATGCATGTAATCCGATAATTCAATCCAATAAATCAACTTAGTATACCTAGCTTTACTCTTTTCTAAAAGATAACTGCAAGACAAACAGCTGAATTAATTTCAATGAAACTGTAATAAAATTGTGATTTTATGCAGGTTTTCTCCAGTTGAAGGACCCAGTTCAACTACCTACAAAACAAAGAACAGTTTCAGCAATCAAATCTCTTCTCTTCCCAAGCTTTTGGCCACGCAAACTACAAAGGATCTTTGCTGATCCAACCCTTAAATCCATTACTGAATTGCACAGAGACTTGGAATTGGTGTATGTTGGACAGGTTTGCCTTTCATGGGAAATCCTGCAATGGCAATATGTGAAAGCAAAAGAGTTGCTTGAGCATGATTCTCAAGGACATCGTCCTTATAACCTAGTGGCTGGTGAATTTCAACAGTTTCAAGTTATTGTTCAAAGATTTGTAGAGAATGAGCAATTCCAAGGACCCAGAATTCAAAACTATGTTAAGAATCGATGCTTTCTTCGTGTGCCTCTTCAAGTTCCAGCCATTAAAGGTAAATAAATTGGTAATATGTGCAGAAAATAAACATGTTATATTCATGATGATTGTTACCAGAGAGATGTTAGGGTTAGTCGTTAATATCGAACCTTCGCATAGTGATTGATACGTATATTATATACACACATTATGCACTCGCTTGATGTGCATGCATTAATTATATTGCAAAGATTCAATTTTCGCGATTGACGATTGCAACACTCTTGTTAGGATATATTTTATGACACATTTTGATATGGGTATAAAGTAATACATATCTTGTACTCTTATCTTTTTATACCATTTCACACCACCTTTTATGATACATATATATATGTTTAGATACACATAATCAAACTAAACAGTATCATTTTGGGATCTCATTTTTTTGTTATGTTATATAAGTGAAAACGATCTGTTTTTTGTATGTGATAATGATGACAATATTGATGTCATCAAAATTGGAGATTAAGATGAAAATGAGATAGAGTCAATGAATAAATTGTTTTGAATTTTATCTTTATATTTTGATATTGAAAACCTAAATTATTTTGGATTTTAATTTGGAACTTGTCGTATTATAAATCTTGATTCCTGTTTATATTGTATGGATTTAAGTTGATTTTTTTAATAATTGAATTGAAATATTATTTATATTAATTTGAACACTATATATATGATACATTACAATACACGTTTCGACAATAATAATTATATTACAAAATTAAGTAGCTCATTGAATAATGAATGAGGCTTGATTGTAGTGCAGATGATTGTATGAAGGACAAGAAGGAAAGCAGAGTAGAAGGAAAAGATGTGATTTCAATTGCAATGCTGACAGAAATCATAGAGGCATCAATGCATGTTTTCTGGGAATTTCTTCGTCTTGACAAAGATGAGGCTAATGCTATCGTAAAGGGTCTTCAAGGAACTCATGTTGATCTTCAAAACCCTTCAGATTCTGAGCTTCTGATGGATATTAAAACAACTCTTCAGAAGGTTTGCTTTTCTAATTCCCCCAAAACTTATTTGTATTACACTCACTATTCTTATAATTAAGAGAGGTGAGAGATTGAAAATTTATTAATCATTAAATATTTTTATTAATTAATAAGTATTTTTTACATATAAACATTTTTTTGTACAAAAATAATATCTTATATCCAATTTTTTTATAAGATTTTTAGTTTTTTATAAAATAAATTCATATAATATTTAACTTAAGGCAAAAAAAACTACTAATCTCTTTTTTAAATAAAAAATTTGTGTTTTTTGATATCATAATTTTTTTTCACTTGTAATATCTTTTGACTTTAATTATTTTGAATTAATAAATATAACTATCAAGACATATATCGCAAACAAGATATATATATATATAAATACATATATAACTATTTTATCTTTTTTGATAATTAGTTATTATTTATCATAAAACTAATTTAGTTCCTTAAAAATTTATTAATTATTAATATATTAAATATTAATTGTAAGAAGATTAATTATATTCATCGTTAAATTCTTATTTCATGCAGAAGGAGAGAAGACTTAAAGACTTAATAAGAAGTGGAAATTGCATAGTGAAGAAGTTCCAGAAACATCAAGAAGGTAGATTGGATCATGCCATGTTCTTTGCTCAAGTTGAATTGAGATTGGTTTCAAGAGTTCTGAACATGTCAAGATTAACATCAGATCAACTAGTATGGTGTCATAAGAAATTAAACAAAATTAACTTTGTTAGCAGAAAAATTCATATAGAACCCTCATTTTTGCTTTTTCCCTTTTAAAATTTTTGATGGTTGCCACCATACCACTAGTATTTGTTGTAGACCCTTTCCTAATACCAAAACAAAAAAAAAAAGAAAAGAAGGGAAGATTAGAGATTTGTCATTATACCGACATGCTTGTTTAAGCTATTTTGTAGTTGCTGGTTTCTCTCTCTCTCTCTCAAACGTCTTGTTTATAATAAAAATATTGTGAAGTTGTAAAATAGTTATTGTAATATATTTTTTTTATTGATAAAAAAAAAACTCGGGACCTTTCCTTTCTCTTTTCTTGTTCTTAAAGAAAAATATATTTGATAGAACGATAAAGAAAGTGAATCAAATTCAGGTTAACAATATGAAAAAGTGTTCACTTACATTACTTGAATTGAATCAAGTCCTCAAATCATCATTTCATCCCAATTAATATTAAAAATATTATTTCATTTGTATGTTACACTTTTTCAAATGTTTTTTTTTTGTTACTTAAATAAGTAAAAAAATAAACGTAATGTTTGATTGATGTCAAAAGAATACTTTTACTCCTATAAAAAATTGATCAAATGGTAATTTAAATTTTTGAACAAAAAAAAATATCTTGAGAAACCATAATAAGTAGAATACATATATATATATATATATTAATTTATTTATAACCAAACAAGCAATGCAAATGAAAAAACAAGGCTTCCACAGGAGACATTATCAGCTGACAACACATCTTGGAAGGATGCTGGTAATTCCTCCATCCCAAACAGATCCTCAGATATTTTTCTGGCAAAAACTGTAATAGCGTGAGCAACTTTGTTGGCAGCCCGTTTGACATGAACACACCAAACACAGTGGAAACCAAACAGCGCTGATTGAATCTTTTCCACCAGATTTTCCAAAATTGAAAAGTTCTTATTGGAAGTCGGAACTGCAGAAATCAGACTCAAACAGACACCTCTTAACACTAAATCATGGATGCCAATATCTTTAGCAAATTGAAGACCATAAAGCATTGGTAATGCCTCAGCATGATCAGCATATGAACAAGAATGGATCTTTTTTGCAAAACCCCCAATTACATCTCCTTTAAAGTCACGGATAACTCCGTCCACACTCCATTTTTTCTCATTAAGAACCCAACTGCCATCCACATTTAATTTGTATTAACCTTCAGGAGCAACCCAACGTGAAGACCCCACTGGAATCACCCCAGGCGCAGCAACCATCAACCTTACTTGAGCTTCTTTGAACTCGTTTAAAAAAATTTCTCGCTGCCCCCGCAATGTTGCAAGGGTGCAACCCCTTCAAATCTAAGGAGCTGCAAATATAATCGAACAAATCCCTGAAACTCAAATAAGCCTGATGACGAGGAAAAGAAATAGCAGCGGCTTTCCAAACAAAATCCACCCATTTACAATCCAGGAAAAAGTGCATAGGCGTCTCCGCCCTCCCACCACAGAGACAGCAACTAGTATCCACGTGGATGGCTCTCTCAGCTAACCGTGTTTTAGTAGGCAGAATATTCATTGATTCCCTCCAAATGAAGTTTTTAATCTTGTTTGTTTGGAACGTCCAACACCCACAACATTCTCCAAGTTTTGAAAGTCTACTGATTAGAGGAGCACTCACCCACATTGAAATGGAGTTTCCGATACAGGTACTGAATAGCCAAAGGGTAGGCACTCTTTAGAGAAAAATCACCATCTTTTGAGAAATGGCATATGATACAATCTGGGGCATCTTTCAAACTTAGAGGGATCCGAAAAATTTCATCCGCTTCATGCTGTAAAAAGGTGGCCTTTATGACATCCTCTTTCCACATCATAGAATTAGACTCAATCAAGTCTCACAATTTCATATTTTCAAATCCCGCTGGGCAAGGAGTGACTACTTGGAAAAGAGAGGGCATTGGTATCCACCGATGATTCCATTCCTTAACATCACAACCATTCCCAATCCTCCACCTTGACCCAGCTTCAATCACTGGTCTTGCAGCCAAAATACTTCTTCAAGTAAGAGACGAACCCAACTTTGCATCTAAAAACGAACCATTCGGGAAATACTTAGACTTGTACACCTTGTAGAAAAGAGATGAAGTATGATGAATTAATCTCCACCCCTGTTTCGCGAGTAAGGCCAAATTGAAAGCCTCCATATCATGAAAACCCATTCCCCCAGCTAGCTTTGGCTTACACAAAACTTCCCATCGCAACTAGTAAAGTTTCCTCTCCGACCCCTTTTGACCCCACCAAAATTTCCTTACCAATCCATGTATGGCGTTACAAATAGAAATCAGAAGCTTGAAACAACTCATCATACAAGTAGGAAGAGCTTGTGCCACTGCCTTAATCAAAACCTCTCGCCCAGCTTTAGAAAGAAGTTTCTCCTTCCACTCCTGGAGCTTCTTCCAGACCCTCTCCTTTATCACATTGAAAGGTAGCATTTTTGACGTACCAATAGTAGTTGGAAGCCCCAAACACTCGCTATGAATGCTACATACGGCCACTGCCAAAATTTGTTGAATTTGATCTCTCGAAGCTCTAGGTGTTCAAAACAAGAAACACTTCTGAAAAGACAATGAAATTGGGAGAAATTTCTACTTTTATTGAAGAACAAATTTAGCTATTATATAACCTTACAGAACAAGTTGAAACAAAAAACAACAATCCACGTCTAACAAATCCCGGTAACATGGGATGACTAATTCAAACAAACAACCATCCCTTAACAATAAAGACTTAGTGACTGAGTAGTAACAAACCACTAAAAACAACCTAACATCTAGAATAACAAAGCATAACAATTCCTCCCTTAAACTGAATGCTATAAGCACTCAGTTTATATTCATCTCATAACATATTCCCAATAACCCTCGTAACAATATTTGTAAAACCACCACACTTCTCTAGGGTGGAGTTTCCCATTTATATAGGCGTATACAAACAGAGTAGAGTTTGAATACAAAGAGATAAAATAGAAAAGATAATCACAAGGAAAGATAATTACAAATGGAAACCGTATCTCCTAAACTATATCTCCTACAATCAAGGAGGATTCCGTAAATCAATAACTGATTTACGGGAATCCTTACTGGAATCCTTGACAACCCCCCGCAAGCTAAGAGTGGGATTAACGCAAACTCGAAGCTTGGAGCGAAAGTAGACATAAAGATCCCGGGAGACACTCTTGGTGAAGACGTCGGCCAGTTGGAAGTGGGATGGAACATGCTGAAGACGAAGAGTGCCAGCAACAACAAGCTCACGAAGAAAATGATAATCAAGGTCGATATGCTTAGCGCGCTTGTGGGACACGGGATTGGAGCTCAAAAAAATTGCACTCTTGTTGTCACAAAGAAGGAGAGGCCGGTGAGTTAAAGTAACCCGAAGATCGCGTAGGAGATGAGTGAGCCATAAAACTTCAGCAGTAGTAAGAGCGAGAGCGCGGTACTCAGATTCGCAGCTTGAACGAGAAACCGTGGGCTGTTTCTTGGCACTCCAAGAGACAAGATTATTGCCAAGAAAAATCGAGTAGCCAGAGGTGGAGCGTCGAGTGTCCGGGTAGCCAGCCCAATCGGCATCCGAGTATGCAACTAAGCCCATTGAAGAGGATGAAGTGAACTTGAGGCCAAAATGAAGTGTGCCTTTGACGTAGCGAAGGATTCGCTTGACGGCTTGAAAATGAACAGCAGTAGGCGCATGAAGAAATTGACTTACAGAGTTGACGGAATGGGCAAGATCAGGACGTGTAATTGTTAAATACTGCAAGGCACCAACTAATGAACGATAGAGAGTTGGATCCGCAAATGGAGTACCTTCAGAGGAGAGTCGTTGAGAGACAATCGTGGGAGTAGTGACCGGTTTGCTGTCCAGTAGTTGAGCACGGGCCAAGACATCAGTCGCATATTTAACTTGGCTGAGGAAAATGCCGTCTGGGATGTAAGATGCCTCGAGGCCAAGAAAATAATTCAGCGGGCCTAAGTCCTTGACAGCGAACTCGAAGTGCAGTTGGGAAATGAATCGGTTGATGAGAGCAGAGTTATTCCCAGTGAGTATGAAAGGCGTTGATCTTGAAGTTGCCAGTCCACATATTTAGGATTCGGTTAAGAAGAAGAGGAATCAGAGACGATAGTGGTCGTAGGCGCTGCAACAGAACCATTGACATGGCCGAGGAGATTCTGACATTGAAGAAGAGGGAGAAGTTGATTTCGCCAGAGAAGATAATTTGTGGAGGAGAGTTTAATAGTAACCATGTGGATCATGGTGTTGAAGGAGAAGGAAGAATCGGCCATGAGTGGATCGAGGAGGTTAATCCAAAAAAGAGGCTGATACCATAACAATATTTGTAAAACCACCACACTTCTCTAGGGTGGAGTTTCCCATTTATATAGGCGTATACAAACAGAGTAGAGTTTGAATACAAAGAGATAAAATAGAAAAGATAATTACAAATGGAAACCGTATCTCCTAAACTATATCTCCTGCAATCAAGGAGGATTCCGTAAATCAATAACTGATTTACGGGAATCCTTACTGGAATCCTTGACTCGCACCTTCAAGAAAACATCTAGTTTGACTGGTTTAGTTATCACATCAGCCAACTGTTCCTGTGTGCCACAATGCACCAACTCCACAGTACTAGACTTTGTAAGCTCTCGAAGGAAATGAAAACGTACATCGATGTGCTTACTACGACCATGCATTATTGGGTTCTTTGAAAGTTTGATTGCAGAGCTACTATCACAGCGAATAGTAGTTGACTTGCCTTGATTCTAATCTAGCTTTCCCAACACCCTTTTCAACCATACTGCCTGGCATGCACACGAAGCTGCAGTGATAAATTCTACCTCTGTGGTAGATAGACTTACTACTGGTTGCTTTCTTGATGACCAGGATACTGCTCCTGAACTCAATAAAAACACATAACCTAAAGTACTCTTTTTGTCATCCAAATCTCCAGCATAATCACTGTAAGTGTAAGCAACAAGTTCATCATCTCCTCCCTTCCTATAGAAAATTCCAAACTCAGTTGTTCCTTTCAAATATCTTAGTACCCTTTTTGCTACCTGTAAATGAAACTCAATAGGATTCTCCATATATCTACTAAAAATTAAGACTCACCACAAACATCATGTCTGGTCGAGTAGTTGTGAGATACATGAGACTACTCGCAACCTATTTATAGTAAGTCTTGTCCACCTTAACTCCACCTTTATCCTTCACGAGCTTAAAGCCAAGGACAATAGGATTATGAACAGTGTTACTTTTGTCCATTCCAAACTGTTGCAGCACCTCCAATGCATACTTCTTCTGACTAATAAAAACACCATCAAATCTTTGCAAGACTTCAAGACCGAGGAAATACCTCATCTTACCAAGATTTGTCTTGTCAAACTCATGCTTCATGGAATTTTTAAACTCTGTAAACATCAATTCATCATTTCCAGTAAAAATGAGATCATCAACATACAGACTTACAATTAATACTTTGCCTTCTTTTCTTGTCTTGATGAACAAAGTATGCTCGTAGTCACCCTTCTCAAAACCTTCCTTCATGAAATAGGCTTCTATATGGCTGTACCAAGCACGTGGGGCTTGCTTAAGCCCATAGAGTGCCTTTTTTAACTTGTAAACCTTATGTTCATTTCCCTTTTGCACATAACCACAAGGCTGCTCCACAAAGACCTCTTCATTCAACTCACCATGTAAAAATGCAGACTTCACATCTAGCTGGTAAATGGTCCATCTTCTTTGAGCTGCAAGTGCTACCACCAAACGAATTGCCTCCATGCGAGCCACAGGTGCAAATACTTCATTATAGTCTACCCCATGCTGCTGAGTATACCTCATCGCTACAAGCCTAGCCTTGTATTTGTCCACTTCTCCATTTTCATTAAATTTAGTCTTATAAATCCATTTCACTCCAACCTTCTTTCCTCCCTCAGGTAACTACATTAATTCTCATGTGCCATTTTTTTTTTTTTGCTTCCATTTCTAGAACCATGGCTCTCCTCCATTTCTTACTCTTCACAGCATCTTCAAAGTGAATAGGATCAGTAGCTGCAAACATGGCCAAATGAGCTTCATTATCTTCTTTAGAAAAGCCTTTTCCTATTTCATAGTCTCTCATCCAAACTGGTGGTCTCCTATTCCTTCCTTCATTTGAGCTAGGAGAGCTTTATTCAGTCAAAAAATTAGAGAAAAAATTCTCCTCTTTTGCTTTTATATCAACTTCAATATCAGATTCGCTCCCCTCTTCATTGTCATCAACCACTAACTGCTTCCTCCTCACGATCACCCCATTCCAAATTGCACACAATGGATTCTTCATAGTTCTTATCCCAATCCCAATTCTTGTCTTCTTCGAATATAAGATCCTTACTTATTATGATCCTTTGTGAAGTTGGATCATAGAGTCTATAAGCCTTTGACTCCTCACTAACTCCCAGTAGAACACAACTCAAGCTCTTATCGTCCAGCTTAGTTCTTTTACTATCAGGCACATGAACATGAGAGATACATCCAAAAACTCTAAAATGCTCAACTGGAGGCTTGACTCCACTCCAAGATTTTTCTAGAGTCTTATTTTTCACTGCCAATGTTGGACTTCGATTCAAGACATGCACCGTCCACTTGACTGCTTCAGGCCATAAAGTTTTTGGAATTTTCTTTTCTGAAATCATACTACGAACCATATTCATGATAGTTTTATTCTTTCGTTCCGCAGCTCCGTTCTGTTGTGGTGTGTATGCAGTTGTCAATTGTCTTCGTATACCATTTACATCACAAAAATTTGTGAACTCTTGTGGTGTAAACTCTCTTCCTCGATCAGTACGTGAGGCTCTAATAAACGAGTTTGTTTCCTTCTCAACATGAATCTTAAAACTTTTAAAAACAGCAAAGGCTTCTGATTTCTCTATCAAAAAGTAAACCCATATTTTTCTACTAAATTCATTCGTGAAAGTAATCAAATACCGTTTCTTGCTGTTAGAGATGGGCTTGATCGGTCCACAAATATCAACATGCACTAATTGAAGAATTTGTGAAGCTCTCCAAGTGCTCTTCCTTGGAAACGAATACCTTTGTTGCTTTCCCACAAAGCAATCCTTACATAGCCTGAAGGGAGAATTAAGTTGTGGTAAACTATTCACCATCTTCTTCTGCTGAAGAGTCTTTAAGCCCTTAAAGCTCAAGTGTCCATATTTGCAGTGCCAAAGTTGAACCATATCTTCTGTAATTGTATTGAAACAAGTAGATGCTATAGGCTGAGATATAGCATGCAGCATGAACATTCGATTCAAAGACATCTTCGTCTCCATGATTAAGCCTCTCTTAGGATGAAACACCTTACACTTTCCACTTTGAAACAGAATGGTAAGCCCCTTTTTTTCTTGCAGTTGCCTAATACTCAGTAAATTGTTCTTTAGCTCCAGCACATAAAATACTCCTGTGATGATCTGTACTATTCCATTCACTTGTAGTCGTACATTACCCTTTCCTGTTATGACCATGCTTGAGTTGTTGCCATGCTTCACAGAATCTCTAAACTTCCATCAAAATCTGAGAAATATTCCTTCTTCCCACACATATGATTGCTACATCCTGAGTCAAGGAACCACATATCTTCTCTATTGGCCTTATTCATATCCACGTAAACCATCAGCAACATCTCTACTTGAGTCTCTACATAATTGGCCTCCTTCTCTTTGCTTGGACATTCCCATTGAAAATGCCCAAGCTTGTGACAATTATAGCACTCCACTGTGGCCTTGTCAAAGCTTTGTCTGCCTCGTCCCCTTCCTCTTCCTCTAAAACTTCCATGGCCTCGACCCCTTCCTCTAGATTGATCTCCATGAATAATCTTCAAAGCGTGTTCTTTTTCAACATGAGAACTCATACGCTGTTCATGCACAAGCAGGCTGATTTGCAACTCATCAATGGTTAAGGTGACTGTATCCTTAGACTCTTCAATGGAGCACTTAACATAATCAAACTTGGGAGTCATGAATCTCAAAATCTTTTCAACTACAGCAACATCTCCCTTGTCCTCACCATTTGCTTTCATCTTGTTGGCTATGGTAAGGGCCCGAGTAAAATACTCATTCACAGATTCTACTGCCTTCATGTGGAGAATTTCAAACTCTTTCCGGAATGCTTGCAAATGTGCACGTTTTACTCAGTGTTGTACCTTGATATTTCTGCCTCATAGAATCCCATATGTTCTTCATTGTATTCTTGTTAAGAATCGTCTCGAGGATAGAACGATATAATGCTTGAAATAGATAGTTCTTTGCTCTCAAATCTTTCAACTTCTGATCTTCAATGTTCTTCCTTTGGGCATCCGTGAGAACAACACCTTCTACTGCTGTAGGAAACCCATTCTCCACCAAGCCCCAGTACTCCTTTGAACGCAAAAAGTTTTCCATGAGCATCACTCAATGATCATAGTGCCCATTAAATTTCGGAATTGATGGCTGCACAAATGAACTCTCTACCATTATACTTTGATTACTACACACGTAGAAGACTGCTACTTCTAATTTTAATCAGGCTCGTAGTGAAGCTTTGATACCAAATGTTAAAAACCAGAAACTCTTCTGAAAAGACAATGAAATTGGGAGAAATTTCTACTTTTATTGAAGAACAAACTTGGTTATTATATAGCCTTACAGAACAAGACGAAACAAAAAGTAACAACCCACGTCTAACAAATCCTGATAACATGGGATGACTAATTCAAACAAACAACCATCCCTTAACAATATGGACTTAGTGACTGAGTGGTAACAAACCACTAAAAACAACCTAACATCTAGAATAACAAAGCCTAACACTAGGAGTACATTGGGGCTGAAAGAAAGTGTAGATTTTTCAAAATTTATTTTCTACCTTGAAGATTCACCATAAGCATTAATGATATGAGCTAATTCGCTTGCATAAGTTGTAGACGCATCTGAAAAGAGGAGACTGTCATCAGCAAAGAAAAGATGTGAAATCCTTAGAGCATTTCTTGCCACTGCTATCCCTCTAACTTTGTTTTCAACCACTGCCCTGTTCAAAAGAGAAGAGAAAGCATCTACACAAAGAATAAATAGGTAAGGCAACAGGGGTCCCCTTGACATCGAAGGCTTGACGCAACCCTTAGGGGCACCATTAATAAGAACAAAAAAAGATACAGTAGATACACATTACATAATCATAACCACCCATTTAAAATTGAAGCCCATTCGAAGCATAATTTGTTCTAGGAAACCCATTCCACCCTATCATAGGATTTATTTATGTCTAGCTTTAGAACCATGTGACCTATTTTTCCAAACTTCTTGTGCTTCACATGATGAATTATTTCAAAAGCAACAAGGATATTATTTATTATCAACCGACCTGAAACAAAGGCAAGTCTATAATGATATTTGAAAGAAACAAAGGCAAGTCTATAATGATATTTGGAAGAATAGTCTCTAATCTATTAGAGAGAACCTTTGCAATGAATCTATATACAGCATTACAAAGGCTAATGGGATAGAAATCACTCATTTTTTCGATGGTTTTTTTACTTTGGAGACCGTAAACATTTGCACATAGTATGTATATAGTTTAAGTCATACCTGGATTCGAAAGATACCCGTCGATCGTATATTACTTGTTGTTACAAGCTAAACATTAAATTATGACTTCCATAGATCAGTATATTGCTTGTTGTTACGAGCCAAACGTTAAATTCTGTCGCAGGATTGGCTACTAGAGTTATCGCCTCAATCTTCACGTTCCAAACTCACTAGAGATGAAAGACTAGAGAGAAAAAATGTATTATATCTCATAACCACATTACATAGATTACATATTTGCGTATTTATTTTAGATACATATAAATTTTATTAGGACTCAAATATTGATCTCTATCAACAAATGATAGAGACGTATTTGAATTAGGATATGAACTTATTCTATCAGTCACTTAAATGGGTCAACGTATTTGAATTAGGATAAAAACTTATTCTATCAATCACTTAAATGAGTCAAAGCTCATTCCTTAGTGAGTGAATTTTATTCACATATGAGTTGATCCAAAACTCAAAAATTAACATAGACTAAAATTAAGTACAAAATAATTGACAACGAACAAATGATCTAATTTGATCGCTTAAGAAACCATAATAACTACAAAAAATTGACAATTAACAAATGTTCTAATTTGATTGCTTAAGAAACCATAATAACTACAAAAAATTGACAATTAACAAATGTTCTAATTTGATTGCTTAAGAGACCATAGTAACTACAAAAAAATTGACAATTAACAATTGTTCTAATTTGATCGCTTAAGAAACCATAATAACTACAAAAAAATTGACAATTAACAAATGTTCTAATTATATAAAGCATCTATTCTTATGTGACACCATGTTCCACATTACTATTGCTCAAGCTCAGGGAGATTGAACATAGGTGATCAATAATCCATGCACTAAATGAATGCCACGCGTGCATGAGGGAAACCAACGCTTCGGGCTGATTCGGCTGAATCTCAGCCGTGATTCGCTATGCAAAAACGTGACAAATGCCGTCCGTTAAAATGGCATTGTCAAATTTCTTCTTAACCGTACGATCTAGGGCAAGGGTCGCGATCGGAATCCTCTTTTATATATCTTCTCTCCACCCGAAGAAAGACTTCTGCTTTAGCCCACAAAGAGAGAGAGGGGGAGAGGGAGAGAGGGAGAGAGAGAGGCACGAAGATGGTGCAACGGCTAACGTACCGCAAAAGGCATAGCTATGCCACCAAGTCTAACCAGCATAGGATCGTCAAAACCCCTGGTACAGTCCTTCATATCTTTATCATATATATATATACATATATTTATATGTATATACGTATGTCTGCAAGATTTTGGGTCTTCCGACGGTGATGCATTTTATGACTTAGATTTGTATATCTGCAAAATTGCATCAGTCGATTTGTAATTTTGTTCATTCGTTTATGCTTTGTTTGGTGTGTTGGGAATTAGGTGGAAAGTTAGTGTATCAGACCACCAAGAAGAGGGCAAGTGGGCCTAAGTGTCCTGTTACTGGGAAGAGAATCCAAGGGGTATGCTTTTTGAAAATCTGCGAACCCTTTTTTGGATTAAATAGAAACATATCAGAATTTATCACTTGAACACTTTGGATAAGCATGTATATCGTGTTTACATTCTGGTTTGGCTTCGAATTCGAGTATATTATGGATTAGTCTAATGCCATTTGTTCTGGTTATAGTTGTTTACCTGTGGCATGTTTGTAGATTTACACATTCATTTTTTTTTCAATTTTATTTCTCGCATTGCAAGTTTGATATGGAAAAATTTGTCATTTTTTTTCCTGATGAGTAGTTAATCTGCTTACACTAGAAAGTTTGAATCAAATTCTATTGGGCGAGGAAACCTTCCGAGTTTGTAGAACCTAAATTGTTTCAAATTGCTTCATTGACCATTCTATTATTAAAGATTTTGATATTTTTTCTTAGTTAAATGTTACTTGTTAAAAATAAGGGTTATCAAATTGATGCTTTCACCCCTTAAAACAGTTTCATGTATATGTATTAGCAAGCATAAGTAACTTCTACACTAAACAGCGCATTGTGGTAAAATTTCTCCTGTTAAGTGTTAACTAAAAAAAGTAATGCTTTCTATTGTTCAATTCATATCAATCATAGGTTTTTTTTGAAGGTTTCAAATTCACTAATATAAAACAACTCTCATGTATCATCCTCCAAGATGTACATTGAACAGTTGGGTCTTCAAAAATTTCATTGTCCCTTCCCTCGTTTTTGTACCTTCAAAGAATGGTAGGACATTATTTTCCCAAGTCTCATTGTGTGTGTTTCATTGTGTTGGCATATGACCATTACTTCTATGGCTTGTTTATGGGGTTACTGTGTTGGCATTTGGCCATTACTTCTGCAGCTTGTTTACCCATTTTGTCTTTTTACTCCCTCTTTGGCGCTTACTTGTGCATTGAAGTTCTTATTCAGTCTTTAATTTAAATTTTAAATGTAGATTTTGAGATGTTAAAAACATAAAATGGAGGTAGTTTTGGACATTTATGGATCTTCATTTTTTTGTTCCTTTCCTTGCTGAATTTACCTCTTCACAGAAATAACTAGACAAAAGTGAAAAGTAATGCATAATTTTTTCATCTTCTTTCCATTTCGCACACATGCTAATGGACATGATGTTATTGAGTTCACAATGATGTTTATATATACATTCCATGATTTAGGTCATGAATTGCCCTCACTTAATCAAACTTATTTCCCTGGATACTGAGTAGTGGACATTTTCTCTTACCAATGGAATCCTAATTGCATCTTTAATTTATTTGCAAGTGTTGGATTTTCTCTGTTTGGAGCACTGTATGAGGATTGAGTGTGCTTGATGTTTCAAGCTTTATAAATATCATTTTCAGTACAGTTTCAGAGCCATGATACAATTTTCATCATGTCTGCAGATTCCTCACTTGAGACCTGCTGAATACAAGAGATCAAGATTATCTAGAAACCGGAGGACTGTGAACCGTGCTTATGGTGGAGTATTGTCTGGAGGTGCTGTAAGGGAAAGGTTTGTTATTGTGGGCAACTAGCAATATTGGGTTGTCTTTTTATTCCCAATTATATTTTTGTTTCTATTGAGTAGCTTACATTTTTGTTGGTTTTTCAGAATCATTAGAGCCTTTTTGGTGGAGGAGCAAAAGATCGTGAAGAAGGTTTTGAAGATTCAGAAGACCAAAGAAAAGCAAGCTGCAAAGAGCTGAGCTCAGAAAAGCGTGTTAAGAATTTAAAGCTGCTTCGAGAGGAATTTTGGATACGGCCAATTACGAGTAATCATGGAAGTGTAATATGGGGTGGTCAAATCTGGATTTGTATTTTCTTCAGTTGTTTTGAACTGTGATTATTTAGTAGTACTTTATTCGCTTTGTCAACACCTGTTGTGCAAGGATTTTGTTTTTCATATTATTTGGTGATGGTATCATAAACTTCAATTTGGATTGTTTCCATCTAATACTAGAGGTTTTCATCTATCTTTATTTCTAAATTAGGTTCTGATTTATTTCTTAGTTTGCAATTTTCATGTTCTCACATTAAATCTGGTGATGTGCATTTCCCATTACCCCAATGCGTGAACATTGCACTGTAAATCAATGTTACACATGAACTATATAATGTTAGGTTTACATTGAATATTTGAATTTCTTCTGTGATTATTAAGGAACTGCATTATCATAAAAACGTGAAAAATCCAATGATTGACATAATTTGTGGCAAGTTTATTTGATTTTTGAGAAATGCCTTAGTCACACATGCTTTGAAGGGAGGGTTGATCTTTGAGATATTTTCTTATGATGGGAATGAGTTTTTAGTTTTCATGGTTGCTGCAGAGCAGGTGACTGGGCAATAGGTGTCTTCTTGAGTGCAGCTTTCTGCCCTAGATTGTCCATGCTACTTGCATTTGAAGTTTTGAATTCGCCCCCTCCCCATGCATCACACATTGTATTTGATATGTAAATCTAGAAAGAAACTGTGATCAGAACAGTAACAATACATTGGATCATGATGTCGAGTCTCTCTCATGTCCGACACTAGATGGACTTGAATACAAGAGAGAGGGAGAATCTCTCCCTCATCTTGGCAACCAATGTGTCGTGGGGTGGGAGTGTCTCCTTCATCATAGGGTAGTCTATCAGAGCAGTGACCCAAGAGAAAAATGCTGGGTGTTTGTCCAGGTCAATACTCACACCAATGGCCTCCTGAAAGACTTTATAGTTGCAGGCACTTGATCCCACCACAATATCAAGAAATCCAAGCGTGTCACCATTGAAGAAAGGAGATTTTTTTTGTGGAAAGTCCTTCTCAACGCCTTCTTCAAACACCCCAAGTAACTCAGAGAATTCTTCTTTTGCTGCTTCTTGCGCTTTGCCATTCAAGATGATGATGGGCACGGTACTTGGCATAAGCTGATATCAGAAAAATTCACAAATTAGCATAAAGATTTGTGCTTACAGAAATTAAAGAGAATGGTGGTGTGGGCTGAGCAATACCAACCTTCTGATCATAAAAATTCGCCCACGAGCGAGCTCTGGCTTTCTCATAAGGATCCTCTGTCAATAGCTTGGGAGCATTGTTCCAGCAATCATCAATGTATTCAAGAATGACAAGCGATTCGGTAATGGGCTTGTCTTTGTGGACTAGTACTGGTACATTTTTATGGAAAGGGTTGAAGTGGAGGAGCAATTCACTCTTGTTTGTTAGATCCTCCTCGACGTACTCATAGGGTATGCCCTTAAGTTTAAGGGCTAATTCAACTCTGGTGCAATCAGAGCTAGCCCGTGTCCCAAACAACACAACACCCTGCTTTTCCATTCTCTCTATCTCTCAATTGGTGTCTTGCATCTGTGCAGTTGGAAGCTTATATAGAGTATTTGGGGCATGTCATGTCTTCCAATGTTTCTAGGCGTTTAGCCAGTCATCTTGCTTGTTCAAAGAGAAAGAGAGACTAGGTAAAAGAATGGGTCAGAAATGGGGGATGAAGACTTGTTCTACCATTTAACAACACAGGCTGACACAGCAGAAATCCTATTCATTATATATATATATATATATATATATCATATCGTTACTGCAGATTATGAAGAACAATCATTTCTTAAAGAGGAAGGAAAACAAAAATTATATATTATTAGAACTGATCTCTTATTCCAGCGGTGCGAGCAACGACAAAACTCATGAAATAAATGGCAATATAAAATACGGGATTACGGTTAATGTTGGGTTGAGTTTAATTAGAAATGGGACAAAACTTATGATGGATTAAGTTTTGTAAATTTTATTTAAGACTTTAGGAAATAAGAGATTATTGATAATAGTTGGGTTGAGTTTAGTTAAAAATAAGATTTGGTCAAAATTTGGGGTCGGATAGATTCAAATGAGGGTAGGCTAAGTTCAAATCAAAACAATTACATGTAATTTTTTTTTTTTTTAAAAAAATTGAGGGCTATAGCCCTCCCTACTTTGATACGAATGCTTACTCTGAATGCAGTTAGAGCATCTACAATTCATCATCGTCAAATTCATTTATATTTTGATATTTTCTTCATATTTGAAGATGATGGGTTCTATAATTTTATATTTCGCTCTAATTATACAAATTTTTAAATCATTATTCATTCTTCAAATCTAGTTTTTCATAATATTATTTATGTTTAAAATAAAATTATTTAACATATTTTTATCCAAAATTCAATTATTTATCACTATTTTTGTTAAAAACCTCATGAAATATTCAAGAAATATCTTGAAAATAAATAATAATTTAAAAAAAGTATTAATAAATTAATTTTAAATATTAAATATTTATTTAAATAATATAAAATAATTAATTATTAGTTTAGAGTATTATACAAATAATTAGTGAATAAATAGTGATTTGAAGAATGAAGAGTGAATTTTTAAATATAAAGATCAAAATTAAAAATATTATCTATTTCTGCAAATTTAATGTCAATTTAAAGATGAATTGGAGTGGCCATTTTTCTTTTCCACCTTTAATTTTGAAAATTTTAAAGGTGAATTGAAGATGATTTTTTTTATTCATGACAGTTGGTATCAAATAGGGAAAAAATAGATTATTGTTGCTTTGTGCATATACTCCCTCCGTCCCAAAATGAAAGTCCCATTTGAGAATTCTAACTTTTTAAGAAGTATTATTTTATTATTTTGAAGCTATTTAAATTTCTCATATTGCCCTCATTTAATTGTAAATCATGTTCACATTAGGTGTAATAAAAGGTAGTTTTAGAAATTCATATATTAAAAGTACATTGACTTTTCAAATGCGACTCTTAAAATAGGACAGTGTAAAATGGAATAAAAGAGCTCTTAAAATGAGACGATGGAGTAATAAAGGACAATCGTATTCACATTGTAAAGGCATTTCTTGGACTCTAGTCTATCAAGTAGTTTTCCAGACAGGTGTTTGAAGAGTTCTTTCTCTTTCTAACAGTTCAAAAAGCACCAAAAATAAATATTTGGAATTTGGAAGAGTTTCATTTCCATATAACACTTTAAAAAACACTAAGAATAGTTATTTTATTGAGAATAGTTAATATCACTGCAAAACTAAATCACATGTACACTTTCTTGACCCCTCGTTCTACCCAAGACACTATTAATCATGATTTATTCGAGTGATAGAAGTCTTTATTTTTATTTTTTATGTAATTAACATGAATTAATTTTTTTTACTTTTTTTATTGTTATATAAGGGTTTTAGTATGGCTATATAATAGCCCATTACACCATCAGTTACACGCGTACAATAACACATAGATAGGCTGCAAACTCTTATCCCCTCTCTCATCATATAGAGATAATTGTATAAGAGTCGCAAGTGTTTGTGTTCGTATTTCACAAAGATTCATTCGTTTCAAAGAAGCTTGGCCAAGAGGCAAACACCAAGTGTAACAACCTGCATATGCGTTTGTCAGAATGTAGTTAGGTAGCTTGCCACTGAATGGTTAGTTAGAGCTGTGCATATGTGCTCATATATAAGGATGAAAACCAAGGGTAAACTGTGACTGAAAACAATAACAGAGAGAATGAATTGAATCACAAATTCTCAATGTCTCTTCTCTCTGTCTTTTATCTCTTCTTCTCTGTGTGATCTGTAACCAGATCTGAAGTTTTACACTTCTAGTTACACTTCTATTTTGCTTACAACCTCCTCCTACTTTGCAATATCTACATAATAATTTGTCACGCATACAACTTGATATATGAATGCATGGTAATTGCTAATGCTTTCGATTTGCTCCGTGCATGCATGCGTTGCTCTATATGGATATGTATTTCTCCAATGCTATGTAAATAGAGAATATAGTCGTTAGATAGGACTGAAGTCTTATTCGAATAGTGCAAATGTCAACTTTCCACATAGTTGACATGGGTTCAATTTTTTACAACATTACTTACATATGCAAGTAGTAATTTAATTTACTTTCCATCGTTGTATAACAATATATATATATATATATATATAGCCATTAGATATTTAATATAATCTCCAATCCTACCCATAGTTTTTTGTCCATTCATTTAAGACCTGAATCAGTTTTCAATACCTTGGTCCTAGAATTTGTAATTTGATTTGAGTCATGAGAGAAAATCAAGTCCCTTAAACAAAGATTGTACAGTGCTACTAATACTTCTATCCTAAACAGATTGTTGTTCTAACTTCTAACATGAATATTAGAACTTGAAATACACAAAACTGGAAATCAATTGCTTTTTGCTATGTGTCAACTTGGTTTTAAGTATAGCACTTGTTTGTAGAATAACTTGTTGACATCTCACTAGGACAAGTTGAAGAATCCCACAGCAAGCTGGACTTCCATGCATCGGCCGGCACACTGAAGGGAATTCCAACAGATCTGATGCTCCCCCACTGCTCATAAAAATGAGACACGTTTGGATCCTCTATCAATGCTGCTGTCTCTTCTCCATTACCCGGATTCCCTTGCATTTCCTCTGGTAAATTGATAGAAAAGCTGTTAATGTTGCACTGCTCTTGCAACCCACTAAGGTCAACACTCTGAGTGGATCTACCAAAATCTCCAAATATGGAAGATGGCATGTTTAGCAGCATGGAAGATGCATCATTAACTGTGCATAATTTTGTTGGTACAGCAGTCGACGTTTCGAGAGACGAAAATGTGTAGCTTCTGGGAAGGTGATGATCAGAAGGTAATTTACTAGTCATTTGGTTAATGGGCTTGTAAGAATTAGGAATATTATCTAAAAAAGAGAAACTAGTAATAGATGATTGTTGTAAATCATTGTTGCATCCAAAATTGACGGCTGAAGTGCCTTTTGCTGTCAATGACATGTTCTCTGAACTGAACTGAGCTTCAGGGAGCACTGGAGAGACCCAAGAGTGAGAGAGAGTTCTTTGTGCAGTAGAGTTAGTTTTCTTGAAGATCCTGCAAATTGCCCATGAGTCCTGCAAGTTCAGAATAGACAATAAGCTTAATACAATGCATGAAATAGTAGTAAAAGTAGAAGGGTATGTATATATGTATGTATGAATGTATGTGTGTGTATATATATATATATATATATATATATATTGTGTGAAATGAAATTTTGAAATGCTTTACATTGGCAGGAATGTTGTTTTTGTCCATTAATCTCTTTTGTGGGGCTGAGTCTGCTAGAGGAGGTAACCGGAACTCGTGCATCATCCAGTCAGTTTTGATCCCCCTGGCTGCCCTACCTTTGTAGAAAACAAGGGACTTCTTTAAGCCAATGCATTTGGAACCTTCGGAGGAGTAGATCGGCCTGTCAGTCCCCGTGGCTTTCCAAAATCCAGCTCCGGTTACTCGGTTAGGCCGTGCACTGTTTCTATACTTCCGGTCCCTCGGACAGTAGAAGTACCATTCTTTCTCCCCAGTTGTTGCCAGCTCTGCTTGCAAACACAAGGATAAAATGTAACTTGTTAAAGCTAGTTTTATCTTTTAGGACATAAAATCACAAAGACAGTAGTAATCTTGATCATGATTTGATATAGAAGAAGATGAAAAAGTCTGGTGACAATGTATCTCATAGTGGTATCACGATCAGCTTTGAGTATTCTAGGGAAACCCACGGAGGTTCTACATGAATACTCAAGTCTAAACGATAGTATCACCGCACGATCTTCCCACTAAAACGTTTTTTCCGATGACAATGTCCATAGGATCAGCTATCTTTTGTATCCAACCCCAAATATATATATATATATAGAAGCTTCTGCAAAGTGCTTAGTTGCCCTTCCTCCATGAGAGTTACTAAAAGAATACACACATATACATATATATAAAGGATCACAGAACAAGAATTAAAATGGAAGACTTTATGCATGATAGCTAGCTAGATAGAACAAGAAAGATAACTGGTAGAACTAATTAAGAAGTCATATCATAAAGTAAACCATGAGCTTTTGCCTTACTTGGAAGATCCCATGGATCATATTTATAGATGTCTAGTTGCTTGATAAGTTCAATGGAGAGAGGTCTCTGCTGAATCTTTCTCTTTAGGTAAAACCCAACTAGCTCCTCATCAGTTGGATGAAACCTAAACCCTGGCAGCATCACTTCATCCATTTTATCAGCATCATTTCTCTCATGATCCATCTTTATCTGTCCCTTCTTTATAACTCACAAATCTTTCCTCCAAAAAGAAATCAAATGAAGAAACAGATTTGGTCAGAATCTTTTCTTTTCCTTTCCCTTCCCTTATACAATTTCTCTGTAGTTAGAACCAAAACTAAACCAAACCCTAAAACGGAAATCTTAAAAACTACCAGGGTCTAAAACAAGAACAGCTGAGAAAGCATGAACTCAAAAAAAAAGACCAAGTTCATGACAATGAAGATCACTTAGTTTGAAGCCATTATATGCTTCCTGAAAGGGGTCTGCCTCCGAAGGATCAGCCGTCTTTTCTGGTGACTTTAAAGATCTTGTTTTTGCCAGATAACTCTCTCGCAGAGAAGCTTAATATTAGGGCAAGCCCTTACGAAGAACAACTACCAAGAAAACCCCAAGTCAAGACAATGAATGAATCTCCATCAAAGACTCTTATTTTCTTACTTTGTGCTTTCATGAACCCAATTTGCTGTTTATTTAATCAAAAAAATTGAGGAATCTCAAGAAACAAACAAATCAGCAGTGTCTGGGGATCATGTTTTATTTATATTTTTCACACTTCTCATATTGATCTGATGAAAGTTTCTCTCCAACTACACGTCAAGACAAAGCAAACTTCCAAGCATTGTGGTTTTTTAAATTAACATTGGTTTTGAATTGTTATTTGGAAATGTGGACCAGAACCAACTTCCAAAGCAAAGGCTCAAAATTATATTCAACTGTCAAATTCCTATTAGACCACAATCAAAGTTTTTTTTTTTTATTAGTATTATTTTTCCTTAGAGATTTTTAGTTTCTCAGGATCCAAAAATCCCATTTCTATTCCATTCTCAGAGCTTCTATTCCACTGACCTGTCAGATTAAATATTTAGTATCAAATGGACTCGTGGAGATGCCCTAAAAGGGACGTTTGCTATAAAGTCTATAGCCATATAGGGACCACCTATGCTTATATTCGAAAAAAGTAAGAACACCAGTTGACCCTTCTGGTCCCACCATATATCTTTCAGAGTTAAAACTTCAAGTTCTGCCCATAAACAAGTTGACTTTCTTGGTTTTTGTTGGCTTAGGACTAGGGTCCTGGGCACCACCATCTGACCGGGAAGTTTTTGCACGAATCATTCATTTGTTGGATTCATAAATTGTAGATTTAGCGCATGTATTTGGTCAAGCAGTCCGTATGCGAAAAACCTAAAATTCAAAAGATTACTAATAATTATTTGGAAAAACCGTCGTGATTATAATCATGCTTATGTGGTGTGATTATCTCTTTTAAATTTTAAAATTTTTCAAAATATTGGATAAGTTAAATATTTAATATATATATATATATATATATTTATAATTCAGTATTTGATTCTTCAAACTAATTTATTTGATGGACTAATTCCACCGTAGACTAATGGAGAGTCTGATTAAAGTCGAAATAGTGTCCTGTATAAACTGGTTTAAGAGAAAATGACATCTGCTGAGTTTCATCCTGATGATTTCGAAAAAATAAATTTCTTAGTTGCTATCTACCTGCCCATTCGGCCACCGATTTGGAGTTCAGTTAAATATTCAATAGTTAACTTTGATAAAATTATAAATCATCTTATTGCATTTGTCAATGTGTTGGAATTCAAGAGGAAGAGTCACACTATATCGACATGAAGTGACTGTCACATTATATAACATTTTGAAGGCCATTGTATGAGCATAGTCACGTACAATTTCTTGGATCTTAACAGATGCTGCGAATTAATTTTCCACTTCAGTTTTTTCAGATTTTTTTTTCATATTTGTGCATGCTTCAAATGCAATTTGTGCTTTTCCTCTACCATGCATTTGAAGGTAGTTACAATTTTTAAGTGTACTTTTGACATAATTTTTTAAGCATACCTTTTCTAATTTTTAAGGCATTTTTTAGTGAAATTGGATTAATACATGACAGTATACTCTTTCAATAACACTCTCGTACTATGGCTTACTGAAAGAATATATAGGTCATAACACATATGACCTAACATCATTGAAATGGTACACATCTACTCACTTAGATATATAGAAGTAAGTATGGGGTTATAGGTTTGGTTGGTTGGTTTGTTTCAAGATTGTGTGTTCTTCTATAATTATGTAATACATATTGTAATTGTACTGTTGAATTAATTAATTGTAATACCCATCATTTTTATAAAAATAAAAAAAAATCCAACATCAGTTTGTAAATTTTTTTAGTCTATATTACTAGTCACACAAAATAGATCTCCAAAATATGATGTGGATGTGTGTGTATGTGTGTGTGTGTGTGTGTGTGTGTGTGTGAGAGAGAGAGAGAGAGAGAGAGAGAGAGAGAGAGAGAGATGGGTGTTTTGATTATCTAAAGAAGCATAAGTCAATTTCCTTTGATTTTGTGGTCTCTTGGAAAATAAAGGCTATGGGTTTCTTCAATTTCTTGTTTTCTGTAAAGCAATTGTGCAACACAATCTAAGATCATTATAATGGAAATAAATTCCAGTTTGGATTTCCCTAAAAAATGTTCTACTCATGATATATATATATATATATATATATATATTCTGGGACTGTAGTTTGCTAATAACCATGTCTACTCAATTAGTGCATAGCAAGTAGAGTAACAAATATTAAATGGGGGGAAGTTCACTGAGTCAAATGCCAAACTTGGGAGTCCAAATTTGGTGAAACTCCCCAAGTCCAGCCCTCGGTTGGGACCCTTCTTGTCTCATTGCTGGGCATAGGGTTTGCTTCCCAAACGTGCAACCAAAGTTAGAAAACAAAAAAGGTCAGACTCTTCAAATCCAAGCATCCGTACCTCAGTCTATGCCAACATTAAGAGCCTAACCCGGCTGGCTGAGCCATTGTCGACTCCCCTTGAAATAACGGGTCAGCCGAGCCAAACCCAGCAAATAAGATTCTAATTCAATCCTAGTTCCCAAGTCCAAAGACAGGCATGGCTGGCCCAAGAATCTTTTTTATCATAACACGTACTCGCAAAATTGTTAAATAATGAGCCAATTCCTTGATTCAACCCGAAACTTTGTTACACAAAGTCTCAAGTACACCCCTTATGATATTGCTGGCCTCTCCAGTGAATTAATATATATTACGTATAATATAATATTTTTATAATATATAAAATACATATTTAATATTAAAATATATATAATATGTATTAATTATATATTTTTTTAATACAACTTATGTTCATATATAGATAATATGCATATTGAATATTATAAATAATATAATTTTATTAATATAACACATCATTAAATATAATTTAATATTTAAGAAGAAGAAAGATATTTCATAACACTCTAATATTATTTAACTATTTATCAAATATATTCATCTAAATATTAACAATTTAACTCAAATTCATAATCATTTAATTCAATTAATTACTTAATTTAAATTACATTTTTTCGTAACTCTTAAACAAAACAGAACTTACGAAATGTGTTTTAGTACTAACTGTCACTATTGGAGGCCAAACCAGAATGTCAACTACTATGACTCTCAGCCACTTTGATTCGACGTTTTAGCATATTTGGATATGATTTAAAATTTAGCTTTTATTTTTAATAAAAAATAAATAAATTATACTAATTTTTCTTAAAATTTATAATAATTATATTAATTTTTTAAAATTTTTAAAATTACACTAATTTATCTGAAAATATACAAATATTTTCCTCCTATTATTTTTTTTAAATAATAAAACTTGTCTATTTTATTTATTTATTTGTACATTTTTTCAATTTTGACCCATTTTTTAACTTTTTTTAAAAGATTTATTTTTTTATTTTAAAACAAATTTAAGATAAATAACTTATTTTTATTTTATTTAAAAAATAAATTTAAAGTTTTTATCAATATCTATTTGAAAAATGAGAAAAAAAATTGGTCAGAATTTAAATAATTGAAAAAAGAAATATGAAATTGGTAGTTTTGTCATTTTAAAGAAAAATTATTTGACAGGAGAGATGTGTCTGTATATTTTTAAGTAAAGTAAGGAAAGTCAGTATAATTTCAAAAAATATCAGTGTAATTGTCATAAACTTCAGAAAAAATCAATGTAATTTATTCCAAAAATAAAAAGAAATGCATATGGGTAGGTATTTTTGAGATTTTTTTTTTATGTTTGTTTTAAAATGACATTTTTTTTTAAGAAATTACTAATATATACACACACATACAGAAAACTTACAAGAAATCCAAAAATATGAAAATTTAAAATAAATAAAAACTTAAGACTTTTTCAAAGATTAGAAATTAGATAAAATAAGAAAAATATAACCAAAAACGGAATCTCAATCCGAATTTTCTAGAAAAAGTAATTATAAACCTAAAATTTACTATAAATGGTAGAAATAATCTAATTATATCTAATTAAATACTTAAACGAATGAATTTAGTCAAAATCTAGCTTTAATAATGATGACAAAGTGATGAATTTTATTTGTCTCATTGTTTCGTGCCAGGATAGGATCTCGTTTTAAAAAATGTGACCAACCAATTTTAAGTATAATAGGTTTAACTTATGAATTAGTAGATTATTATTCAGGATTAATATTTTTTTAATCTTATAAATGTGAATGTATTCAGTTATTATTATACAGTTTTATCAATAATATTTTAATTTTAAAATTAGATTGTTCTTCTTTTTTTAAGTGAATAATCTTTGAGTTACTTGATTTATAAGAAATTCAATATTTTCAATTCCTTTTCATTCTGTATTTGTTAGTATCAGAATAATGCTTTACCATACGTATGCCATATGTATTTTTTTTATCTAACGGAATGTTTATTACTTTATAAGTCCATATAAAACCTTTCAGTTTTGGACTCTAAGAAATTAAATTCAAAACTACAATAGATATAAAAATAAAGCCTAACATAAAATTAAAAAAAAAAGAAATTAAATAACTACACATCTCCCCTGAAAAGAAAAAGAAAATAGTCACGAGTTATCAATCAGATTAACTTAATTATTCAATATGTAAAATTTAAAGTATATAAATTTAACATAACAAAATCTTATAAAATTTAATATTCAACTTATTATAAAATTATAAAATGTATATTTTATTATACTATATAAAAAAATTAATCTGTTTATTATATTTAATCGATTGTTAAAAAATTAAAATTATTTAATTTAATTAAAAAAAATTATTGAATTTGAATCGAATTATGCATGGATCGGGTGGGTCCTGAATGCGGGACCCAGACATTGTGGCCAGTCACCCAGCCATACACAGTGTACCCATATTTTTCAATACTGGGCGCGAAACGTATCACCATGCCGACCGCTTAACTCGAAGTGGGTTTCCATCTTAATTGGCGTGTGGGGCCCTTGAGATCTGGCTGGGTCGCAAAATGGTAAGCAGGTTGGTGCGTAGTACGCACCGACTTGAACTGTTGCCGTAAGCTGTAGGCAACGCGGATTGTGACTGGCCGCGATTTTTTCAGTGTCGTACGATAATTTAGATTTAGACAGAAAGGGAGAGACATGACTGTGCGATAGTGTGATCTACGAGCCATTTCATACTGTTAAAAGCAGTGAAATGTATGATTATTATTATGTATAATTATTTTGTATAAACCATGTAAATGTTGAAGATCAAGCTAGGGTTTCAGTGATTCATTGGAGGCTTTCAAAATCTGTGCTATATTTGGCTCCATTTTACCATTGTTAGTCGAGAACATTGTTTCGGGATCGTCAATCAGAACTCGAATCTCTTAATACGATTGGTATGAGATTTGAATTGCTCTTTTGATCCGATTCTTTTCTTAATTGCTCTTTGTTTTGCTAACTTTTCTGCAATAGTTGTATGCAATGTTGGAGATTTTTACTGACTTTATGCATGCGGAATTGGTGATTTCACTCTATCCTTCGTCGATCACCGTGATATCATACTTTAATTGTCAGTTTTGGTATTTACAAGCTTACATTAGCTGTTTCAAGTTCCTTCATTTTCCGAATTGAAAACTTGAATCTACCGTTCTATACTCATAAATTCGCAACTCGGACTTCTTTTCGAGTCTCTTGTTTGCTTTCTACTAGCTGGTTTCATCTTGAAATAATTTAGTGATTTTCTCTATAAATGCACGTGTATATGTACCTTATTTTGGAAGTAAACATGTTTTACTTTGATAATTTAGTGATAAATTCGAGATAGTGTCATTCAGAAGGACCACGAAGACAGCTAAAGTGACTCTGGTTTGGGCTTCAACCGTTTTATTATTAGCACTTCATACGGGTTGCATGCTTTTCCAGTGTGGGTTGTATTTGAATTTTTACATTTTGTTTTTAAATATTGGAAATGCTAGTACTTCACATTCAGTATCCAGATTGGTTATTGTTCGGTTGGTAATTTTTCAGAATTTAGTGATAAATTTGGCATAATATGTCATTTCAGGACCTTTGTACACAGAATCATCATTGTTTGTTTTGTGTTTCTCTAGTTTGGTTATTGGTTGTGCAATCTGGATGTTGAATAAAAGAAAGCCAACTTAACTCCTTGATTCATTATCATCCTAATTCAATTTGTCACGTATGCTTTCCCTTTCTGTAGTTCACTAAAATTTTCTGGAAATTATTTCAGGTGTATTATGGCATCGAAAATAAACTCAACTGACAGTAGGACAAGGAGTTCTGTATCCATTTTTATAGTAGTTGGTCTGTGCTGTTTTTTCTATTTACTAGGAGCATGGCAAAGAAGTGGGTTTGGGAAGGGAGACAGTATAGCTCTGGAGATGATGAAGAGTGGGGCAGAATGTAGTATCCTTCCAAATCTGAATTTTGAGACCCATCACAGTGGTGTAGCTGGGGTCATTGCTGATTCTGAATTAAAAGTTAATGTGTTTAAGCCATGCCACCCTCGTTATGCTGATTACACACCCTGCCAAGATCAAAGGCGTGCGATGACCTTCCCTAGGGAGAATATGATTTACCGGGAAAGGCATTGTCCTCCCGAGACCAAGAAGTTACATTGCCTTATTCCAGCGCCCATAGGATATGTAACACCCTTCCCATGGCCAAAAAGTCGCGACTATGTACCCTATGCCAATGCACCATATAAGAGCTTGACAGTTGAGAAGGCTATCCAGAACTGGATTCAATACGAGGGCAATGTATTTAGGTTCCCAGGTGGAGGAACACAGTTTCCTCAAGGGGCAGATGCATATATTGATCAACTTGCTTCTGTAATACCAATTGAAAATGGCACAGTTAGAACTGCCCTGGACACTGGTTGTGGGGTATGTTCAATTCCTCTAATTTTTCTCTATAGTTATAATCTTTTAGCCTCATATTTATCTCTTTTTGACAGATTGAATTGATAATTTCTTTTGTGTGTGATCTCTATGGTTAAACCACTTAACAATGGAATTTTTCTTAGGTTGCTAGTTGGGGTGCCTACCTCTGGAAGAGAAATGTCATAGCTATGTCATTCGCACCAAGGGACTCGCATGAAGCACAGGTTCAGTTTGCTCTTGAAAGGGGTGTACCTGCTGTTATTGGCGTTCTAGGAACAATAAAAATGCCATATCCATCGAGGGCTTTTGACATGGCTCATTGCTCCCGTTGCTTAATTCCATGGGGAGCAAATGGTGAGAATACTATATTACAATAAATCTTGTGTCTGTTGAGTGTGCTAGAGTTTGTGGGGAAAAAAACTTTTCCGTCCGTATTTGCCGTCTAGTAGAACGATTGCAAGCCCCTCCTTTTCTTTTCCTCTTTCTGGATTTTATTTATTGTAATTATCAAATTTTGTTGTAGCACGAGTTTGTATGATTGTATCTTTGGATTTTTTTCCTGCAGATGGAATGTACATGCAGGAAGTTGACCGAGTTCTTAGACCTGGTGGCTACTGGGTGCTCTCAGGCCCCCCAATCAATTGGAAGAATAACTACAAAGCATGGCAGCGTCCCAAGGAGGAACTCCAGGAGGAACAGAGAAAGATTGAAGAGATTGCTAGACTTCTGTGCTGGGAGAAGAAATCTGAGAAGGGTGAAATTGCTATATGGCAGAAGAGAAGAAATGCTGATTCATGTCGTGCCAGGCCAAATAATTCTCAAGCTACATTTTGCAAATCTGCTGATGTGGATGATGTCTGGTATGGATCTCTTCTTGATTTTTCATATGAATTTATCGTGATGTCTATTGCTAATGCTGATATGTATACATACTGTGGCAGAGCGACCCTTACTGAATTTCAAAGTTATTTGTATCCAATAATAAGAAAATTTTGTTTCCCAATAAAGTTAAGTATTTCATGATAAGATTCCTAGAGAATATTACTTATCAAAAAAAAAGTTCCTAGAATATTGATAATCTATTACTTTTGAGTGATTCTTCCTATTTTGAAATATTATCTTAGCAGTTCCAGCTGGGAGTCCATGGATTGATGTTTTCAGCACGGATCCATGGTCAATCCACGGATCAGAAATTGCAGGAACACAGACTTTGCCATGCTCTCATGTATCTGAGCACACCCATTTTTGTGTATAACTAGAATGTTAGTCCCTAAGCCACGGTTCTTCTTTGGTCAGTTGTTTGTTTCATATATTATTAGACTAGAATTTTACACAACATGCTTCAACCACTCTATTTTACTATATTGAATTCCTTTTTTAAAGTTCCATAAAATTATATAATCAATGTGGTTCTCATTTGTCTGTTTAACTCATGGTTACCACAATTTGCTACACCCCTAGCGAAGTGCGAATTGGAATCGCACGATCCAAAACATGATTTATTAGCGATTTGGAATGCAAGATTTAGCGTTTCAATCTAAAATATCAAAAGTCCTAAAAAAATCATATAAAATACACACACATCATTGAAATTTGATTTTATAATAGTTTGGATTCGTTGAAATATTTTTGAATGTATATATATACATACCAATATTATTACAAATATAATAAAAAACATGTCATGTTACAAATAAATATAGTTCGTTCCAATAAAACAATCCAAAGAAACTTACCCCTAACGTTTATGTTCTATAACAAGTGACAATCTACGTTCCATTAACTTCTAAAAGACCGCAATGACACCCTTGCTGAGTTTCTTACTGGAGTGCCATGAATGTTTACTTTGAACAACATTTGAATCTGTTACACTTGTGAAATCTTGGTATTGTTTTTCCTTTTAATGTGTAGACATTTTGGAAGGTTGGATGATAGTGTTATCCCTTATTTGGCTAGCTCTGATAATTTATCAGACAACAAATAGAGAAATTGGTATTAACACGTTCTTTGATGTTCAGGAATAGTGAGATGCATGTATACTTTGATTTGGATCCTGAGTTTCTCCATGCATAGGTGATTTATTGAATAAGCACATGAAATGAAACAATTTAGATGGCAATGAGGAAAGTCACTGTGTTCTGACAATGCTGTGGATTTGCATAATAGCAACATACTAAAAGCCAAGAATGCAATTAGGATTAGGACAAAATTAAATAAAAGTAGTTTCATTTTGCAACCATTAGCAAATGCCTGGATAGTATCATTTTTCCCTGTGATTGCGCCTTTTGGTTGGGGGGTGGGGGGACATCTCAGGAGAAATCGTGTTGTATGTATCAGGATTTGAGTGAATTTCATGATCCGGGGTCCCAAGAGATTTTATGAAATCCAGGATCATTGATCTAGTAAAGCATTCTGAAACTAAATTTTTTTTATTTTGGATCAGTGCATTCTGAAACTAATAGTTGAACACTAGTTACATAGCTAGGAATGTTTTGAGCACCTTATATTTGAACTGGGAATGATCTTGCCTCCTGTCAATTCCCGGCTTAAATTATTAGTGGGCGGAAGTTGTATTTTAGAGATGGGCACAGGCTGTGCTGTTGACCAGATTTCAATTGAATTTTAATCAGGCCCCAGCCTGGGCTTGTTCAATATTTGACAAACATTTAACCCTGGCTACGCCTTGTTGTATATCTGTATTTGCTATTCCGATTTGAGTTGCATACTCAAACCCAAAAGAAAGGAACAAAGATTGTATACCTAATTTGCATTGTACCTTTTTTTTTTTGGGTGATTATTAGGTACAAAAAAATGGAGGCATGCATAACTCCATATCCCGACACTAACAGGCGAGATGAAGAACTAAAGGCATTTCCTGACAGGCTTTATGCTGTCCCCCCAAGAATTATCAGTGGATTGGTTCCTGGTGTCTCTGTTGAGACATACCTGGAGGACAACAAAAAATGGAAGAAGCATGTAAATGCTTATAAAAATCTTATTAAAATTATTGATTCGGGAAGGTATCGCAATATTATGGATATGAATGCTGGTTTGGGAGGTTTTGCTGCAGCACTTGAGTCTCCTAAATTGTGGGTTATGAACGTTGTGCCGACTATAGCTGAGAAAGACACCCTGGGTGTTGTATATGAGCGAGGACTGATTGGCATTTACCATGACTGGTATAGCTTTTTAAACTTTTTGTCCCAATCTACTTTAATTGTTACTGCTCTGAAAGCATCAATGTTTAGCATATATCTTATGGATTTCATGGACATACCCTTGAGCCTTTCTTAAATATATTAGCTTTCTTTGTATTTTTTCCTATGTCCATTGTTATGTTAATTATTTTGTTGTTTCTTGGTTTGAAAAAGTCAATAGCACTCTCATCTTAGTACCGAATGTACAGTGCTCGCAAATACAGAGGACCTAGCAACCAATAGATCAATAATTTCAACTTAAATGAACTTGCCATAGATTTAAAATTCCAGATTATTTTGGACCAGCTAATTTTGCCATTTTATTTTTTTGGATGTGTTAGTGGAATTGGTCAATATGCTTAAAGCACTAGATCGTGTCTAGCATATAGGTTCTAGCAGTTATTTGACATTGTAATTCAGAATTTATAATTTTTTTTTTGATAATCCAGGAACCAACCAAACCATTAGGGCATGTGGCCAGGCCACATACCTGGGGGTGGAACACCCCCCCCCCGGGGTGGGAAACCTCCCATGCACCGGGTGATTGGGGGGTGGGGTGATCCTTGAACTCGAGAGACATGGGACTTACCTTCCTTAAGTCTTTACCGCTCAGCCACAGCTCTGGAGGGGTAGAATACTAGAATCTATGAGTTAATTGAGAAAACTTAAATTAGTTTGGAGATCTCAGAATTATGAGTTTGGGAGTAGGAATCAAGGAATAGGTTGATAAATGAAAGTTAGTCATTATAAATATGAATATGTTACTCAATGATCTAGGACAAATACAAGAAATGCTCCTACTAGCTATGAATAAAGTTTAGGGCGGTATAGAGTTTTAGGTTCCATTTGGATTGAGGAATTTAAAATGAATGGATTTAAGATCCATTATTGGAGGAGTATAGCTTAGGTCTATCTTTAATAATTTAATTTTGGTTTCAACAAGACGCATGGATTGATTTGTGACCCTTTTATGGGTGGATTTCAAATAATAAGGTGAAAATAGTTATTTTGAAATCCATGCCACGAAGCATTTTAGTTGCAAAATATCCTGATAATGTATGTCCCCCACCTATACCTCAACATTCTCTTAGGTCTCCCACCAATTCTAATGCCAAATTTGTGTACATTTGTGAATAAAATCTCCAAATCCTTTCATTGGAAATCCACCCATCAAAATGTACCATTAGGGGTTATTTGGGACATAAGAAAGAAGGGTACAGTGTGAGGTTATAATTAGGCGAAGAATGCAAAGTTTTGGGCTATTTTGGGGCTGTGAACGATATCCGAAAAGTCCTGGTTTACTTATGCTTCTGTGTGCTGGGGTTTGATTTATTGAAAGAGGGCAGGGCAAGGCATTTCAAATAGGATTTTTAAGGGTAGAGTAGGGTTTAACAAGTCACTCAATCCTAAAAGAGCCCAATTGTTGGAAAAAATCTTGTTAGTCATTGAATTGAAAGGGCTGAACAGCTATATATAGATTTCTTGTTAGACCTTTTTTGATAAAAAGATTTTGTATGGGTACTCTTAATAGGACATAGGAATCACCTTATGAACTTTTACTAGTACACACATATAACATATTAAAAGTTGTACTCGAAGACCCATTAACTTGACCTGAGATAAGAGCCATGGACCCCCACTAAAGCTCATGTCTAAAAAATCTAAAATTTATAAAATACCCTTAATTCCTAAAACATTAGAAGACAATTACTCTATAAAACTGAACTAGCATTATCCTTATTCAAGAAAGGCATAAAATAAGACTCAACTCAATACTTTATTGGTAATGGAGCCCCTTTTTGAAATTGAACCAAGTTACAATATTTATCTGTTCTTTGACTTTGCCTTTTCTTATTCCTCTCATGGACTGCGTCCTGGTAGATGATGAACTTGTGTATTATAGACTAAGAAGCACGGATACAGGACACGTGACACGGGACATGGATATGACACGAAACAGACACGCAGACACGTTATTTCTTAAAAAAGTAGGACATTGTACACGTTGGAGACATGTTGAATAATATGTAAAAATTTTATATTTTTTATATGACCATATAATAAAAACCTAATATTATTTTAATTAAAATTGGCATAATAACACACAAATCACAAAATCATTATTAAGATATTAAAATAACAAGGTCATTAAATAAAAATTAAAGAACTTATTTATTTAATCATAAACATCCATGATTCAAGTGTTCGGAAAGTGTCCGAGAGTGTCGGTATCTGACACGTGTCCGTATCGGACACGTGAGTTAAAATAGAGTATCCGTGCTTCATACATTCTAGAAGTTACTAGATTTGTTTCTACTGAGGTTTTCGATTTCATTTTGTTGGGCCTATGTTGCATAAGCACTTGAATTGAATCCCTTTTCCTTTCCATAGAAGGTTGGCCGACTATGGTCATTTTGGATCATTATAGTTCATATCATTTCCAATCTTGTGAATTGGATTTTGGCTATTCTTATTTGATAAAAAAGCCATGTCCAACTATTATAATTGGTACAGAAGTCGTAAATGATATTTATATTTCTAATCACACTATTTTCTAATGCGTGTACTTTTTGTGCTATATTGACCTGAAAGACTGGAACTTAGGCATTATATACACACACTCAGTGCTGAAGTGTTCCATTCTTTAGGAAAAATGAAATCCATGATTTTCTATATTTGATGAACCAGAGGAATAGTGCAAGGAAAAGGAATAAATATTTAAGAATAAAGAAGATTTCCATTTATTTATTTTTGATAAGTAAACAATTGTTCTAAACAAAACCACCAAAGGGGCAAGCCCATTTACAAAGAGGGCTTTAAAAGGAAAAAAATGGATTTCCACATTAATTTCTATTAACCAGTGTATGCTTAAACGAACAGAGAGTCCTGCCTTAGTTAGACTTTGATTGTTAATCTTGTTACCCTCTGCCTAAATCTTTTTTTGGTAAATCCCTCTGCCTAAATCTGTCTGGGGATATTTGAATGAAAAAGAAAAAGAAACCTACCTCTGTATTTGCACAATATACTGTTGAAGTGACCTGGCATGGCAAGATTCTTTTTTTACCTCCTTTTCTTGGGCTAGAAGAAATTAATATATTTGGCCCAAGCTCATCTTTGGTTACTCCATTTATTTTTTTATCTTCCTTCCAACCCCCTTTTGATGAGTCTCTTCCTTCTAACCTTGGTTTTTCACTTACTCTTATCTTTCTGGTTCAGGTGTGAAGGTTTCTCCACATACCCAAGGACATATGACCTCATTCATGCCAATGGTGTTTTCAGCCTGTACAAGGACAAGTAAGTATTATTTTAACTTCTTGTGCCTTGAGTTCTTTTATGGATATCATGGCTGGCTTCGTAGCTCTGGCCATACTTTTATTGATACAATAACTGTGTTCCACACGGTGTTATTTTTCTCAGTATGTGCACAACAAAGTTAACTTTCAGGGTGGAAGCCACAACTCCACACTGATGCATCTCATGGTTTTATGCCACATCAGAAGTATGCACGCAAGGATCAAAATTTCATTTTAGAGTTGTTCCGATCACCAGAAAAATGGAAACATATTTGAGACTGAAAAAATTGAAATGCATAGAAACATTTGAAAACATAAAATAAAATATATAGATGTACAAAGATAAATATTATAATTAACTAATTAAAAATGTTTTAAGGTATACATCCATCCACCCAAGAGGGTCTAAAGCGAAAATTGAAAAATACATGTAAATATAAATTAGTCATTAATACCAAATAATTCTTTATTAGTTAAAAACAAGTATAAAAGGTCTTTACAACTAATTTTCTATGTTATATGAAATTATTATGATTTTTTTATAAATCTATGGAATTATTATAATTGAATATAATATTATAACATAATAGATATTTATATATTAATTAGATAACTTGACACAAGTTGTACATAAAATAATAATTTAAGTAAAATAAATAATAAGTTAAGCTTATTATAATTTGTAACTAAGTATTAAAACAATTGTTCACCTTTTTTTTTTTGGGGGAGGGGGGGGGGGGGAGAGAAATCTTTTTATTATTTTGGGTCTTAATCTTTCACTCTCCTCTTTCTTTTGAGACGAACATGGATATTATCTTTTAACGACTTCTAAAATTATTGTTGATGCGATTAAAATGTTTCTATGTATCAATATGTTTGGACCAATTTCATATGTTTAGATGAAAATATGTGAATTTTGGTATTTTACTCGTAGTTTATGCCATGTTTTGTTTCTATTGCCCCTCCACTTCATGTATATTTTGAAAATACATTTGTCATACTCATGCATGTTCTAATCAAATCAATACAGATGTAATTTTGAAGACATTCTTCTAGAGATGGATCGGATTTTGCGACCAGAAGGTGCAGTTATATTCCGTGATAATGTTGACGTGCTAATCAAGGTGAAGAAGATAGTAGGAGGGATGAGGTGGGATACTAAAATGATGGATCACGAGGATGGTCCCCTCACTCCTGAAAAGATTCTGATTGCCGTGAAACAGTATTGGGTTGCCGGGGAAAATAACTCAACATCCTCTCAGTGAATGCCACAAAAAGGAAAAAGCTGGAACTCTGGTATGATGGCATGATGCCAAGCAGCACTGCATCTTCCTCTTGTCCAAGCCCATGCATGGATAATTCCTTTTTAACTCTTCAGCATTCTTGATGGAAGAGACGGGTTTACCTTAGGCAGGGGGCTCCATGTTGTATGTCTAATTCACTCTTGATTAGCCGGTGTTATGATAAAGCAATATGCTATTTATTTGTTTTTCTCCATTTTTTTTCCGAGCAATAGAATATTTTTTAAATTTCTATTTCAAATGATGTAACATTGAAGTGATAGTGTATTATTATAACACATTAATTACACAGTTATTGACACGCCTTATGTATGCGTAGATGACACAGTTATTTTAGACGAAACCGTAACTTTTTCATTTCACACCTAGATTGGAAGGGTATTAGTGTCATGTTTTTAATCACTGGGGATCACAGTAGAAATGGACCTAACTACAGGGGTGAAAAGGTATTTTTCCTATTAAAATTAAGTGATCCAATATTTATGCATGATGATAAGCAGCCTATAGGAAATGACATTATTGCCCTTGTACCACTGCCGAAGTACTTGAGTAGTGTGAATCCTTAAGAATACAAGAACGCACTTTTGGAAGCTTTTGACAGTGAAACAGAAACAAGACCCTGTCATTAAAAATTCTTCAATGGAAGAAAGGGTTTACCGTACATAGGGGGCTCCATGTTGTATGTTTAACCAACTGTTGATTAGCCACTGTTAATTACACTTGAAGGCATAATTATATTACAAAAAATACCTTAACAGCTGGAGCCCAAGCTAGATAAGTTAAAGGATTAATTATATTTTTGTACCCTGTAATTTTAGCAGAATTTCAAATAAGGCTATATAGTTTTAATTGAAATAAATAGGTCTCTTAATTTACAAAAGCATTTCAATTCCATTCAATTATAAGTTTTGGTCTAAAATTGTTATAGAAACTATTCCAATTCTTTTATATATAGTTAAATTAGATTAATGGGATCCTATGGCTTTTAATACCCACAAAATTTTGAACATGATGGTATTATTTTAATTGGTGGGTACATTACATATCATAGGATAATTTTGGACCGACGTTTGCAATTGAGTTGTATTGAAATATATTCATAAATGGACTTAATTATTTCAATTAAAATTATAAAGTTTTATTTAAAATTCTTATAAAATTATAAGGGACAAAAATATAATTAACCCAAATTTAAATCATTGAGTTTTTTTCGATACGATAAATTTGAGTATGTTATCATCTTTTATAAGTAACGATTTGTTTTCAACTATGGTACAAACCAAGTCACATAAAAAATTGAACACTTGTCAAAAATCAAACAAAGACCAAAACAAAGGAAGTCTAGCATTAAATAGCAGCAATCTAATCAAAGAACAAGAAGCCAAGGCACCATAGCTGAAAACAAATGACGCACCCCTAATCAAAGAACAGTCCCAATCGTAGTCTTAAACAATGACACTCAACTCAAAAAGCTCCAAAGAAAAATCAACAAAGCAATCAAACTTTCATGGGTCATGTCAATTAACATTTCAATAGCCAAGACACACCCCTCCTGAGTATATCGAAGCAACAAAAAACATATGACAGCCCCTTAAACTTAGATCGAACAAAAAATTGTTAAAAATTCAAAGAAAAAATATTTAAAAATAAAAAAGTGTATTCAAATAACTTCGAAAACAAATGCCAGAGACATCATCATAAGAAAACGAGCCTAACCTTGATATTTTAATCACTAGAGACGTTGCTGAAAAATGATACAATCATATTAACATTAGCACGACATTATCACAAGAAACGACGTTAGCAACATTTTATCTATCTCTTTAATAAAGTTCGATAATTTTATTAACAAGTAATCAAAGCAAAGATTAAAATGTTGCCTTTGTAAGCAAGTGGATTTAATTCTACCAAACAATGACAACACAAAGAAGGACTTGTTTGACTAAGTGGTTTGCGAGTTCATTTTAGCTGGTTGAACTAGAGCAATCTTCAAAAACTCCTCTCTAACGCTTTTTTTTCAAATGCTCATTTTAACGGCTGATGGCTAGGCGACGCTGGACTAAACGATTACGAAATGATATGAATAAAGTAATGTGACACATGGAAGAATGAAAGCTACATTAACCTACCTTCTTGGGGATGAACATAGAAATATCATTTTAGATTTGATGTCAATTGATTTCATGAAATAACAAGTTTTTTTTTTCCCATTGATTTCAGTCTCAAAGTCTAACTTGAATTCTCCTCTCCTTGTTAGGTATATGTTTATGGCAAGCTCTGCCATAAAATGGGCCAAACGGACAATTGGTTGCAGTGATAATTTAATGGTCTGAAATTGTACAATTGTCTCTACATTTATGGTGTATATTTCATGTCATCACACCATCGAGTATGGTCAAATAGTAAAGATTCTGCACTAATCATTAAACTGGTTCAAAATATTCTTTGACCGATCATTCAAAATATAAATATATATATATATATATATATCAAGTCATCACATAAGTCACACAGAAGCACAAGTTTTTTTTTTTCCAAGAGTAATGTCACCCTTATCAAAATGTCTTATGAAAAGTTGTTTAGTAAATGATGTTTCAGTATTGTACTCGATGTATATCACATCAAGATTTGGGATAAAACTAACATAATCAAGGACGTGGCCAAGAATTTATTTTATGGAGGATTATTTTATTTTTATTTTTTGTTAAATATTTAATCATAAATTTAAAAATCAATGAATTATAAAAATTTAATATTAATTGATAATAACTTTATAAGTAATTATATTTATTAATATAAAGAAATTTATAAATTAGACAAAAATTTTAATCAGAGAAAGAGAACTTAAAAAACTTTATGTTATACAAAAAAAATTTCCTAAATGTCAATAAAAATTTCATTAATGGATCAAATTATAATTAAAATAAGGGTGAAATATGAAAAATCTTAAACTTAGGGGGGAAAAAAAGTCAAGGATGTATTTGAAAAAAAAAATGAAATGTACAAAAAAAAAAGTTCCAATAAAAAATATTAATCTTGTTTGATCTCCGTCCCTCACTATATATATATATATATATATATATATATATATATATATATATTCTACAAATTGATGTTTGTATTATTGTAATAATAATCTACTAATTTAATCTAAGATACAATAATATAAACATCAATTTGTCGAAATTGGTTATCTTCGTTCGAATTTTGATCTTTAATTTCATTTATTGTAGATACACTTTTTCTTAATTTGTGTATATAAATTTTAGCAAAAACGTAGAGAAAGTTAATGTAGTTTGTGAAAGATTTAAGATAAGTATGTGTGTGTGTGTGTGTATATCTTAGATTTAATTCATAGATTATTATTACAATAATACAAACATCAATATGTAGAAATTGATTATCTACGTTCGAATTTTGATCTTTAATTTCATTTATTGTAAATACAGTTCTTCTCAATTTTCAATTTTTATTTTTATTTTAATTTTTTTTCTGATCCTAGTGGGATCAATTCAGGAAAAAAAATACTCTCGAAATAATTTTAGTGGGGTCCATTCAAAAAAAAACTCATGAAAAAATAAAAACTTTTAGAAGAAAATGGTCCCGGCGGGGCTCGAACCCGCGACCTTCGGCTCATAAGACCAACGCTCTAACCAACTGAGCTACGGGACCAGCGGTTTTGAAAACGAGGGCATTGATAATCTGTATCTTTATACCTTGCATCTTTTTCACGTCCCAACCAAAAGCCTTTAAAAGAAGAATACATTTTCACAGATTCATGTATACTTAAGGGTATCTCCATTATTGGTATCAGAAGGTGAATGCATATTTACAATTCAAGATGATCAAATCTTGGTATCTAAAGTAGTGAATTTTGTGGATGTTTGTTGGCCAATATTTACAACAACAGCATACTATATATATATATATAATAATTTCTGTGTTAATAGACATAATCCACACAAACTTTTTAGCTCGGTACGGATCAATTGAAAGTGGGCCAGAAAACCCAGATGAATGCACAGGCAAGTGTGACACATACCTAACCTCATATATCTCGTATTTTTAAAAAAATATATATATACATAAATACAAGTCCCTCCCATAAAATTATCAGAACTCCATCTCATGGACTCGTACCCAGTACCAGTACCAACCTGCAAAAAGAATTGATATACAAAAACTTCTTGTTTATAGTCTTTCCACTGGTTGTAAGAGAGAGCAGTCTCATGGATTACATGTATGACCACTGCTATCATTAGTCGCGAAAGACATAATTTATGTGTGTATGTATAATATATAGATCAAATACGTCCGAAATTTTGATCCTTTCAACTAACCTTAGCATTTCTTGTAATCTGTATTTGTAATAACGACATTGTGTATGACATCATTATGTTCAATAATTGGACAATTAGAAAGAAATGAGAGACACTCAAAAGATTGTAATCAAATCAAAATAGGTAATTGTAACTTCTGATTTGTATCAGTTTTGATGGATCATCCACCAAAAGTAGTGTCGCACAAAGTGAAGTTCATAGTTTGGTATGATGTCTCAAGGCCATTAGATGAGGTAGATTTCAATCTTGTCATTACCTGTGGCATGATGTGTTGCATAATACACTGCCCAACTTATCTATGTAAGCCTTGGACATAGCTAAATCACTATCTAAAAAAAAATTAGACTCATCTTTATTTTGGACTCAGTTTTGTTTCTTAATATTGTGACGTGACCTGGTTAAATAAATGTAACTATCTTTTAAAATTTTGACTTATGAGAAAATAGTCAGTCATAGAATATTTCGGGTTTTGAGAGTTTCTTGTTCTTGTAATTTTTTTGATACACAAGTGGATTGATTATCACTATCCATGATCATAAGCATCTTACTGAATTATGTTCTTCTCTGTGCGTTTTATTTATTTTATTTATTTGCGATCCATTTATTATTTATTTGATCACTTCGCACAACATGTAAGATATTCATTGGTCTAAACCATTAGTCCCGGACCACTTAAGAACTTCTTGTACTCCACATGTCTCCTTATATTGAAATGGTTCTCAGGTAAGCTAAGTAGCTTCAGAGGCTCTCAATTCATACTTTTCTTCTATCCATATCCTCTTCCTCTAGCTGCTTTCAACCTTTTTCTGCATCAAAGCTCCTTCACCTCTAAATTCTCTTCTAAGGTTTCTCACTTTTGGCACCTCAAAACTTCTATCCTTTTTTGGGTACTGTTCATTAATTCTAGTGTGACTCTTGAAAGTACTCAACATTATAGTTCATCTTTTCCTTTTCTTCTCCTTTTGGGTTCTGTAGTTTCTAGTCTTGGATCCTTTTCATTTCCATTTCGTAGTTTTGTGCTTCTTTCTTAGTTTTTCAAGCCTCTACAAACAATTATTTTGTTGGGTCACTTTCTAATTTCCTTTTTGTTTAGATAATATATCCATGGCTACTGTTACATTGACATCCCCCTGCAACAGAAACCTCTCCCAAACCTTTTCCTTTGAAAACAAAAATAACAACCTCCTTGATGCCTCATTTTCTTCTTACTTGAATGGTGCTGAGGAAAATTTTGTACTCAAACCTGCAGAGGCAAGTCGAAACCTAAGATCATTGATCACCACCCCACATGAGCACCTTTACTTGGGAAGAAGGAAGGTTGAAGATGGAGAAATTGGAGTCTTTGCCGCCGAGAAATACTTCAATGGGAGGATTGATGAGAGGAATCCAAGATTTGCCAAGAAGGTTGCAATAAGGCACCAGTATAAGAAGGATGAAGCAATTGATCATAAAGGCCCTGTAAAACCAAAAATTAAGCTGGGAACTCTTAGTGCTCATGATGATTCCTGAATCAAGTTGGAATAGCAGAAGTGTGTTTCTGCATAGTGTACTGAGAAAACCATCACAGAGAAAGACTAAGCAAGGAAAATGCCAGGAGTTTCCTTTCCAGTCTTGGTTGCAATTGCTCTTGTAATGACATGAACTCTGTTGATGTTGATGAAAACAATTCCAAAACAATGGCAAAAGAACTCATTAAAAAAACATGGTCTGGATTCAGTTGATTTAGCTCAAATCAATGAATCCCAGTTGAATCCATGGGTCAAGGAGGAGAAGCACTGCAAGAATTTTGATAAGTTGGGACTTGGGTTTGACAGAGAAGACTGCTTTAGCTTTCCAGTTCTGAAAATGCATTTTCAAGAAGAAGAGGAAGATGATAAACCAAGGAAGTTATTGGAGGCATTTGGCTCCCCTATCTTGGAAAAAGGAAAGAAGACTCTAAGCATGTTAATTTGGGAAGAAACTGAAATTCCAGAACGTTCTGATAGAATGTTCAATGATACTGGAAGTGATGCAAGTTCAGATTTATTTGAGATAGACAGCTTCAAAAGCAATGCCAACCCCTTTCTTGCATCAGATGGCATGTCTTGTTATGCTCCAAGTGAGGCAAGCATAGAGTGGAGTGTTGTCACTGCCAGTGCAGCAGATTTCTCAGCCACGTCTGATTCTGAGGAGCTAAGAGCAGCAGCAACCACAACAAACCCCAACAAAAAGGTTCCGACCGCCAAAACTATGCCGGCTGGAGAGATACAGAAGTGGCGTCCCAGTCTGTTGGGTTGCAAGAGTTACAAAGCTGTGAGAGTTGCAGGAGATGCATACAGAACAAGTGAAAAGGCAATTCCTGAAACAAGAAGGCACCCCAGATCAGACTTCTTTGCACCATTGACAAGATTTCGAGCTGAGACTGAGCTGACAGGCTTTGATTCCAGAACAGGCAACATGTCTTTGATGCAAAATCTGTGTCGCAATCACACTCTCCATGTTCTTCACGTCCTTTGTACATTCAGTAATGCATTTTTGCATTATCTGTACGTAGAGTTGATTTTAATTGTCATTTACTTGTAATAGAAATGAATTCCAGAGAATGAAACTCAACTACTCCTAATGAAGAACAATCTCTACTACCTCTTCCATGTGATTGGAAAGCTCACAGCCCAAATTGTAGTTTAGAACCCTATCTTAAAGAAATGGATGTTTTAGATGTCAACATATTTCCTTGTATATTCCTAGGATATTCCTTTTCCCTAATTCCCTTGTATAACCCACTGCACTTCTATACAAGGAGGACTTTATCACTTTTAATCACTCTCTTCTCTAATATTTCTACCTGTGATCTTCACAGTTACTTCCAACAGTGTTACTCTGAAAAATAGCCTCGTCAGAACTGTCTTGAACCATCACGGACAGCCTTCAACGCATTCTCACACCAATGATCTTGATCAAAAGAAAGTACAAGAGAAGAGGCTCTCAATGCCGCAAGAATCAGCCCAAAAGAACCCTGCACGCGCCACCCAAGCATTGGGTTTTTTTTCATACGTCGCTGCCTCCTCCCACGCGCAAGATCCATCACGTCAACTCTAGTATGTGCCACATCAGCAAGGCCCATATAGAGTTGACACGTCGACACAACGTAATCAGTCATGACATCTACCACGTAACTGCCACATCACTGACTCCCGTTACCCTGCAGTGCCATGTCATCTAGGTCAGCAATGGGGGTACCAATTCACCTAAACTAATTTGATCCCTTCCCTCTCTTTGATCGGTTCAGCTCGATTTTGACTAGTTAAGTCCTGGTTTTTGAGATTTTTCAACCTTTTTTTTCTAATTTTGAGATCTATTTTACTTAACTTCTGTTTCTAACTTTTACATTTTACCTTATATCTTTTTATTTACGAGGCTAATCAGACTTTCTTATCTTATTTTTACATTATTAACCGCTATGAATAAGTATGTGATTGTCCAACCTATTCACACTATTCTAAATAAGACCAATTATATTATTTAGTCTTAATCAATGCATAGTTTTTATAAGAGACATAAATTTTGATTCTACGTCACTGGAGATGTCATAAAATTAACCAAATGATCTTCTGAAATTGATGAGGCCTTTTGTACTCGTCTCATTGATTGGGACAACAATTATCATTGGATTATTACGTGGTTTCACAACACTTATATCTCTTCCATTATAACACGATTTGGTAGTGATGATGATACTAAGACTGCTTGTGAAATGTTTGTTTTTCGTTATTCATCGATGGATGGTTCTTGCGAGTACCAACTTATAATGAATCTCTAAAATCTGAAACATAACATGGATAGACTATCAATGATTTCTTTGCTCATATATAGTTCTTATGAAATCAACTCTCTCTTATTGGTGCATATACATGGTCATATCACCTTAACTAATTTTATCTTCTCTAAGTGTTACTCATACTATCACACAAATATGTCCATTTTTAAGTCTATATTTTCTCATCTTATTGCATATTTATCTTAACATCCCCATTTTAATTACACTCATTTTATTCACAGGATGCGTCTTAACTACCCGACTTTTTATTTCTGATCTAATAACTGTTTTATAAAATTTACTTTTCAATTTTAAAAATATACCTTAATCACACAATGCCATGTTATTTTAATTTCAAGAGTAACATCATCTCCATTTTTTCCCTTCTAGTAGATAAGTGAACTTAGAAAACCAAAATTTTTTATTTTTTATTAAATATTTATTTTTAATATTCACTGCATTCTCGTTTATATTTTTAGTTTTGATGAAGTCACACTCAAGATATTTAATTTTCGTACTAATTATCTTAAACTCTTATGATTCTAAAATTTCTAATATAGCATTCATCTTTCTTTTAATTTCATAAATTAAAATAATATTATTAACAAAAAAATATATAACATAAAATATGTATATGAATATATATAGATACATGTGCTTAGTCAAAACAAGAAAACATCTAAAGATGACATAGGGGAGTCGTGTGAATGATGGGGGTGAAGAGGTGGTGCCGAAAAGAAGAGGTAGATAAACCATAAATGCAAGAAATGAATACATTTGTAATTTCCCTAGTGACAATAACTGCTTGATTGAGCCACCCATCTTGACAGGAAATCTCAAATCTAATCAATTGCAATACGGTAGTAAGATATTTATATCTGGGGTGTAAATTTTTTTTCATGGTCCACTTAAGTAAGTTCCATGGAGAGAGAATGAAAAAAAATATATAATAATAAATTACACTAATTTTTTTTGAATTTTTTTATAATTATAGATATTTTTTAAAGTTTTTAAAATTATACTGAAATTCTTTATTTTTTCTGACAAACTATAATTGCTTTCTTTCAATCAAGTTTTTCTTTCAAAATGATGAAACTGTCCTTTCATGTTTTGTTTTTTTTTAATTTTGACTAATTTTTTTAAATTTTATTTATTTTGCATAAAGAATTAAGATAAATAACTTATTTTTATTTTATATAAAAAATTTAAGATTTTAATCAATATTTATTTGAAAATAAAATATATATATATATAAGAATCAAAATTGAAAAAATGTATTAAGAAAATGGAAGGATAGTTTCGTTATTTTGAAGAAAAATTTGACTAAAGATAGGGGTACTTGTAATTTATTTGAAAAAGTTAAAGAGTGTAATTTAAAAAACTTTAAAGGTCAATGTAATTGTAAAAAATATGAGAAAATGTAAGTGTAATTTACCCAAAACAAAAGAAAAAACATTTCCAACTATTAAAGTTGATAAGAGAAAAAGGGCATATATCATCCATCATAACTTTAAAATTTAAATAAAAGAATTAAATACATTCATTAATTACAAAAATACCGTTGACACATCATCCGATTAAAAAAAAATCAAATATATTCATTAATTATAAAAATACCATTGACACATCATTCGATAAATCAAAATGATATACCAAACATTTTCCTTCAATTGAAGAGTTCTGATTAATTATTGTGAAAATTCATATATAATTAAGAGCAACTCCAAAGTAAATCCATCCTTGGAAATTCATATAAAATTATTGTGGGAAGAGAGAGAGAATGAAAGGGGCAGAGGAGCCAAAATTGATGGGAAAAAACAGCAACTTGTTTACATTAAAATCAAATTATTTACATTTTTTCAGTTCAAAATATATTAAAATAAAAAAATAGATACTCAAATTCTGCTAAACCCAGTATTAAACACAACAGATGGGAGCAAGAACTAGTTTCCTTGACTCAATTTAAGAAATCAATGAACAATTGATGGACTGCTGATCAATGGAACCTCAATAAGGCAAAACCATGAAAACACAACATTCAAAAAATCAAATCTAACCAGAATAGATGTTGAAGCTAACAAGATATAACACTGACGGAACCATATACTTTTTCTTTACCTATTTTTTTTTTTCCAATGGGAAGAAAATTATACAAGTGATGTAATAATGATCATGGTCTTTCATCATCTTGGGCAAAATTTTAGGGCCCAAGCATTCAAAGTGAACCTGGATTACCAGACAGGTACAAATATCATTTTAAGACTTCTGATATATAAAAGCCCTGGGGGTTTGTGATGACTTTTAAGAGCAGAAGTAATAAATACTCAAGAGGTGCCTTAGCCTGCTTGTAAACTAGATGTAGAAACTATAATTAATAACTTCTATAAAAACAAATAGAAGTTCAAATTTAACCATAACACGCAGTGAGCAGATAGACCTGAAGATAGTCACCCCAATATGCTTAACCTAACACCCAAAAGTAAAGAAAATTTGGACCGAAGATCAACAGGCACCACTTAAAATAAATGCTGAGATATTAGCTTTGATGCATGGGTTTCCACTTCTATTATTAAGTTGAAGAAAAAAATCATACGGACAAAAGAAATTACAAATACAACAATCACATATGTATATACATATCATGTAAGCAATGTGGCATTTAGTATGCAAAAATGAAAAAGGGGGAAAAACACAAAAGGGGGCAAACCCATTGCACGAAGCTCCCGCCACTGCGGGGTCAAGGAAGGGTTAGATATACGCAGCCTTTAGGAAAAAACACAAGCAAACAACTAATACTAGTGATACATGTTTATAACAAACAATGGATCTCCTTCATGCAATCCGTTATCCTATCAGTCATCCTTGTGAACCTTAGTAGGTCGTGCTTCTAAACCCCCATCCACTCTCTTCTCAAGCGAATAAGGCATGTAAGTACCAAGAATTCTATCCCACGTAACAAAGAATGGCTGTGAGAAGTTGTATTTGTTGCCATACAGCTGGTGGTGAATATCATGATAGGCAGAGTTGTTTTTGAAGAAAATATGGAAGAGGTTCCCAGGAAGCCACAGCCCACAGTGGTCATCAACTGTTTTGATGGTTGCAAAGGAAAAGAAGAAAACTGAGCCTCGAGGAGACATGCCTGAGAGGAGGAAAGACAGGGCCCCGCCAATTGTGTCAAGGAGAAGCCCCTCCAAAGGGTGGTTATATAGAGCTCCAAATGCATATGGGACAACAAGCCGGTGATGTTGAGAATGGATATGCCGATATAAAAACTTGTTGTGGTGCATGTATCTATGCATGAAATATTGCCAAGTATCTAAAACCAACATTGCAATAAAGAATTGTCTTGCGAGAACGATGAAGGAAGATTGACCCATGTCAGCTTCACTATCATTTCCTGTAACCTGCACGCAATCAAGAATTGAATATAAATCAACAAACCAGATTTGACAAACATAACTCACAGAATAAAGAACCCTAGACACATCCCCATGAATGCTGATAAAGGAAGAACTAACTGATTGGTGCAATGCACATCAGTATAAACAAAAAGAATAAAATAATATAACATTTCTTCAAAAAAAAATAGTTACAAGGAAGTGGCTTAAACCATTTTCATTTGGCTGCATTGCAGCATAGAAGATCCCATCAGTCATGCACCAATTTCAAAGGCACTAAACCCAACATTTGAAAACGGGTGTCTTAATATCCCACCAACCATTATATGAAATCAACCCAATGAAAAGACTAGCAAGGCAACCATCACTTATAAGTTACATCAGTCATGCACCAATTTCAAAGGGCACTAAACCCAACATTTGAAACCGGGTGTCTTAATATCCTACCAACCATTATATGAAATCAATCCAATGAAAAGACTAGCAAAGCAACCATCACTTACAAGTTACATCTTAATTCAACTATTGATCCAGTTCAACAAAGCAATCTAAACCATTATTTCCATTCAAGTACTCTAAAAATGAATACATATACTGATAATGAATAAATACACACACACACACACACAGAGACAAACACATAAACAATGTCCAAACAGGGAATAAGAAAGAGATGTGTAGACTGTAATGAACAACAATCTTTAAATGCCTTTTAAGTAGCACTAGTCACACGCATTCCTTCATAAAAAGGATGGAAGTGATCTCTATGAAAGTAGAATTTATCCATAGGCCTTTTTAACAAGACTATGCCCAGGCACTTATACTCCAAAAGAAGGATAAGAATTTATTCCATGGTATCAAAGTACCAATTTTCTAAACAAGTTCAATACAATTTTAACATAACTACGTACCAATGCTGCTCCCATGATTGTTTTGCCCCAATCCTGTTTCAAATCCCATTTCCTCATGTACATTGTCAAACCAGTTTTTTTTTACACTATGTTTGTACATAAAAGTAAAGTAAACCTAATTATTCACTCAGGCAATTGTTCCATGCTGAAAACATCATGATGTTGTACCCATGCAGAAGCACTCTCAATACCCATAAAATTTTAATGCATGCAAGTACACTGCTAGAGTGTGATTGGCACTTGAGAGTCAGGCCATCATCGAATAATCCTAATTTGAAGATTTGGGTATAAACTGCTTCCTAACCTAACAAAACTCACTTTTGTATCCCACGATTAAATTCCTACACTTCATATCGGTAACTAGTGCGTCTTTAAATCTATTTCTCATTTGTAACTTCTTATACCCAATTAATATCCATTACCATATTAACTCTACTGCAGTTTGTGTACAAGCAAGTAGTGCAGTCTGAATTGTTTGATTCGGTTATTTCCCTGCTATAAACTTTGTAAAGTAAGTCATGTTTGGTATCAACTTCACAACTTACTTATATCTTAATCACTTGGGTACGCTCAGCTCCAACAACATTTTTGAATATTGCCTCTTGACAGCCTAGCATCTGCCTAGGCTCCATAGACACTTCAACTTGTGACATGCCACAAAAAAGCATGTTCAAGATAGGAAGAAAGGGACACCTTAATTCAGCATATGTTCCCTCAAATAATCTCCTCCTCCATTACATAGAAATTTTTCAACTCCTCCATTACATAGAAAATTTTCAATTTGGGGGAGGAACCCGATGTCAGAGATACTATTCCTACACAAATCCATTTTATCCTAGGCAATGGAAAAGACAATTTGGACATTTCAATACCTTTGCAAGTTTGCAGTCTCCCTATATTCTAGTATTAAAAATTACACATTTGGAACCTAAGTGCACATCTGTATCTGAAACTCATCAAGGTAACATAGGAATTTTTCCACTTCTCTAACTTACTTTGATTTCGTTAGGAACATTCAATGTGATCTTCCTTCCATAACAACAAAGAGGGTTAATTCTGGATTTATTTATTATTCATCAATTTTCACTGCTCTCATTTCATCTCCTAAACTAAAACTGTAACATAAATCTTGTCTTAATCTTGCTTGCTTTAAAATTCTAGAGTAACACTCCAAAGTTCTATTCAAGTTTCAAATCACGGTCACAAATGTCATCACAGTTGTGGTGGCGCAGATGTCGACGTAACAAACATTACGTAATGATATGCAGATATTCAAGCTGTGAGTTTTTTTTCCCTGATCACACCTCTCCCTATAATAGCAGGGCCTAGGGAGACACGTTTTATTGAATTTCATAAATTAATATGCCTACTTATTTTTATTGAATTTCATACTACTAAGATGATTTGGTATGAGGAATCATTTTTATATTGTTTTTCAGTTGCTGTCAGTGGAATTATTATCTTTCCTTCAAATTTTCAGTATTTTATTTTTTTGATAAGTCAATTTTTTAGTATTTTATGAACATATTAATTAATAAAATATAACTCTGATGCAATAAACTAAAAAGTTATGTGACTATTTAATGATCAAGAGATGTAAAACTGGCATCTTGCTAGGAGCCTAGGACACCTGATTTCGAGCCTTTCTTTCTTTCTTTTTTTTGGGTGGGGTGGGGGAATGAGATTTCCGGCCTCGAAATAGATCTTATATTCTTACTCTAGTAATAAAACTAACCACAGCCACGTAAATAACAGGAAAATTACTGCACAAAAATAAGTCTCCTACATTGGATCTATTCAATTCTTGGTCCATTGAAACATTTGTTTCAAGATTTTAGCTTAAATTTTGGATTTTTATGTTAAATTTAGTAAATTTTAATTGGAATTTGGAAACATGTTTTAGAATACTTAGAAAACAAACTAGATAGAAAGAAGTCAATATCAGATATAAAAATGGCTTTCCCAATTCAAGTGTTGACAAAAGGCTGCGGCAGACCATAACACCCGTTATGTAAAGTGGGCTGCAAAGGCTGCTACACATGTGAAACGGCCTCCAACCACAATTGCAGCTCGTAACAGTGTTACTCAACTGTAGCAGCTGACATCATGGATGATGGTTGTACTTTAAAAGTAACTCCTACACTACTTTCATCATCTAAAACTATATCATTAGAAAACAATATACATTATGGGAACTCCTCCTAAACATGCCAAGTAGGTTCGTCCAAAAAATAATGTAAAATGCCCAAAAAATAGAGGAAAACAAGTTCCCTCAATAAAGAACTTGTATAATTACTAACAAACTTGTCTCCCTGCCCAACTGTTCCCACAATTGCTAATGCTCCGTCATAATTTCTACATGTCATCATTTCGTAATATATCAAGTTGAAACTCATCTTTTCTCTTAACACCATCATAACGTCTCTCATACAGATATACCTATCAAAAAAAAAAATGCATCTCTTATACGGATATACCTATCAAAAAACATATATCTATTATACTTATCAAATATATATATATATATATATATATATATTATGCAAATAATTATTTTTGTTAAGTAATACTTTATTCAAACAGTGTTAAAAGAAGAACCTCTTATACAGATAATTATATCACTTATACAGAATGATTATACGAAAATAATTCTTCTTTCCTATAAAATATGTCCATCTATTGCTTGAAGAAAATAATTGTTCCCATGTTTTTAATGTAAAAAAGAAAAAATACTAATGCATTCATTTCATGGTCGATTTCCCAATGCATTCGTTTCATGGTCTAAATTCTTACTGGCCAACTTTCTCCTAAGACTCCCCAATATAGGTTTAATAACATAATCCTTGGTACAATAGTTGGGGAAGAAATTATAACAACCTAGTTTTCCAATATGAATCATACATCGCTAAAAAAGCAAAAGCAAAATGGGTTCATTTTGAAGGACAATTTTTTCTTAAAAAAACAAGATAAAACTTCCATCAGGGTAAATGGCATACTTTGTTAGGGATAGAGATAACTTCCCTATTTTTGATAGGTAACACACACTGGTCCCAATTGAGACCTGAACACTCAACCTATTCTTTGAAAATTGGAGGTGATAATTCCATAGAGTAATGCTAATATGCTAGAGATCCCCAATTTGTATCCCCAATTGTATCCCAATGTGATGTGTCACTGAATCACATCCTGTGGGGCCAACAGCACCACACAGTGACACATTGGGGATACAATTGGGGATCTCTAGCATTTTCCTCGAAATAAAAAATGCAACATAAGAACGAAGATGGAATGTTAATGCACTGAATGGTGTAAGGCCCGGCGATTGTTTAATCGGAAAAGTAACACGACAAACCAAACAAAATAACCAATAAAACAATTATATATTGTGTTGACACAAATTCCAACACAAAAAAAAAAAAAAAATCAATGCAATCAAATGATATATAGCTTTAAGGAACGTACAGTGAACAAAAGGATTGCAACTATGGCCTGAACGGTCTGTTGAAGAAGAACACCTTTGATCACAGTCTTCTTTGACACCAAGTTCTTATCATCCTCGTCCTTCCTGGAATGCAAACGATAATTCTCAAACGATCCCAATAGAATATATAATCCAGAATACGCCCAATATATCAAAATGGGGACAAAAGTCCCTAATAACTCATCTGATACCGAAAAACCCATATCTCAAAATCGTTTTAGGGAGAGAAACTACAGACACAGAAGCTCAATCCTCCTACAATCGCCGGGCAGATTCCAAACCCCCAATTTGTGACAAAAATTGAATCCAAACAAACCCTAACCTAAAGCCTTGATCGATATTGTCGTCGATTTCAACGAAGAATATATTGCTGATTTTCTTAGATAGAGCGAGACAACACGACAAACAATTTAAATTAGGCTTTGTTCGGAAGAATCTGAGAAGGGAGGTCGTTAAAGAGACAGAGAGAAAGATGGATAGATATAGACAAAACAAATTCAAACTTGTCGTCTATTTTCAAAACTGTGGGGGAGGGTATGATATTGTGTGGGCAGTTTTATAGTTTATTGTTTTAAACCCTCTATGTGAACCGTCCGATTGGACTGATGGCGTGACGTTGTGAAGGGGGTGGACAGTTTCAATCGCGTAGGTCGGAGTCGTCGGACGTGTCGCTGACTCGCTGAAGCAGATGGAATGTTCTTATTTTTGGTGGAACAGTACCTACCCTCTTGTTTCTGTTTGGGGCCTATGGGCTTCACTGACCCTCACTTGTCTGGGGTTGGCCTTCCAATTTGCCAACTATGGTAGGCTTGATTTTTTTTTTTTATTATTTATTTTTTTGATGGCCGAAAGGTCAACTTATGCACACAATTCAAAAATGTGACCGAATATAATTATTCTTTCTAATCCAATCATTTAATGACATTAGCATATAAATTTTACAAAATGGCTAATTTATCCTCTTCTATTTCTTTTCTTTTTTTATGTGAATAATGTATGGTATCTCGGGTCAATTTGTAGATGTCAAAATAAATTCTTACAGTTCTTACCGACTTTTAATAAATTCCCTAAGAAAAATAGTGAAAGTGATCCTAAGTTGTTATCGATAATAAGAGTTAAATCCAAGAATTCGAGAGTAAGTTTAGTGGGGTGATATCGAATTTTTCTTGAGAGTTGAACTTAAGAGTTCGGGGGATAAGCTCCTTACCCTTTCCTATTCGACCAATCCTTTGGGATTGGCCAATTTATCCTTAACTAAGAACAGTATAATAAAATGAAAATGTATCGAGATGAGATGGTTAAAAATTTTCGCTTCACATGATAAGCATGCATGCACGCACTTACCTCTAAGTTAATTTTCCTCTTGATATAAAACAAGTTGCGGAAGCTTGTGAAGCACAATAGAAACGTTACAAGTCTTATTTCAATACTCATCGCTCTACCATGACTGAAGCCGTCGCGGGACCAAACGACTTTATTTAAACCTCCTATTTAAGTTTTTAAGCATTTATAGTAATTAATTTCGCAATTACTTTTTTTAAGAAAACTTGAATTAACTTTTATTTGCGACTATAGTTTCATAGTATAATAAAGTTTATAGTTTTCTAAAAAGCCTCAATTTTTATTAATTTCAATTTTTTTTTTGCTACAATTATTATAGTTTTTTAATTGTAGTAAGATTAGTAAAAAAAATAATAAATTTTAATTTAGATTAGTAGTAGTTTTAATCTATATATATATATATATGATATAATTCAGTCCAGATTATTAATAATATATTTCAGTTTAAAAATTTAAAATTTATTATTTTTTGATAAGAAATCTTTTGTATTATTTATTTTATAAAAAGTTTAACAAATTTGTTTCTCCTCCATATTACCTCCCATGACTACCTTTCTAGTTCCCTTTATTAAATTTGTTTCCCTTGTCTCGGTGAGACCACCCCACCTCCTGAACCAACACCATCACCCATCAAACCACCCATATCAATTCAGTTTCTTCTTCTTATTTTTTTCCTTCTATTAATTCTCAGATATAATGCATTTATATATATATATATATATATATATATATCAATGGGTCTCTGTGATGAAATACTGGAAACCATTTCTTTCATATAAAACATGGTGGCCACCGTTCTTCCCTTCCACCACCACCACCACCACCATCACCAAATCACTACTCTAATTCATTCCAAGTAATCACCATCTCTATCATTTTTTTATAGCAATCACTATGTCATCCACCATAACAACCCCCGACCACCCACGTTCAACGAAATCACCACCACCACCTCACGAGATCTCTGCTAGAGTTGCCCCTACTAAATTATTTCCTTTCTTCGAAACGTAGATTTGCCCCTAACTAAATTATAGAGAAGCGGAGGCGGACAATGAGACCGAGAAATTCATTTATTTCACCCCCAAATTTAGTCAATATCATTATAAATCTATCTTGCAAAAATGAAATCCTAATAAGTCACCGAATTCACCGAGCAGAGACGATATCGTCACTGTAGATCTTTCTTGAACCAAACGCCAAAGTTGCAAGGCCATACAGGATTGACAATGTGTGATCGTACAAGGATCTCCATGTCCTGTTCGACTTAGGAGTTCGCCGGAGAGCTGTGGTAAACGATCCCGTCGAGGGAGTACTTTCATCGAAAGGAAAGAGATTCAAGCCAACACTTGTAGACTTGTAGTGATGTCGCCTCCACTGTCAGTCACATAAATATGCAAATTCGATTTATACTTGACATTCTTATTGAGACTAGAACTCGTAGGGAAGAAAATAAATTTATGGATAGAACCAAATATACAGTAGTTACATATGCAAGTATTTGATTATTGGAAAAAAATCAATATACTTTCCATTTGGATCAGGATCAGGATCAACAAGGGTAGAAATAAAACATTGGATCGCACTTTTTTTCGGGTGTCAAGATAATAGCTATGAATAGTCATCGATTCTCGAAAAAAGGGTAAAGCGATGAGACCTATTATAGAACATATAAGTGTGAAGGTAATAGTTATGAATAGTCATCAATTCTCGAAAAAGGGTAAAACAATAGGACCAATTATGGGACATATAATGCATTATTGATGTATGATAATTACCCTTCAACCGAGTTATTCTATTTCTATTCCACTCTTAGAAAAAAAAAAGTAATTTAAATCAAAATACTTAATAACATGACAATACATTTATACAAAACTCCTATTCCAAACACATGCAATAAAGCAATAGACAGTGCAAAATAATTTAATAGACAACATTATTGTGGTAAAAGTCATAATATCAAAGGAATCATTACCGCAAGGCATAGAGGGAGAGGTCATACGCGTCTATATCTTAAAATCAATTTTCAAGAAGTTTTAAAATGATACTGATATTAAATTTGTTTAAAAATTACAAAAATATCTCTTTTATTTTTTTGATATTTTTATCATTTTTTTAAGAATTTTTTAATATTATATAAAAATAAATAACATATATTATTTTGAGAAAGAAAATTTTAATTAATATTTATTTAAAAACAAGAAGAAAAAGAAGGTTAGAAAGAATTGATCAAAATTTTTAAAAATGTAAAAAAATAATAAAATGAATAATTTTGTCATTTTCAAAAAAAATATTAACTGGATAAGAAGTATTTATAATTTTTCAGTAAAAATAAAAGATGGTAATATCCTTTCAAGAATTTTAACAAAAATCTTTATAATTGTCAGAAATTTTAGAAGATATCAATATAATATACCTTTTATAATTCACTCTCTAATTTATTAAATTAATTGACTCTTCATAAAATTTTGATGGTACGATGAATATGGTGACCATGGTGGTTTGTTTTAGTGAGAGAATAGAGAGAGAAGATGATGAATTCCATGAAGGGAGAATAGTGTAAGCTTGTTTTTTTATTGACATTTTCTTATTTCAGCTAACGACATTCCTGTACAATGTTTGACAAATGGTGTCAATGTAATTATACTAAACATTAGTGTTGAATTGTAATTAGACTAAATCATAAGAAAGTTTAGTATAAATTACCCTTCTATTAATTAATTTTTTTTTGCCATGAGTATATATATATATATATATATATATATATATATATATATATATCGTAATATCGTGATATAAAGAAAAATATTATAATTTTCTTTTTCAAAAATTTTCATAATATCACTTATATATCTCGATATATTGCACTATATCACAAATTATTTTGAGTTGATAAATAACACTAGTTAACATGCTTTTATTATTTGTCTTTGATTGAAAAGAATATTAATTTTCAGCCTTAAAAAATACAACCACCACCTCATTACATGGTTAAAAAAAATTAATTCTTTGTTCATTAGTAATCAATTGTTACATTGGCATTGAAACTGCAATTTAGTTGCTTGCTGTCTTATTTGAGTCACTTTTTTCGTTATAAACCCATTATTGGGGGGGCATATAATAATATTCTATTATTTTTTCCTACCTAAAAAAGAGCGTGCGTAGAATTATGACCCAATTTAATTAATTGTGATCGCTGGTTAAAAGTTTACTTTACTTAATTTTTAGGGATATTTAGTTAGTAAGACAATAAATTCAAGTGTTTTAAATCATCAATAATAAATGAATCAAAATAAATTAAATATGAAGGACATGGACATTTATAATGGAAGAACCCTAATAAGAAATAAAAAATCATTTACTACTTCAACAAAAACAAAAAATATCCACTAATTAACAAAAAAGAATAACACAAGTGTATTAACATTTCTCTGTTAACAACCTCTCATATTAGAATTATCAAAAGACGGACATTGATAGAAAATATAAATTTATTATTTTATTTTTATAAATAATTACATCACCCTCCCTTGTAATATTTGATAATTATAGAACCTCTCTTGTAATCTCTGAAAAGATGAAGAAGATTAGTATAATATACCATATTATTGTAATCATATAAAAAAATTTGATTAAAACTTTAATTATTCGTTTGCATTGAGAGATTTGGAAAGAAATAAAAAAGATTGAGATAGAGAAATAAAAAAATATCTTGTTTGGATATTTAAACATAACAGAAAATAAAAGATTTGGAAAGAAAGATGAAACATTTATCTAATCTTTCCAAAGAAGGAAAGAAAAGGATTTGGAGAGAAAAGAAATAGTTTTAATTAATTTTTTAAAATATCAAATATAACCTTAAATGTTTTTTTGTTAAAAACTAGAATTTTTATAATAAAATTAATTTAAAAGTAAAATAATTTATACACTTTCTTTTCTTTTTCTTTTTTTCCCTCTGACTAACTATTCAAACAAGAAATTGATATTTTTTTCTCATTTCTTTCATAAATATTCAAACAAATTGAATACTAATACTTTCTTTACTTTTCTTTTCTTTTTTGTTCTATTGTAAATTTTTTTTTCTCTAAAACTTTCAAACAATGACTAACATTGTTAATAACGAATTTTAAATAAAATCTATATATATATATATGTATATTGTCCGTATAATAGAAGATTAACATTATGTAATTGCCAAGTAATTTCATTAAGAATAATGTTTAGTTCATACTTATTCAAGTATTTGTCACAAATTTAATATATCATGTATGTATATTATGTGATTATTTAATATTAATTAAAATATTAAAATAAAATAAATAAATATATATATATATAATAGATTATGATTAAGATATCCGTACGAATAGAAGAAAGTTAGTCCAACCAATTTATAGCTAAGTATCCCATAATTTTTACATCTCCTAACATTATTAATCATCAGATAAAGTGCAACCTTTCCGACTGGTTCACCGGGTGTTTCAAGCAATAAGCTGCTCCGCACCAAAATTACTATGCAATTAAGCATCATTCCCCCTAAAAGAACAGACTCGGAACAGAGATCCTATATTGCGAACATACGGGGCCTGTTCGCCGCGGCTCTGTGAGTTCGATTGTGGATGCGATCTCCTTTCAGGTAATCGTACAACATCCAATTTCTCATTTTAACCTCTTCGCCCCCATTGTTATCTGTATGCAACGCATCACATATGGATCTCATATTTAACATCCATAAACCAATTCAATGAACAGTTCGAAAAATTTTGATTTCTCAGTGCTCCATCTGTTCTATTCGCATTTGAATATCCTCTCTGTAACGTCATTATTCATTATTTGCCATTGTTTTTGTGTTGGAGATGGGCTATTAAACGAATTTATTATTTCCTATGTTTAGAAACTTGATGTTTTCTCTTTTTTTGGTGTATTTCAGATGAGCTGGTTGACAACTGAGGTTTGGAAGGTGTGGTGTGATGGCTCTTTATAGGCACAGTGGTGAATTGTTACAGGAGAAAAGAGGCATCATTGGTGCAGTTTTTAAGTCTATTGATCGAAGCAAGCACGGTTTAAGGGTTGTTCGTCGAGGGACGAGGTTTAGTCGGATTAGTATAAGAAGATTATTTCTTTGGCTGTTTTCTCTTGCAGTGCTCTTTTCAATCTATTTGGCAGTTTTCGGCTTAAAGATGCCCTATCATGGTGAGATTAACTAGCTTTGTTGTTTTAATATGTATTCTAGATAAGAAAATCACAACTGAATTTGCTATCCATGTACCATGACTGAATTAGCAATCATCATAACTGCTCTACTAAACTCACTGAAAAAGAAATACTTCAATTGCGATTTGCAGCTTTCCATGCTAGTTGGTTTGCATTGTGAGATTGACACATTTCCTCGTAATAGCTGAAACTACAATGCTGAGACAACTGAGGGGCCTTCCTTTGATTACATTATTAAACTCGAGGATTGTGATAATGTTTTTTTATGCTTATAACTCAGGGGCCCTAGGCAGTTCGATTACCATTATAGAGCTTGTAACAGCGTTTTGCAGAGGTTTGCAGCCCTATAATGTAATATAAAAGCATTCTTGAAGTGAAAAATGATGAGATGACAATCATATAATGGCAGCTTCTACTATATACCAGCATTATTTATTTATTTTTAAGTCTACATGTGGCAATCTTAAGAATCTTACTGTTGATGATTGTTACTATGCTATTAAGCTTTTCTAACTGAATCATGTTTAAATTTCCCCAATTGGAACTTGAAAGTTTCATGAATAAGTCAGAAAATCTCATCTATTCCAATTTTTCAATGTATTCTTTTTGATAAGTTTTCCAATGTATTATAATAATAAAATTATTGTCAGACATAATCTTGAAGGCCTACCTGTTTGCAAGCATTTGTAAAAAGTTTATTATCAAATTTTTTTATTTTCTTTAGTATTACTATTTGTACATAAATATACCTTGAATTGTTCTTCACAGGTAAAATGGAAGGCAGCATTTCATCATTGAGAGAAGGACAAAAAGAATTGTTGGGATTAGATGCCTTAGAACAACCGAAGAAAAAGTCCCATAGGCCTCGTAAGTATAGTTTGTGTTGTACTTTTATTACTTTTCTATAGTATATGAGCTTGTTTAATTTCAATTTTAAAAAATTGACAATTTGACCACTCAAAGATCTAGTAAGCTCCTTATTCTCTTTCAGGTTTTATGTTAGAAGAATATTTGAACAATTTATGCCCTTATGGTAGATCTTAGAAACAAAAAATTGAATATATATAATAAATATTGCTGTCGGGCTGCTTGTGAGATTAATCAACAACTCAATGTGTTTTTCTTGTGTATTTTTTTGTAAACCAGCATCTTTGAAGGGTTAATACTCTAAAATGAATTGATACTTAATGCAAAATAATAATAATGAAATTACTCTTGAACAAATTGATGACTTTGAAGAATGTGTTTGCATGCGTGTTTGTGTGTGTGTTTACTTTGTTATGCTAAATGGTGGATAATTTTTCATGTCCCTGAGCAGTTCCAGATTTGGTGGGTTAAAGTCATTCTTGACCAAACATTCTCTTTAGTGCCAAAACACTATACATGTGCGGTGTCCAATTAAAACACTTCAGAGAATTATGAGGCTTAAGTCCCAAATACGACCTTAATATGTTAAATCCCAAATGCTACCTTAAAAAGACATGTTTCAATGAGATCAGAGTATTGATGATCTAAATATGTTTTTTTTTTTCCCAAATCATATCTTATCGAAGTTGCTTCTTCTTTTTTTCTTAGATGGTGCAATTATATGCATTCATGAACAACTTAATCTGATGAGCTGCATCCAAATTTCTTCGAAGGAATCAACCTTCCAAGGCTTAACTTTTTTGTAGTTGTATGAGACCCTCTTGCTCAGTTTGGCGTGGTTGTTGTGGCATGTCTAAAAATGGTGACAATGTACTATTTGAAACAATTTTGCAGTCTGATGGAGTTGGAGATTTAGAGGTGGGAGGATTTTGGTTCAAGATTGCTCTTCAGAAGAGATTCTGTTTTTTAAGAAAAGAATTATTTTGAAATCATGGGAAAAAAGAAACCCATACAGTCTCAAATTTTATAAATAGAATACATTGCATACCAATATACCCCCACATATTGGGACAAACCAATTTAGAATCAAAGTGCTGGAAAGATGCAAGAATTTTAAGTGCAAGTAGTTCAATGATGATACTATACATGATACATGCACTTATTGATGTAAATTCAAACACGCATAGCATCATATGAGATAGGAGTATCAAATGTTTGTGATGCCAGAGTTGGTCTGGCTACAAAAAATGTTTAGATGCTGATAGCATGGTAAACCTTTGGATTTAATAGATCAGTTCATACTTCATACTAAAGATTTGGATGAAGAAGATTCAAATTATGATCATTTTTTGATTTAAAAAATCAGCTATAGATTGATCATGCATGTCTAATATGAACTTAAATTGTTAATAATTAACAAGTATTAGCAATTGATTTATAAAAAGGTCAAAATGTGTTTAACAACAATTCATTATCTCCAACTCCGTCCATGCAAAAGTTAAAGAGAGAAAACTGACAAGTGATAATTGAATTTATTTTGACCTTAGGGTTGAATTTATTTTATCAGGAATTTCACAGTTTAATTTGAAAAGCACAAAGGCGATTTTAATTCATGAAACGGATGGATTGATCAAGCTGACCCATAAATGCATTTACCCGAAGGGAGTTCAAGTGTTAAGGAAGGATAAGAACCTAAATAAACAATCATTGCAGCTCTTAGTTTCAATATTTTACATTCAAAATATATAGTTTTAAAAACGTACCCAAAAAAGGATATATATATATATATATTATATACATAAATATATTTATAGTTCGAAAATTTTCATCGCGAACTTTCATATAGTTGTTGTGGTTTAAAATAAGGAATTTTAAAATTCCCTTTTCAGCACAAACCTACATGTATTGGAGGTTTCTCCATAATTCACATGGTATTCACTATTATAATGAGAAAGTCAAGATTAAGCATTAAAGACTTGTAATGATGTGCTCTTGACCTGAAATGGAAATTAGATTCAAAATTTTATGTATTAGATCCATTTGTTGCCAAACATCCTATAAATCTGCAAAAATTTGCGCATTTGCATAAATTAGTGACCTACTGATAGTTCCAGGTAAGACTGTATCTTCTGATTAGCCTAAATACTAAACCCTATGAAAAGTGGAGGGAGCTCGATCTGGGTCTGTCATATTCCCCTTTCTTCATTCTCACTTTGTAATGTGTCCCTATCAATGTAAAGATGCAAGCAATTGTTTGAAAGAACGTAATCTGCAAACTCAATTAACAATTAAGAGGTTTATTATATGGCGTAATTGCATCCCTTGACACTATCTTTAACTTTATGTTGACTAAGTTGTCCATATAGGAATTTTCATTTTACCCATATGATTCTCCTATCAGATTCTTCAATTCATTCCTTTGTATTTTTTCTGTTTGATAACAACCTTGTGCTTTTTATTTTCCCCCTTCTGTATTTGATATTTCAGGTTTTTTCCCTTGTGAGGTTGGGCTCTTGGACTCCGTTGATGATCTTGTTGAACCCAAAGATCCTACTAACTTCACACAATTTTTGTCTGGGTACATTGAAAGGGAGGAGAAACCTTTCAGTAATGATCCATTCGAACCCAGATTTGGAGGACATCAGACCCTTGAAGAAAGAGAGAAATCCTTCTATGCAAGAAATCAAACTATACATTGTGGTTTTGTGAAAGGACCAGATGGATATCCAAGCACTGGGTTTGACTTGGATGAGAAAGACAAAACATACATGAATACCTGCAAGTTTGTGGTATCTTCTTGCATTTTTGGAAGTTCTGACTTTTTGAGGAGGCCAACCAGCAAACTGGTAAATAAGCTATTTTCTTTTAAGACTTTTATGTTGCATAAAAACCATCACATGTTGTTTTTTCCCATCAAGTTGTGGTGCTGGACGGGGTGGACTGACCTCCAAGTTTATTAGCAAGAAGTGGACATCCTTACACTCAGTTTTCCATTCTGATGCTTAACAGCCCAATCTTTTACCATTGCACCAAGTGATGAGCTATTTTCTAAGAAGTACGGACATGGGACACGAATACCACGACACAGACTCGCGGACATGATATTTTTCAAAAAAGTTGAACACTGATACGTCAATGACACATTGAATATATATTTTTTTTATATGACCATATAATAAAAGCCTAACATTATTTCAATTAAAATTGACATAAAAACACATCATGTGTAACATCTTTTGGTCTTTTATTTATTTATTTATTTTTGGATCTCAATGGTTGGCTGATGCTCTTACAAGTCTACTACTCCATATTGCAATATCATTCAAATTAGATTCTTCTTCTTCTTCTTCTCTCTCTCTCTCTCTCTTGTGAGATATTCCAGTCTTCTTTACCTATTAATTCCAGCTTTTGTTGGTGACCAATAATGATGTAGAGAGTTAATGTCATACACCAAAATGAGACATGAGACTCCTTCATGACAAGAGTTTTAAATTTCAGCACTTGGACAAAAAGGCATTGGAAGGAGATAAGAGAGATAACCAAAGGGATCTCCTGAAGTGTAGAAGTGGGAAACTCATTTTTCTTGACTTTTCCACTAATAGGAGATTATATTTTTATATATAAAATTATTATAAATCATTGTTTGATATATAATTTGATCAGTGTCTCTGCACCCACTCATATCTCTGATTGGAAACTGGACAATTTCTTTACTTTTATTCACTTCTATTCTGACATAGTAACGAGCTGCTCTTTTAAATATACCATTTATTTGGTATTTTCATATAAGCATGCCTGTTTATTTAGAATCTGTAGTAATGATTTGAGTAGATAATGAACATTCTGTCCATCTTAGAATCCAAAGGCTGGGCTACAACCCCCCAACAAAACCAAAACCCTGTTAAAGGCGGTATTCAATCTCGTCTCTAGTACTACTACCTAGAGAATTTACCAGCTAGGTTAGCTGTGTATCTTCACACTAGCATACTACTCATCTATGATCTCAATGGAAGATCTTCATTGCGTTGAACCATTGGATTTTCTGTTACATCATTCATTGCTCAAGTTTTTATTTATTGGCTTTATGATAGTAAGCTTTGTGCTTATCATCTGACTGGTGTTAAATGTTACTTATTTGTTTCAGATCAGTGAATATTCCAAGAAAAATGTATGTTTTGTTATGTTTGTGGATGAGCAAACGCTGTCAAAACTGTCAATAGAGGGAAATGTTCCTGATGATAGAGGATTTATTGGCTTATGGAGAATAGTTATTGTGAGGAACTTACCCTACAAGGACATGCGGAAAACTGGAAAGGTGCCAAAATTCTTATCACATCGCCTCTTCCCTTCTTCTAGGTGATTCTCGTACCATGTTTAAATCTCTCTGCCTCTCGTACCATGTTTAAATCTCTCTGCCTCTGAACTACGCCTTATTGTTCTTTATAAATTTTCCCAAAACTTTTACTTATTTATTCTTTCATTCTAATGGTTATATTTTAGGTATTCTATTTGGCTTGACAGCAAGATGCGACTTCTGACTGATCCAATGCTGATAGTTGAATACTTTTTGTGGCGAACGGGATCAGAGTATGCAATTTCAAACCATTATACTCGCCACTGTGTTTGGGAGGAGGTACTCCAAAATAAGCGTCTAAATAAGTACAATCACACAGCCATCGATGAACAGTTTATTTTTTACCAGTCTGATGGTCTCGTCAAGTTTGACCCTTCAGACCCAAATACTCCTCTTCCAAGTTGTGCGTGTCATTGGTGTCTTTTTCCATTTTGGAGATTTTCTTTTTCTTTCATTTGTAAATTATTGCCCCTTGAAGCTGGTGCTAATGCTGCTTGTTATTTATTTGGCAGATGTGCCCGAAGGTTCATTTATCGTCAAGGCCCATACACCAATGTCAAACTTATTTTCATGCCTTTGGTTCAACGAAGTTGACCGTTTTACATCACGTGATCAACTGAGCTTTGCATATACTTTTTTGAAAATGAAGAGAATGAATCCAGATAAATCATTCTTTATAAATATGTTTAAGGTGATGTATTTGCTAAAAGGAGTCCAAATGGTTTTCTGATTGCACTGTGTCAGTTTGTTGCTCGTAAGAGATTATCACAATATAAGTGCAATATTTCTATAGCATCACTTCTTTTTCTCTGGAACTGTAGTCGCATTGGTTTTTTGATGTCCCTCTGATGACATCATTAAATCATATATTGATTAAGCTGGTTATAAATTATCTCGGTGAAGTCTTGTTTACCATGTCATTCTGCTCCCACACACAAGCAGATAAACGATATAGTTTCTCAATTCAACTGAACTATTGTTGTACATATGATTTGAAATGATTGTTATTTGCAAAGTAGTTTGGTGGGTTGGAATCCATGAGGTAGGTTTGAGAATTATCAAGAAAATATTAGCCACTCAACCCCCTATACTGGCATTGGAAATCATGGAAAATCTATCCCTGGATACAGCTACTTATGCAAGTGTGGCACTTCTGTTCAACTGATACTTGTGTGATTCTTTTGGTTTTGTGGTTCTGCGTTCTGTGTCTGACACCAAGATATATTCCGGATATTGGTGCCCTGGTTACATATATTATATGCTCAATGAATAGTTGATTATATACTTTTCTCATTCATAAATTAATATCTATGCAGGATTGTGAGCGCAGGGCACTGGCAAAGTTATTTCGGCATAGGGCAGTGTCACCTCCACCTGCTCCTTGATCAGCTGAAATTGATGCCTGATAAGGTCAAATATTTACTCTCTCTTTTATGCTTCATCTTCGTTTTCTCCAATGTGTTTTCTCATTTTTCTTTTCTATTTTAATTGACTCCATTTTTTAATGATATATCACCTTAATAGAGTTTGAAAAAGAAGATATAATGCTCTTATTTTTATGTGATATTCAAAACTGTTATTATAAATTGAACAGGTACAGTTGAACATCTAATAATAATATTTAATAACTTAATAATATCTAGTTACTCATATTCTTTTTCAGAACCAACTTCATTCCATAGTGCATAATTAATTATTCTACTTCTTAATAATTAATAATTTTTTGAAAAATCCCTTTTGTAGTATTAAATATTAGCATAGAAAAATATGCATGTACATGTGTATGTATTATATTAAAAAAAATTAATAATAGAATTATATATAAGACATGTCTGTGAAAAAAATTTATCACCCTTGAGAATATATATACTATTCTTATGCTAAAAAATGACATTTGTGAGAAAATATTTTTCATTAATAAGAATAATAATTCTATTAATTAATAACTTCTGAGTCTCCCAATTTTATTAATTATCAGTCAATTGTAATTGGTAAATCCCTTTTAATATTGACTCCAGGGTTGAATGCAGTGGACTGTCATTGGTGAAGTTCCAAGCATCCCTGTAACTGTTGTTGATTTTGGTTGCCTAGATCTCTTTGGTCAGAAAATGACCTGATCTTGGATATGATTCTTTGAACCAGTCACCATCACGATGCAAAAGCATGTAATGTATCAACCTAATTATTTATTTATTAAAAAAGGAATGCAATGGGTCGAATGATAATTTCACCCGGTTTTGTTGGTCGCACAAAGGTTCTTATTGTAGCAGGTAACACGGTTTGAGCCCCCACGAAGTTCCACTCAAGTGTAAGATATGCCGACTGTCCATTCTGGAATATATTTATTGAATTTAGTTATTAGCATTGTAATTAAGGGCTTGTGTGATTTTGAGCAGCCCATCCCAAGTACCTGTACATTTTCTTTGGTTTGTTTTGTAAATTGTGTACTTCTATTTTCCAATTGAACTAAATGGAAAGATATATATTCTTTTTTTCTGGTTTGTTTTGTGAAGAGGCTTTCTCAATTATTATTCACGAATATAGCTCTTGCTGTCTTGCATAAGATAGTTGTTGACCATGACATTAAGCACAGCATCCTGCATCGAGTCGGCAGGGATTTGTCGGCCCCAAGAAGTTGTCAGTGAGAAGAAAAACTGAATGTGCAGAAGATGGTGAAGACCCCAACAAATGAAAACCATAGTCATTTGAGGGAAGCCTCTCGGGATCTTGTTTGCGAAGTGCTACCATTTTTATGTATGATTGAATTTAGAATGACACTATTTTTACTGTTAATATTGTTGCATCTTCTCTATCTTTTAGGTATTATTGTTCTAACATCTCGTGTCCTAGAGAATGTGCAGCAAGCACTGGAGTGGAGTTGGGGGTATCCTTGAAAGATGAGTGTTACGGTCAAGTTGTGAAAGTTGGAAAACTCGCGATCTGATTAGCGTATGCAATTCACGCGTTATCAGATTGCGAGTTTTCAAATTTCGTGATTGACGAGCATTTTTCATCCTTGAAATAAAGAAGCTACGGAACAAACTAAGTTTGCAGCCGAGAAATCATTGAGTCAAAAATATAAGCTTAAGGGAAATCTTGGTGGGAGGCCATGATTATTGGCCCCAAACGGGCCTTTACTCGTGCTATTGGTTGGTTTCCTCCAATATCTCATCTTGAGAACTAATGCTGTTTAGAATGATTATAGTGGTTGGAGGGAATTATCTGACTTCAATCCATGATAGAGGAATCTCAATTGAAATTTTTTCCGGTAAAAGTCGAGCGAAACTTGCATTTTAATTGCATGAACACCTTCACGCCACTTTACCCAATATAAAAATAATATATATACACATCTATGTTTATTAGGTTAATTAGAAAGAGAAAAAAAACTATGTTACTTAATTTTTTGTTCTAATGGATACATTGCAAATGACATAACGATATTATAATATTGTGGACACATTAGATCATACGAGTAATACTCAATTAATAAAATGTTGTCATAATGTAACCATGTATTAGTTAAGGGGTTGAAGTTAGAATAGTTATAAACTCAAAGGTCTTGAATTCAACTAATAATTATATTTTTTAAACATTTGGAGGGTTAAGATATATCTTATTATGATAATATTTTAAACTATATAATTAATATGATGTTCTTTGTCATTTGACGTAAAAATTTAGAATATAGATTATAGTATCTTTTTTATAAATTTTTGAATTATAATATGAATGAAATTATTAAATTATCGAGTAGTAATTCATAGCACGTGCTTGTGTACTTATTATCACACATATAATTACATAAATGTGAAATTTATTGTCACGGCATTCATATAAATCTTATATTCACGTGAATAAACAAGATGTGGTACAGAACATTACTTTTAAATTGAAAAAAAAAATAGTAATACAATAAAATTATATTCCTTTCGTTTTAAAATAATAGTCTATTTTGAACATTCTAACTTTTTTGGAAGTATTGTTTTATTATTTTAAAATAATTTAAATTTTTTATATTGTTGTTATTTAATTGTAAATTATGTTCATATTAGGTGTAATAAAAAGTAATTTTAAAAATTTATAACTTAAAAATACGTTAATTTTTTAAATAAAACTCTTAAAATAAATAGTGATAAATTTTTTTTAAAATGGGACAAAACGAGTAGTATATTGTGATACGAGTATTGTAATAAGATGTGCATAAATTTATAAAACTAACACGTCACTGATTCGCATGGTAGTACTGTATCACCTGAAACTTTTTTCCTTGAATTGGCCTGTAACTTTGCTCGTTAACCACGTGGCGAGTAATGAAGACGATTCATTGTATAAAATCGATGAATGAGGACATTGTCAATTGCGGTTTGTTTTTCTCTGACGGGTCACTGGCAGCATTCAGCGTCGAGTGTGGGGGTATTTCCAACACCAAAAGCGCCCGAGTTTAGGCCATGGAGGCCTGCGCTCTCTTCAGAGCCCTGAAACCTTTCAATTTGAAGCTCACGAATTCAGTTCGATGCTCTTCCATGTCTCCCTCTACCATTCACACAGGTTAGTAACCCGTCGAAAATACTAATTTCTAATTTCTTTCCTTTCTCTCATTTTCTCACCGTCCAAACGGAACACTAGGGTTTACCCCATGTTTGTTTCGCCGGAAACAAGTACAGGCTACAATTTAATATGGCGCGCGTTAGCGGCCGCTTGTTCCCTGCTAACGTGCGCTGGAAACAAATCTCAGGAGACTAGCACAAGTTGCTTGTCGCGGTACGAAGTCCAGACTCCACCGCATTCTTGACTCACATTTCTAGGTGCTGTGTAGTGTGGTGGCGTTGGGTAATTCAATCTGAATGGTTGTATTTGTAGTAGGTGGAGGAAGGTTGGTTAAGAGAGCATATGATGGATTGTTGTTGGATGCTGGCGGTACCCTTTTGCAGTTGGCCAAGCCCGTGGAAGAGACTTACGCCGCAATCGGGATAAAATACGGTTAGTTTGGGGTCTTTATATATGTATATAATACCCAAGTATTTGCACAAGAAAGAGAGAGACATTATGCTAGATTCTTTTGACTCTAAACAAGTTGTGTATTGGAATGCATTTACAAATAAATGTTTGTACGAGTTGTTTACATTGTTATTGTTTCTAGGTTGAGACCTGTGGGTTGTGAGTTCTAATGAACATGGAGCTATTGAATTTACCTAAGTGCACAGTTAGTTCCCTCTGATCTCTCTGCCTATTGTTAGAATCCTCTAATTGGTTTGGATTTGGGGTTCACTAATAAATTCTGGGAGGTGTTTATCTATGCTATCTTTGACTTTACTGTTACTTTGCTTCTGATTTGTTATTTCACAGAACCCAAAAAAAGAATCTTTGATTAGAATTTTCCAGTTTTATTTTCCTGTTTGTTTGTCCAGTAGTTTAAGTGATTATATTGTTATGCTCTTTGCCTTGCTTCTGATGGTTTATTATTTCAGTTACTACTGTGGCTCCTGTTTTATTATCTTAATTATATTTTTACAATGTTAACAGGTTTAAGTGCAACAACTTCAGCTGAAATAAAGCGAGGGTTTAATAGAGCTTTTGCTGCTCATTGTTTATCTTTCTGTTGAAGTGATTATTTTATTCTGTTCTTTGCCTTGCTTCTGATGGTTAATTATTTCAGCAATGAAATTTGTACTGTGGTTCCTGTTTTAGTATCTAAATCATAGTTTTACAATGTTAACAGGTTTGAGTGCAACTTCGGCTGAAATAAAGCAAGGGTTTAAAAGAGCTTTTGCTGCTCCGTGGCCTGAAAAGCTTCGCTACCAGGCGAGATTTTCTTGTCCATTGATCTTTTGCACTTATATTATTTGCGTACCCTTAATTTGTTTCAAATTGAAAAAGTTAAGAGTTCCTGACTGTACCATTGTACTCTGTAAAAATTATTCGTCAGCCATAAAAAGTTATGATTAACATTTGCCCCCCAAAAAAAACGAGTTGGCATGGTTTGTTTCCTGTCCCATTTATTTTAGAATAACATGCTTATTAATAGCTAGCAGAAACTGGTCCATTACATCAGTGGAATGATAACTCCCTAAAAACCATTTGAAAAAGCCATATGAATAGATAGGGTGGAGCCAGCTGAAGGATCTCATTACTCTTAAAGCCTGCCAGATCATTTTGTATGGAATTTCTGTACAAATTGTTGTGTCAGAAAGTTTATTTCTTATCAGATTCACCATTTAGCAACTATCCCAAAGAAAATGTAGGATACTGGTTAATATCACATTCATATAAATAAATAGGTCCTTCATGCTCAATGACATAATGAATTTTCATCCCGTGGGCAGTCTTTCTTTAGACTTGTTTTAATACATTATCAGATGATAGGAAAGGAGGATTTGTGATGCAACTGATGAGGCGTTTATCACTGTCACAATAATGGCAGCATGATATTGAAGTATTTGCTTTATGAAAGTGGTGAAAGATGACCAGATCATTCATGGAAAACAGCTCAAGTCCAACTCAATCTTTTTACCTCAAAAGTCCCTCAATATTGTTTTGAAAAAAATACCCCTTTGTACATAATTCTCTCATGTGCATCACATATCCCTCCATTAATTAAGACACGTGTTTCCAACACTTTTTTTAAATTTCAAATTCAATAACTTACAATATATAAATCCGTTTTCTAATAATTTTATATATTTGGAATCTAAAAAATGACATCTGTTAAAAAAGATCCATATTATATATGAATTCTATATTAAAAAAAATCGCTATTTCAAAAGTGAAATTTCACTGCCTCACTGTTTTTGAGACAGTGAAATTTTACTATCTTTTTTTTTTTAATCAGTAAAGTGTAATTTAAATGTGCCCAAGAAAGGCAAAATATGTACAAAAGTAAGCGACCGACTTACAAAAACTAAAGCCTAAACCCCCCCCCCCAAAAAAATCTACAAAGGCAGTAGCATACATTGGGCTCGCTTCCTTCACCCAAAAAGTATAATAATTTCAAAAAAGATTCTTTCAAACAAAAAATATTCTATTCTTGCTCATCAAACAATCTAGTATTTCTCTCTTTCCATGGAAACCACAATAAGCATATAGGGCCAACTTCTATATCTTCTTTGATTCCTTCCTCGCTCGACAACATCTCCAACTCAAAAACAGTTTCCTTAAAGTTGCAAGCATTTCCCGTGACATAAGCAAATTCCACAGTTTCTATGCTTCGTTACAGTGAAGAAATAAATGAATACAGATTTCTCTTTCTGTTTACACACACAACATCTATTAGCAAGATGAAATCTTCTTTTCTTCAAGTTATCCACACTCAAAACTCCATTCCTGACAGCTGCCCAAACAAAGAAAGCAGCTTTTGTGGGAGCTTTTGCTTTCCAAATCCACTTCCAAGGATAATCCTCTTCATTTCTCTTACTCAAAACTTTGTAAGAGGATTTAACAAGTGAATTACTTGTGAGAGTCCATTTCTCAGATCATCATGTCCTCCTTTCCACTCTCATCTTGCAATTAGCTAACAATTGTAACATCTCTCCAACCTCCTCACATTCCCAGTCACAGAAATTTTTTCTAAAGCTAGGACTCCAAACATACACTCCTTCCAAGAAACAAATGAACTACTAAAGCTTCACATTCCCAGACACAGAAATTTTTTCTAAAGCTAGGACTCCAAATGTACATTCCTCCCCCCCACCCCCACCAAGAAACAAATGAACTACTAAAGCGTCCATGTTTGCAATTGTGGCAATATTGTATTAGTGAAGAAACCTTTCTTTCAATGGCACACAACCACACCACAAGGCATCCCAAAATCTCAACCTCGTTCCTTTGCCAACCTCAAACCTAGTACATAGAGAGAAATCTCCAGCCCCTTTCCTAATTGATTTCCAAACCCCACAACCACATGGTTCTCCCACCTCCCTTGACATCCATCCTCCCGCTTTCTCCCCATATTTAGTAGCAATCACCTCCCTCCACAGTGTGTTTTGTTCCTCCGAAAATCTCCACAACCATTTATCCATAGACACCTTGTTGAAAGTTATCATATCTTTAATGCCTAACCCTTCCATCATCAAAGGATACTTTGTCTTCTCCCATTTGACAAGATGAAATTACTTCCGTCCATCCTTGCCTTCCCATATAAACTCCCTTGGAATCTTTTCTAATTGCTTTTCCACCAATGTGAAATTGGAAAAGGTGACATATTATATGTAGGGAGGTTTGCTAGAGTGCTCTTAATGAGATTCACTTTTTCCCCTTTTGAGTGATATTGGTTCTTCCACCCGACTAGTTTTCTTTGGAACTTTTCCACTACCGCATCCCAAACCAACACTGATTTTGCCTTTGCCCCCAAAGGTAACCCCAAGTACGTAGAAGGAGCCCACCGCACAACCCATGGTCCAAGCCAACTCCTCCACCTCTCTAACCTTCCACACCAGAATTAATTCACTCTTGCTTAAATTAACCTTTAACCCTGAAATTGCTTCAAAACATAGAAGGATACATCTCAAATACCGCAATTGTCTCTCCTTCGCTTCATACAATATTAGGGTATCAACAACAAAAAGAATGGGCGATATTTCCTTACTCCTCTCTCTACCATCAACCACTTCAAAACCTCCAATGTGACCTCCCCCGCAAAGCCATAGCCAGGAGTCTACTTAAGGCTTCTATTACAATCGCAAATAGGAATGGGGATAAATGGTCCCCTTTTTTCAAACCGCTAGAAGTATGAAAAAAAAAACCCATGGGAGAACCATTTACCAACACTGATATTTAAACCGTTGAGATGCAAGTTTCTACCCACCTTTTCCACTTCTCCCCAAAATCCATCTTCTATAGGAAAAGTAACAAGAACTTTCACTTAACATGGTCGTAAGCTTTTTCAATATCAAGCTTACACACCAATCCCTTGTCCTTTCTCTTTCTCCTCGAATCAATACACTCATTAAAGAGATAAAAGTTGCATTTAAACTCCTCTCAAAGGATCTTGTGTTGTGAAAATGACCAAATACCGCCATCACGTCTTCTCTAATCCCTTCACCCCCCCCCCCCCCCAAAAAAAAAAAAACTTTTCGGCCCTAGAGCTTTATCTCCATCAACGCTTCTCTCCAACACTTAGGCTTCTACTTGAGAGAGTGGGCTAAAATCCATGTTTTCCGGATCTGGGCGCCTATCCTGCTCATCCTTAAACAAAGAAATTTCATTGTACACATGTAATAATGCATGAAAATACAAGATCTCATATTAGATAAAATAGAAACAGTGAAATTTCACTATAATAGAGTACCATTTCCTCATAATTATCTTATGCTTGGATGTTGTTCTACGTGAGAGCCCGGAAAAAAGTGCATGCCTGTAGGGCGATCACTTTACTCAAGTTCAATGGCAGTGACATCTTCCAAAGAATCATGAAAATCAAAGCATTAAATGTCTCTAAAACTTCTATATGTGTCGCCAACGGTGGGGTGGGTTCATTATCTCTTTTTCTTGAACCCCTAATTCCATTCTCGATGGAACCAAACTCAAGTTGTTCTCCGGAATCGTCGTCCAAGAAGGTAGTGGCAGAAATTAAGAGAATCTGAATGTGATACAATGGGAAGATTTCAAGCAAGAGCTTGTGTGTTTGTGGAGTCTATCCTTTGCCCTTAACGAAGGTAAACAAAAGAAGCTTTTGCTTCGGCAAAAGCTCAAGTCCCTCGTATAGGTGGAAGCGGAGTCATCAAATTGGTGATGCACTGTGGTTCGGATCAGTAGTGACGAAAGTGGTGGGGAGGAGGTGAGAAAAGAGAAGCTTTGATGATGGCGGAACTTTTTCATTTTAGGGCAAAATAATCATTAAAAATATTACTTAATGACATGTGGACTAATGGAGACTTGGTCTTAAAAAAATTTAAAATTGATGGACTTTACAGTTTAAACAGTTTCAACCTGTCCTTTAGCTTGGAAGCACTTATTCAGAGGGACTTTACAATAATTAATCCCTTTTATGGAAAAATTATGTTATTATTGGTTACCACTTCACTAAATCATCTCTTAGGCCTACACGATGACAACCAACACTTGTTTGTGAGATTTTTTTTTTTAAGTTTCTTCTTACCCCCCCCCCCCCCCCAAACACACACACGCACGCACACATGCACACACGCACAAGAAAAAAAAAGGTTAAAAATTCATGTCGTCTTCTGTGTTTATCTAGATACATATCCCTATTTAAATTAATCAAATAGAAGTTTTTCCTACTACTATACAAGTATCTTCGTAAATGATTGAAGGCAATATTGTCAGTGGCGGATTCAGAAATTTTAGTTAGGGGGTGAGAGTATAACTGTATAAGTAAAAGAAATTGGGGGGGCAAGTCCTATTTTTTTAAAATATGCTAATAAAATTAGGCGTAAAAAATACAATATCAAAAATTTTGGGGGGGCCATGCGCCCCCCTCTTTAGTCCCCCCTTGGATCCGTTAGTGATTATTGTTTTTATTCTCGGTAAGAAAACCAAATTCCAATGCAAAAAGTGGCACCTTAGTTTGTTACTTGCCATTTGTTGACAAAGTAAAATTATATTTGCCAGCTACTTGAATAAAGAAACAAGGGGAATGCTATTTCACTCCCCTCTTGGCTGCAAGGGACTCCACTTTAAAAGTGAAATTACTCAATTGCCCTCATATGCCAAATTATTTTCAACTAAGGGTATTTGTAGAAGTTATTTTTAAAGACAAAGGGTGAAGTGGAAGCCCTTGGCAAAAGGGGGAGTACAAATATGCACTCCCAAGAAACAAAACACTGTAGCACAAAATAATCTGATGCTTGACTATCTTTTTTTTTATTATTGATATATCTCATATATTCTTATTTATTGACAGGGAGATGGAAAGCCGTTTTGGAAACTTGTTGTCTCCGAAGCCACTGGCAGTGCTGATGACAATTATTTTGAAGAAGTATATGAGGTGGCGTTTCTTTAGACTAAACTGTTCTAGATATATGTTCCTCATGTTGTTTATCATAGTGCTCAGGAGATTAATGGAAGTATCGTATGACTTTGAAGCTCATAAACCATTGATCAATCCAAGCATAAATTTAATATTGGACGCTTTCATCTCAAGTGTCAATGGTTGCTTTCATCAGTACTATGCAAATGGTGATGCATGGCACCTTCCAACTGGAGCCTATGAAACAATGTTAACTCTGAAAGATGCTGGAGGTTATTTGTCACCACTGATAATATTGAAACTGAATGCAAATAGTGGCTTTCTTGTTCTTTTTTGCTTCTAAAGTGCTGAATTGTCGCGCAGTTAAATTAGCTGTTGTGTCAAACTTTGACACTCGCTTGAGGAAGCTATTGAAGGACCTCGATGTTGTCGATTTGTAAGCATCTATGTCCTTTTCTATTTGTTGCCTCCCTACTTTCAATCATTGTCAAAAACTAATATTAATATTATAGTCAAGCATTTCAGTTTTGAAGAGTAGGAACTTCTAGTTTGGGAAGTGAAATTTCAATGCTGTCTGTTGAACTATTTTAGCCTAGTATTTTACTCCATGGGACTAGGTGACTTTTAAGGCGTGGATGAATGATTCATCATCCACCAAAGGTGAAAATCTTGTTTCATCTGCTGTTCATTAATGAACTAGATGCCCAAGTAGACCCTTTTATTTTAAGATGTCATTATCCATTACAAATTGTAGTTGGCATGCTCGCATCTAAGGACAGGGATATCATGCAGCCAAACACTATTATTTTGTGATTTTATTTTTATTTTTTTGGTTTTCTTTTAGGTTTGATGCTGTTATCATATCTTCAGAGGTTGGATATGAAAAACCAAATGCAAAAATTTTTGAAGCTGCTTTAGGTATGTATTTGAATACTGAGTTCCTTTTTCATTGACAAGATGATAGGTATTAGGCAATGTTTTTACTAATATTTGTGATACCTCCCTTGAATTTTCAATTCATGGTTAGCTTGTGAATGAATCTCTTCCCAGATTGGGCAGATTGAGGAATGGGTTTATATATATATGATCATGCACTACTATAAGTTTGTGCCGGCTTTGGGTGACGCACTGGACCATTTATCAATCTACTATTAATGTGTTTCTCTCAATAGATGCAAAGTGGGTATGATGATGCAAAATTTTTTTTTTTTAATGTTTGGCAATATTGTAGATCAGATGAGCGTGGAAGCTGGCAAAACAGTACATGTTGGAGATGATCAGAAGGCTGATAAGGCAGGGGCTAATGCTGTTGGGATTGACTGCTGGTAAGTTCAGAGCGATGTTGAAACATTTTCTATACACAGATACCGATCCATGCTCTTTTTGGTGACATCAATGCTGTCATAGCACCATATAGAAACATGAATATTGCTCTAAGAGCCTCCCTTTCCATTCTCAGTGCCTGAAATTTATGAGGATAGAATCAAATGTGGGGTAGGCAAAATGGGTTAATGTTTAGATGTTAATATTGTTTTCAGTTCATGCCATAATACTTACTATTGATCTGAATAAGCAGGTTATGGGGAACCGATGTTAAGACATTCTCAGATATACGAAATCGCATCTTACTTTCAGAGCCATAGCTTTCTAAGGACAGATCTCAGTATATCATTGTTGGTAATTTTAGCTCTGGCTCTTCCCTCTGCCTTGGCTCTTCGTATTCCATATAAAGCTTTGCTTTGATCTCATGAAGAGTCTTAAGTCATTTCTCTAAATAACTGTGGACCTGATCTGGTTCTATAATGTGTTGCAGGATCGGATATTTGACCTCCCTCGAACAAAAAGTAGACCAGTTGGAGATTGGAAAAGTATCTAATTAAATTTCAGTGACTAGAATTTTGGAATTGTTTGGTTTGGGCTGCTGTTATTTCAATCAAACAAATCTGATGCGAGGAGTTGTTAATTATGCTTGAATTTCATCCAGAATGTTTTACCCGCGTCTCAAGCAAAGATCTTTTTTGTCTTTTTCATAGATAATACATGTGCACCCGGGTGTCAACCAAGACCTAACCCTGCTCCTCCCTCTCCCTTCGGCAGTGATAAGGGATACCACTCAAGAGTCGAGCCAACAACAACTAGTGGTTATTTAGACTGTTTTAATTAAGTGGTAGAAGCAGTTGAGCCAGCTCCTATTACCTGTCTGCTTGAGTGGTTAGAATCCTTTTCAAAATTCACATTTTAGAACATTTCGAAATGCTTAAAGTTTAGCATGTTATAGTACACATTTATAGCCCATTAACGAGGAGACTCATAACCAAATTTTTTTTAAATTAAGTTAAATTTTAAAAAAAAATTATTGAAATTGAGATTTCTTTCCTAAATCTATGGAGCATAAAACAACAACATGGATAGCATCACACAGGAAAATCTGCAGATCTTCCAAGCAAGTAGCGCATAAACAGTTGTTGCATCAGTTATAACTAAACATCCAAAATCCCAAAGCTCTCTATCCCACATATCACAAACTCGAAACAAGCTTACCCTAGTCGCTTTTGAATGCGACTTTTAGGTGCATAGCCAAGGCTCAAAAGTTTCAGTGAACCAACATAAGACACAAAATTGAAAATGAACTACAGTTTGGAGCCATTTTACATTTATTACTGACTTAACAAATAAATTCCCACTAAACGAGAGTCAATAAGATGCTCCAGAATGGTTAAATTATAATTTGGAAATTGCTATTTCCATAGCTAAAAGACTTCTTTCACAACCCTCACAAATATAGATTTCACCGATCCAAGTGAGAAAAGCCAAAAGGCCGTGAAAATAGTAATTCATGTAATTTTCGCGGCCACTTATGTATTTGGTGCAAACTTGCTTGCAGATCACACACGAAGAAACTTGCAAAAATAGTACTAATTCCTATAATTTTCCCTGCATTAATATACATGCAGATACCCATTAGGTGTTGGATGGTAAATTACATAAACCTCCTCTATAATTGTCAGATATCATAAGGAATATCAGTATAATTAATAATTATCCCTAAATATTAATAGCATTACCAAAACTGAAAACCAGTACGACGATCACTTGCGTTATGCTCATCCCTTCTCAAGAGTCTCAAAACATCAAAAATAGAATTTTTGATGATGTAAATTTTCTTTAAAAGGGAAGGAAATCTTTTACCAAAGCAATAACACAAGACAAATGCTACTCCTAATCCTAAGTTTACCTGACCTTATATGTATTACATATTACCTGGTATCAGGATCACTTATTAAATTACTTATATCTAAGCTCAAGCCCAATACACAAGACTTCTGCTATTATGGGATCTAGAAAGACTTAGATGTATACAGTCTTACTCCAAATAGAGAGGCGATTTCTGCGACTCAAACCTATGACGTCCAAGTTAAAATAGAGCAACCTTACTGTTGCTTTTATCTGCATTACCTATTTCAGTTTTGGCCTGTTATAGGAAACAAATTAATGCCAAATGTTTCCATGAATTACACAGAATAATCCCCCGAGGTGTATACATAGCTCCAAGGCCATAAAATAGTAACAAAATTAAAGATAAACTGTTGGCAAGTTTAATAACTAAACAACCCATCCAAAACTTTTTCCGACACTAGACGTAAGGTTTGAAGGAGTTGAGGGGAGTGTAAATATATATGTTTTTCTTTTACTAGTGTGTGTGTGTGTGTGTGTGTTATTTTACATATGGCATTTAATTCAAATAAATAAAACAAGGCACGCAAAACGGAGTAACAATTACCCAATGTTGATCCCACCAATGTGGAGAGCTAGGAGTAGACTGGAGACGGACCACACCTGTGGCATTATTTTTTGGCACGAAGTAGCAAGAACATAAATTCATAAAACCAATAAGAGCTTGCAGAAATCAAAGAACAATTTTCCAACGTCAAATATGGTTACAGTTCCAATTGTAAAAGCCAACTTGCCCCTGAGAAATAACTACCCAAGCAATTTCTTCAGGCAAGGTATCGGTACAGTCGCCTATCTGCATTATCCCTTTCCAAGAAATCCCGCTCAATAAGAGACTCGATCCGTTTCTTAATCTCCCCGGGGTTGGCCAGGAAGCGAGACTGTAGCTGCTTTGTGACCTCAGCAATAATATTGTTATGATCTAGTACCCTCCTCGATTTCATGATCCTTACTATCGCAGCCTCAATCTGGGGCTTTCTATCCTCCTCCACTCTCTGCCGGGTCTCCTGTTTTTCAGGTTCCGACTCCTTTTGTGCAACTACAGTCCCTATCTTCACCTTATAGAATTTACTTGTAAACTTGTCATTAACCAAAAACACATCATCCTCTCCAATATCTTTGCTCATGGGCTCTTTTCGAAGAACATTCTTTCCCTTAACACAAGCCAGAGATTGCAGGCACCTCTTCAAGTCTGGGGAAGGAATCTCAGTGGCCTGTTCAATCTCCTTATAGCTAAGGCGCTCGGCATTGTTAAACAGCATGAGGACACACATTTGGTAGGTGGACACATTCAGCTCATGCTTCTGGCCCTTTCCAAAGGTCGCTTTCAAATCAGCCGTGCCCATGTTAGTTTGCCAAGACAATCTCCGACCTGTATGTGTCCCAAGATAATATGACCGAAACTTTTCACACAGAGCCGACATTTCAGCAGGCAGGTTACAAGTGACACTAGGCTGGGTGGGCCAAGACCCGGTTGTCAGAACCTGGACAGCCAGTGTAGGACCGTCTCCTAACTCCGCACCATGGCTTGTATAGAACCCCTGCATTGTATCCTGAGAGGTTTTCATGTCTGTGAACATGCCCTCTAATTTTGAAGTGAACTGGTATCCACATTCTGTCTTGAGCTTGACAATCAGACTTCTCTCAGCATCGTCAGAGACAGTTTTTCCTGAAAGGAGTCGCTTCGCCAAATGCTGTTTATAGTACTTCTCAAACACATCTTTCTCCTGCAAATAACGGAACAGCATCATCACCTTGTCAAGAACAATCTCCACATCCTCCTCACTGACCCCCTTTAGACCTTTTCGCAGTTTATCATCCACAAACAATGAGATGAACTCAGGAGATCGAGAGTTCAAATTAATGAAGAATTCAAAAGAGGAATTCAGAGCATTCTGGAATGTCTTGTCATTGTTAAATGCCAAGCTTATGATCTTATCATACTTATCTTTTTCATCCAAGAGGCACTGCACAAACTCAACGGGATCCTTCAACCTTTCTGGATCAGTAACAAGTTGTTTACCAGTGTCCCTGATGTGAGAAGTCATTACATCTCGTATTGTTGAGAGACCATTAGGAACCCGACGGAACAAGTTGTACATTCTTCCCAGGTCTTCATACTTGTCATCAAGCAGCATGTTCACCAAGCCCGAATTCTCCATGTGCACTAATCTCAACATGTGGTTTGCAATCATCTCCTTCTCCACAACATTAGTTATCTTGGCTTCACTTTTGGCATCCAAGTAGTGGGACACTCTTTCTATTTCTTCATTTAAACGTCTCTCAGCTTTCTTTAGGTAGTCTCCGCAATCACAGCTCTCAATAAACTTTTGAGACTCAACCCTATAGAAATCAGCTGAAACTTCAAGGAAAGGTTTCTCAAAGTCTTCCTGGTACACTGAAGGTCCCAGATCCATTAGCATCTTAATTATATTCCTCATCAACCCTCGGTTTATAACTTCCCCTGTCCGTTCTATGAGTATCAGTTCAAGAAGTGTATTTAAAAGCCTCATCTGAATTTTGCTGGAATGTATAATGTTGTCTCTCCAAAGATTTAGCCCAAGCTCATGAACAGGAGTTTTATGGTTACTTGGAATGAAAGTCCTGTCCATGTACATCAATATGTCACGGATCATCTGCAATGCCTTATTATGGTCTGTCCATTTTCTGTTCAGCTCTTCCAAAAACAAGCCACCTTGGGCAGCCTCTATAGATTTTGATATCTCTTTTAAGTGGAGAGTCATAGTTGACACGAGTCCTGAGTACAGCTTCTCACCAAACTTGTGCAACACCATATTGTAAGCATTTCTGAATCCATGCAAAGATTTAAAATCAAAAACAGAAAATCCTTGACTATATATAATATCAGACAAACTGCCAAATAGTGACCCCATTGACTTGACTGAACCAAAGAATCCCCAGTTCTTAGCATGGCTGAAATTCAGATCTTTTTTTTTTTTGAAATTCAGAATATATAATGGAGTAAAATAAGTTAAATGAAGGTTCACGATAGTAGTGAACTATTGATGATTTTATTTTTCAGATAAGCAAACAGTTACAGAGAGAAGTGACCAAAAACAGGAGAGAGAAATATTGCTATAATATGATTTTAGGAACCAAGGTAATTTTGATCTAACATATCATCTTTTGATTATATAATTTGAATTCCTAAAAAAGCCAGCTCAGTAACAACTTGAATATGAGATCAGTGACAGAGTAAAGTCAAATTTAGATAATCTGAACTACCTAGTGAGGGGAGAAAAAACACCAAATTACTAAGAGCAAGGTCAAATTTAGAAAATTACAATTTCCTAGTTTTGGTAGGTGGGGGAGAGGGAAAAAAAGGTCAAATTTTGTAAAAACTTCTGAGAAGTTAAATTTCTATTCCGACACGTGCTCTTTTTTTTTACCCTCTAGGCAAATCAAATCTATTCTTTGCAAGAATTTTGGTAGAAAACAATTCTCCATTTCTTTTTCTTTTTTTCCGATTCTTTCCCAACAATTCTCCATTACTAAGAGCAAAGTCAAGTTTAGAAAATCAGAACTTCCTAGTTTTGGTAGGTGGGGGAGAGGGAGAAAAAGGTCAAATTTTGTAAAAACTCCTGAGAAGTTAAATTTCGATTCCGACACGCGCTCTCTTTTTTCCCTCTTGGCAAATCAAATCTATTCTTTGCAAGAATTTTGGTAGAAAACAATTCTCCATTTCTTTTTCTTTTCCTTTTTTCCCGATTCTTTCCCAACAACCACTAGAAATAGATAAATAATTAAATTTGACTCTTTTTTTCTCCATTTCATCCCAACCAAACCTCACCCATGCAGAGTCACCCCCAGAGACGTAATAATGAGAGCACCCCCATGTCATAATAACCTCACCAAATAAAAGCTGTAACAATAGAAGCACGCCATTTAGGCCAATAAAATCCCATCACCCCACCCCTCAGAAGGTCCATGCAACTATGATGTTGAATGGCACTCTTATTGGAGTAGCCAAGGCCTGGAGCTTAAGAACCAATCTTAATTATTCTAATCAGGTAACTAGACCAGAATAACTGGTGGTGGTCACTCACTTAGTTGGATGCATCAACAGACACTGTTAATTAGTCTCTGCAATGTAATCATGATAAATAATACTCAAGACTGTAAAAGGTACAGAAATTTTATCAATCCTCTCTAGTGGACTGATTAAAACAACGGGACACTTAGGTTCATCACATGTATCTAAATCTCTCTTTGATATGTATCAAGAGACAATTCTACTTGATTAGCTAAAACAGTCATCACTTTTTCAAAGAAATGGAAAAAAGTAGACCAAGAAATATCCCATTGGGTAGTTGGAGCAATGTCCTCACAACACCATTAGAAGGTGAGAACCATTTATCATTTCTAGTGGAAGAATGCAGAGTGGAAAAGCACATATAACATGTAGGGCCAAAAAGTGACCCAGCAAACATCAAGAGGATATAACCAAAATGACAGCAGGAGGGGGGAGGGGGGGGGGGGGGACTCCTACCTTAATCTAACAAAGGCAACACCATAAATCAATGTGGCCAAATTAAGGACACTTCTAAGTTCTAACCAAACCCCTACAGGAAAGCTATTCCCGTAATCTAAAAATTATAATATAAACCAATATGAGGCCAATTCAATGTTACCCAGAAAGCAAATCATTATTGTATGCAGAACGAGAATAAGAATGTTACATAAATGTGGTACTATAAAAAGTAGGGTAATGTTCATGACATAGGTAGAATATGATGAGGCACGTTATAAGAGTGTTTTCTTTTCACCCAAAGATAAAGTAATGACTTACCAAAAAAAAGGATAAAGAGTAATGAAAATTAATATCATTAAAGAGCACAAGTTGTCCATATCATTATAAAAAAATTATTAGATAGGAATAATAAAACACGTAACAGCATTGCCTATCTATTAATGTTAATCTCTTGATTTGCTTTAATCGTTTCCTATTATTCTTCTCTTTAAAAAAAACTAAGTAAAGAATGAAATAGAATTTCCGGATCATTAAATTTAGTGTTGTGAAACAAAAGTATTCTGTGTTTTAGAATGCGCTTAACAAAACAAGGATTGATATTAACGTTCCCCGGTGACCATGGGCTATCAGTTATTTGACTAGGAAGAAAACCAAACAAACTGATGCAATTACAGCTCTCTGGAAGCTTATTGCTACCATTCCACTCCAAACAAACTAAAGCTATCTGGAAGTTGATCATTAACATTCCCAATAACAATTAAGCCTATTAAAACCAATCTTTGACCTAGTAATTCATACTGCAAAATTGAACATCAAACAAATGCCTTAAAGCACTCCAAACTTCAGTAAACTTGGAACATCAAAAGAATACAAACCATACCAAATTGACCGCAATCAATAAAACTGTAGACCTCTGGTGAAAGGATGTCCATTGACCAACTACATCTAGAACCAATAGAAAATAATACTATATTAATGCTGCCCAAGGGGGACAAACCCATTTACAAAAAAATAAAAAAGCTCATTAAAACTAGAGCCTCATGTTGTCCAAAAACTTTACAAAATTATCTACATACGAGGTGTGCCTATTTCTTTCCTTACAAATGCTTCAAAACAACCAAATAAGCGCCATCTTCCATATCATTCTCACATTCTTCTTTCCACATCCCATTTGCCAAGCTTTCAAAAAATCCTTTACCACAGTGGCATGCCCCAGCGACACCCAAATAAGGAGAAGAGCAAACTCCAAATTTCCTTCACAAAAGAGCAATGATGGAAAAGATGGTTAGTAGACTCTTTGTAACACAAATTACATCGTGTGCTAAGGACCACATGAAAAAGGCAACCTTAAGAGGGGCTCTTGTGCACCACACAATTCCATGGAAACTTGCTATCACCCTTTCTAGCCAAATCCTTGTAGTAAGATTTGACTGTGAACATTTTGTTGCCATCCTTCCTCCAAAAGATTACATCCCAAACATTCTTTCTAGGCTTGCATTGATTAAGATGGCTTAAGAAACTCACCACCTCCTCCATTTCCTAATCATTGAAGTTTCTATGAAAACGTGGACTCCAAACACCAACCTCATCCAAATATGACACATTATCTATCACCTTTGCCTTCGGGTTCAAAGCCGGATGAAATAACCAGGGAAAACTTTCCTATACATCCTCCCAAAAGCTCACCAATCCACCATCCCCAATAATAAACCCAACCCTTTGAAAGAAGTCTTCCCTCCCCCTACTAATAATTCTCCAAAAACTAACTCCCAAGGAACCATTGCCCACCCTTGTAGCCCATCCATTCTTCTCATACCCAAACTTCGATCACCTTTCTCCACACTGCCCTTATTCTATCACAAACCTCCAATGCCATTTGCCCATTAGAGCCATATTGAACACTCTCTTTTATCCCCAATCCCCCCCCCCCTCTTCAATTGTGTATAGATTCTATCCCAATTTATTAGATGCATCTTCCGTTCCCTCACCTTTCCTTCTTACAAAAAGTCTCTTTGCATTTTATCAACATTTTCTCAATTGAGCTGGCATCGGGAACATGAATATATAATAAGCAGGCAGACTTGCCAATGTACTCTTGATTAGCGTCAATCTTGTCCACTTTGACAAGTATTGTCTTTTCCATCTTGCCAAGCTTTTTTTAATAGGCAAATAAAATTGTATTACGGTGCCAAGGGGGTGAACCCACAAGTACAAAAAGATCATAATTACATCCTCAAAGAATCCAAAAACTCTACAAAAGACCCTATGTGCGTAGGAAAGGCCTCATTGACCCAAAAATAAAAATTTGGCAAAAAATAATCTTTCAAAAGAAAAGGGGTTTTCTCTATCCCCTCAAAAACTCTACTATTACGTTCCCTCTAAATAGTTCACATCAAACATAAAGGTGTCAACCTCCAAACCTTTTGCACCATATTCCTAGTCCGCATCCCTCCCCAACATAAAAGGAGTTCTCTCAAACGAGTCGGAATCACCCATGTACGTCTTGAAAGGACTACATTTCAACAATCTCTAGTCATTACACAATGAATCAGCAGCTGATCACAAACTCCAAGCTCTCCTTGCATGGATAACACCCTCCCACCATTTGAAAGTCTATCCTTTGTAAGTTGTCTGCGGTCAAAATTGTTGTCCTAATACTCTGTATTTATAGTTGAAGAGTCGCATCTCTTTGTACTGCCATTTGTAACTTTTTCAGATCATAGTGAAACTGCAACAGCCGTAGACGTAACCCTATTCTGAAGTGAACCACGTCAATCTTTGTGTTCTTGTATGTACGTGTGAATTTAGATTCGTCTTTATTTTCTTATTTGCTTTCATGTCTCACCAATCCTGGACAGGTGATTATATTCCTAACAAAAATAACTCCCCAAGTAGCCACCCAAGCAAAGAAGGCTACCTTTGTTGGAACTCGAGAGCGCCATATCAACTTCTATGGAAAGCTCGTATCTCTACAACCTACCAACTCTCTATAATAAGACTTTACTGAAAATATGCCTTGACTGCTGAGAGACCACACAAAAGAATCATCCCTTCCGCCCTCAGTCGAATTCTACTCAAAGCTAGCAACATTTCCGTTGCCTCATCAATCTCTCAATCATGAAAATTTCTTCTAAAACTTGGATTCCGCACCACCTCCCTATCTTCCCTACAAAAATAATCAGCCACCATATCATTCCTGTTTCTAGCCAAACTATATAACTATGGGGATTTCTCCGTAAAAGCCCTATCCCCACACCAAACATCCTCCCAAAACCTTATCCTATCACCCTCCACCCACCTCATATCAAATATGCCTCTTGAATTCAACCACCCCATTCTAGAAGCATCTCCACAAACCACGACCCCACCTCCTTCCGCACCATTAGAGAACCATCCCCGAGACTCACATCCATACTATGTAATCACCAAGTTCTTCCACAAAGGATGCTCTTCCACCCCAAATCTACAAAGCCATTTGCCCAACAAGCTTTATTAAAAGCCCTCAAGTTCTTACCTCCCAACCCCCCTTCCTCAATAAGTGCCTTGCCCTCTCCCACTTGACTGGGTGAATCTTTTTTGTATCTCCCCCAACCCCAATAAAAAATCTCTACAACTTCTCCACTAAATCCGGAATAGGAAACATCAACAGAAAAAACATAGAAAGTGTACTCTTTAAAGAGTCACTCTTCCAACCTTTGAAAGATACATCCATTTTCATCCTACCAACCTCTTCTGAAAACACTCCACCATTGGGTTCCAAACTGAACATGACCATAGAAAAGCCAATCCCCTAAGGGCAACCCCAAGTATGCAGTAGGCATAGTCCCAACTTCACTATCCAACACCCTCGCCAACTAATCCACACCCCTAACCTCGAGGAATGATATGATCTCACTCTTGGATAAATTCACCTGCAACCCATAAACTGCCTCAAAGCATAGTAGAATACATCTCAGGTACCACAACTATCTTTCTTTTGCCTCACAAAATATGATTATATCATCTACGACCAAAAGATGGAACACTATCACAATCCTACCACCACCATCCTCAACCCTGAACCCCCTCAACAAGCGTCCATCCTCTGCTCTTTTCATCATCAATTGAACACCTCTATGGCTATTATAAACAAAAGGTTGACAAGTGATCTCCCTACCTCAACCCTCTAGATGACCGAAAGACCCCCGTTGGAGCCCTATTCACCAACAATGTTAGAGACATTAAAGAAATGCAAGTTTTAATCCACGTCCTCCACTTTTCTCCAAAACTCATCTTTCTTATCACATCAAGCAGGAACTCCCAATTTACATGATCGTAGATTTGTAAGCTTTCTCAATATCCAGTTTGCACAATAGGCCTCTCTCCTTCTTTCTTCTAAATCAAAGCATTCATTAGCAACCAATATCGCATTTAAAATCCGCACACCGCCCACAAACGCATTCTGATTATCAAATTCACATTGCCAACCACCTCCCTTAACTACATCAAGAGCACCTTGGCAAAGAGCTTTTGTGCACTCCCCACCAAGCTAATTGGCCTAAAATCATGAATGTCTTTTATCTCTCCCTTCTTCGGAATTAAAGCCACAAAAGAAGCATTGATGGCTTTTTCAAAAGATCAAAACCTAACAAAAATAATCAAACACTGCCAAAACATCCTCTCTCACAACCCCCAACAATACTTGAAGAAAGCCATTGTAAATCCATTGGTGCCCGATGCTTTATGCCCCTTTCAACAAAGACCCCTCCACCCCATTTAATCCTTGACCCTTTGTTTCCACATTCGAAACCCCGACCTAGGCTTGGTTTGAAACTAGAACTGCTTGTCAAGCCTGAGTTACTGCCTTGGCCCAATCAATTGGCCCTGATTCCATACTGGTCTCTTAAGCCTAACCCAGCCTAATTCATCTTCTCTAGTCACACCATAGCCTAGCCCATGACCCTAACCCCCCCCCCCCCCCCCAAAAAAAAAAAAAAAAAATCTATGTGTAGCCCCCATGACTTCTTGATTTAAAATTCAAACACCCCCTAATCCTGAGACGATAAGATGTGGATCTCTTCCACATCGCTCGCAATCAGCTTTCCCAACCCCCATACCCTCACGCGCCCCTCAAACCATTCCTTATCCCATCCGCCATAACCAAAGCTTGATTACCTACGAAAATCTCCTCCAACAGCAGAAAACTAGGACCAAACTCCACCCATGCTGGAATTTCGTTTCTCCACATGCCTGCTTGTATCCTCACCTTCACCGGAACAAAATCGCTCGTGGCTTGAATCAAAACTCTAGCCCATCAAAGATGTTGTCTACTGGTCGTCGCCTCATCTACCTTCAAAAAACCCTCACAAGTCACAACTATCCCCGAGGGCTCTAAAAACATTCATACCCCACAGGAAGGCCAACAAGCCCATGAATCTCACCCACACGTCCATTGGCTCCTCCATCCTCACACAACATCCAACCGCCATCTAGTGATCCAAAAACACTAGTTCTCCCTCAAAAACGTCCACCTCTGAGACCTCAAGACACGTTGAGCTTCCTCCCAAGATGGAAGCTTGAACAAAAAATAGGCTCCATGCATGCCCAAGACTTTTAATCCTGTAGTCACCCACCAATGCCTCTCTGCCCATTGTTACACCATATACCTCTCCACACCGGCAATTGCAACCACCCAATCCTTCCCATCAAACACCTTTGTAAAAACTCTGGTCTATCCTCTCGTCTTATAACATCCTCCCACACCCTTTAATGACCAAGATTCACTGCAACAATTGATTTCAGCCATTTGGAAATCTCCACCTTCTCTTTAAAAGAGTTTCCCCTCTTGCTCACCATCCTCTGCTACGACAGACCTAACTTCCTGATACATCACCCTCCCCTGAGGCAATTGTGTCCTGTAGCTGCCACACGTCTAAAGACAATACATGTCAATTGATACATCACGGATACCGGCAAATATATTGGAGAAGACAATCCCATTAAATATTCTAATATATACATCTTCCAAGTAACACAGTTTCTTATTTTGGTTAAAAGGGAATAATCACAACACTTTTTAATATTACTAGAAACTTGAATCTTATTTTTTGGAGTTTTTTTTTTTATGAGTACTTTTTTGGAGCTAACGGAGTCCAATACCTTGCATCTTTTTCAGGCTCCAACAATAAGTCTGATAAATGGAAGCAAGCAACATAGCAGTGACCTATTACTGTAAGCTTTAATAGCACATGAAATTGAACATGACAAGATATAACAAATTAAACACACAAGTGACGATTCATCATGAACCTTAACATTACTAAAAAGATCAAGACTAAAATGCAATAAAGCTTAAAGAATAAATGAGAAAACACCTTAAGATACATTAACGAACATTGGTCCAGTTACTGAGAACGTATAAGCCACTATGCTTGTCCCGTGAACCGAAAACAGATCCTATGGGCAGCAAAGTCAATGAATCCTGCATCCAGCTCTTGATCTCACTGGCCTAAAAGCTTCTACATCTAAACTCCCAATTTACAACAAGAGTTTTTAGTATTTACCAACCACATATAAATTCTATGAAAATTTATCCAATTCCCAAAACAAAAGGAAAAGGCAAAACAACACTTTCCCTTTTATTTCATCTAATGGTCAATCCGATGTAAGTTCCCTAATTTCTATATAGTCTAAACAAAAGTGAATAATTGAAATTGCCTCCCTAACTGAGCACAACTAAGTATATTCGCAAATCATACACCATAGCAGGTAAATACTGCACGGAATGAAAAATATGATCATTAAACTTCACGCAATAATCATTCTAACAGGCTTCAATATATAATTGACGTATTTATATATCATTTAGAAGAAAGAAAACTAACCTATAAAGCTCTTCGAAGCTGAGGCCACCAGCATTATGATTGTATATCTCATGAATAGCATTTTCCAATATCTTCCACGTCTTTTCGGGGTATTTCGGATCAACCACCACCTTATGCTTGAACGCCTCTATCTGAAAATTCCTCTTCTTCTGATTATTACTCATCTTCTCTCTATATCCAAACCCACCAATCGCCAATTTCCAGCTCAAATCGAACACCAAAAGCCGCCTCAATCGATAAGCTTCGAATTAATAAAAAGTTAAAAAGAAAATGATTGGAACTAGAATATATAGCGCCAGAAATCTTCAAATCAAACGGTGAAACACCGCTGAAGAGATCGAAGATGTCTGATATCGAAAAGAACGGCCAGATGTGGATTGAGATTCAAGTTATTAAAAAACCTGAGACGGGTGTGAATCACGGGAATATTTTTCTACGATAAACCAACTTAGGGTTTGGAATGGAAAGTTTCTGACGGAGGAATATGAAAACCTCAAAACTGGATTAGAGGACCGGTTTGGTTAGGGTATAGGAAATGGGAAGTGGTGGGATAAGTAATTCCATTCTTTTATTTAGTAAAATTGATTATGATACGTATGTAACTAACTATATATATTTGTATGTATATATAAATATATTTATATATTTGTTTATATATATTTTTTATTAACATATATTTATATATACATATATTTATATATGTGTATATTTATTCACAAATATTCTATGCATTTAACTATATATATATATTATATTATTTACATATATTTATATATGCATATATTTATTTACATATATTCTAGTGTGTATATATAATTATTTATACCGTGAAACTTCCCTTTTTGTTTAATAAAATTATTTGTGTTCTTAATTTTGTCAAATATATATATATATATAATTTTTAATCTTAAATTAACATTTGTAGCTAAACAAAGAAATTTCTTTATGCACAATACTTTTTTTTAACATAATTTTAAGTAATATGAATTTTGTTTAATATATTTCAATTTTTAGAATTTAAATATATTATTTTAATAAAAAAATAAAATTTATATATTGTAAGTTATTTAATTCTATAATTCAAAAAAAAAAAAAATTGTGAGAGCGAAGCATGTATCATTATAAGTTTCTATAATATAATGCCATTATTGTTGAAAAAGCAAAATAGTTATTGAATGAATTCGATTTTAATTAAATACTTATTAAGAAACTTGTGACGAAGCTTTCATAATTAAAACATATTGTCTCATTTCAATTTATTCTTTATTATTATTTTTTTTCATTCATGGTTTCAGTAAACTTATTTTCAAAGATTTTGTACTTGTCTTATAAATTATAACTCACTTGATTGGTAAAATCTTCTATAATAGATTTAATGGAGTACTTAGTTTGTTCTAAATCATTTACTTTGATAAGTAATTTTTTATGTTTTAAAAAATTATAAATTTAGAAAACTTTTCATTATCTATGTTCATATTATGTTTATTATCACTATTATTTCTACTTGATAATGAATTCACGGAATTTGTGCTTGATATTAAATAAGATGTTTAAAGTTTTTCAACATAAAATATTAATAAAAAAAATATACGTCAACTTGCTTTGATACTAGTTGTGAAATATCGTGATTTTGGTTTGATATAAAAACTAATGATAGTAATGATTATCAAGAGTGTGAAAAAACTTATATCAAGTTTTGATTAATTAAATCACTAATTTAATTAACAATAATACAAATTGAATAACCTTAGTTAGATCTAAGATGTATTATTATCGAATATATCAATTTATTGAATAACTAAGATCCCAAATTTATGCAAATATCAAAAACTATAATTATGATAACTAAATACACAACCAAAAATAAATACGAGATGCAAGAATTTTTACGTGAAAAACCTTATTGAGAAATAAAACTCACTCAATTACAAAGATTTATTAATCTATATGGACACAGAATAATTTTACAAAAATATAATCACAAACAACTAACTCACCATTAACCAATGAATTATCGCTAGTATGTTTGTATCTTATCATTGTTTGCTATTATTTAATAACATTTTACGGTCACAACCCCATTCACAATTCGTAAATTCACTACTCGGGTAACGCGCGACTCCTTATGTAATAGAATTGTTTGTCTAGCCTTATTTATATAAACCTACATGTATTACTTGAAACTATATAAACATAATAAATAAAAATTTTACAAAAAAATTGACTATATGAATAAAAATTGAAGAGTTCAGAATTACTTTGTGGGACATAAAATATCTTATTTATAATAAAAGAATACATAAATCTAAATCTAGATGGATTAGGTATTAAAACACGAAATTAGAAGTATATAGCTAATTGTGCAACAAATCAAACACGCATTTGGATGGAGAACGCTTATTCATTTACAATGGAATTTTAATTTTTTTTAGAAAAAATAATTAATTAATATATAAATAAATTTAAAAACACAATTTTTAGTAACTCTCGTAAGTAGATTTAGCAACTAGTCAAAATTAAATCAAACTTAAAGTAATTTTAATCATTTTAAAATTCACATCTAAACTTAAATTAAAAAGTATCTAAGTGTAATGTATGATATACATGATCATTTATTTTGCATTGTGTATCTTTTTAGACTTGTTCGTACTTGTGAATAAAGATATGTTAGTAAAAAGTGTATAATTTTTCTTAACAATAACATTTCCCTTTATACAAACATGCTGATATGTATCGTTATGTAGAATAAGAGATTGCAATTTTTTTTTTTTTATGATATATCAAATAATATATTTACAATTTTTGTAATTACGATATGATATTTAATGCAAAAAAATAAAATATAACATTTTTTATATTAAAAAATGTTCATAATATCACATACTATTCATAAAAATATCACATTATATTGCAAAATATCGCTTAATATCGTACTTCTAAATTTAAATCTTATAAGAACTTAATATATTATATTATGAATGTAATAAAATGTGCATATTTAAACTTTATTTGATATATATATATATATTTGACCCTGAAATATATTTATATAACTAAATTTAATGTAAATTATAGTGATTCATATTCTTTATATTCTCATTGCTTGCACTACATATGTTTTATTTTAATATGTTGATCTCAAAATGACTCATTTGTATGTTAATTAATATTTCAAAAATTTCATCAAAACCTATCATAATTTCATATTAATATTCTTCATTTTTTAAAGAAAATTTGCGATATGAATACGTAACTGTGATATATATATATATGTATGTATATATAAACAAATGCGTGTGTATACTTTCATGAATGGTACAGGTACTAGTCGGAAATCGGGCATTGTGGTTTCGGATTATCGCTAAAATACCGGAAGATTACTAAACAGAGCGCCCCTTGTTTGGTGGTGCAATTGCCAGCACATTCTCTCTTAGGTTTCAGGTTAGTTGTTAACAATTATTTATTTATTAATTCATTTTATTTCCTTCAGTTTTTTTTTTTTTTTGGGTAAATAATTTATCTTTAGTTTATTGATGTTTGAACTCAATATGATGCCATTAAACGGTGATGTTGTATTGAAATTGTTGGATGTAAGGCTGTAAGCAATATTCAACAATTCCCTGATCATATACTTCCCACTTCAATTCTCAACGTCCGAGTATTGATGTTTTTGAATCATCCATTGCTTGTGTGCTGTAGTTTGTCTTGTTTAAAGGAGGTGTTTGTGGAATGAGAGCCTGCAATTCGAGCTCTCAGATTTGATGCTTGATGTTTCTCAGTTGCTGATTGTAGAAATGCCACCCTGTTTCTTCAAGACCTTGCCACAGAATAGGATGCTGAAGGAAGCATGGTAACTCTCACCTTCACTTTTTTTTCTTTCTTACTAGGAATGTGATGTGCTGAATGCTGATAGCCTTGGTGTTGAAAATTAAGGATCTATGTAACTTTGGTGAAAAGCATTAGAGAAAGAGTGAGAAAAAAACATGGTTTGGCGGTATGCCTACGTCGACGGGAGCGAGCAACTAAGTTTTTCACTATATCAAAAAATAGGGTTACAACATGTTTATATTGTAATATATTACAGTTAAAACCCTAACCCTAGCCTACAACATGTTTAGACAGCTCGCTCTACCCACGAGGCCAATATACTAGTTTCACATATTGCATAAATATGTGCCACTATCTCTAACACTTGGTATGGCATCTATTCGTCTCATAATCTTTTCATAATGTAGTGATCAATGAATAAGAATGTTGGTGAGTTCAGTAGGGGATGCCATAATTCACATGGGTATATCAACAGTTCGTGTGAATTTATCTATACGCGAGAGAAAATTTCATCGATAATAATGCGTCAGTAAGCTAAACAGGTGAAAGATAGTATGTATTGTCATTGATGTAGATTATTACACATTTGGTCATTCAATGGAGTGAAGTGGATCTGAGGGATGGATGGATGGATGGATGCCTGTAAAAGGGTAGTGAGGACATAAACCTAGACGTGAGGTGACTACCATGCTACAAATATATCTGGGCTTAGAGAAGTTCTGAAAATAGACTCTTCCTGCTTTGGCAGAAGACGTGGAGTCATGTATAGATGCAGCATCTCATGCTTTACCAAAGGTATGTAGGATAGGATGGAACTGTCTGTCAGGATTCATGTCAATGTTTGTAATGTCACGTTGGATTGTTGCTGCAGTTTGATGCTGTGCCGATTATAAGTTTCATTACGATTGAATCACCACGCCTTTGATTTTGTTATTTAGCATGTAGTTTAATATTCCAACTGTTAATTTCATCTTTTGTATCTAATTCTCGTTCCCTTTCTTCCTAAAATGCTTATTGGTTGATAAAAATAATAACTCTACAATCAATCAAAGAAAAGGGGGTCACTAATAATATTTTTAAATTATGCTTGGGAAATTTTTGTGGTCATGAGCACTGGCTATTACTAAACAACAATATAATCTGGGTAAACCGTCTACAACGGCATCCAATTTTATCTACAACACTTTGCTGTTAGTTCTATTTTTTGGTCTAGGTTAAGGGGAGACTCTCTCCCGGGAATCCTAAACCCAGTCCAAGGACTGGAAATTACCCAATACCCCACCCCAACCCCACATGCTGCTCTTGAGGCTTGAACCCCTGACCTTCCCATTCGGAGAACCACCTGAGCTAAAACTCATCGGCACTGTTAGTTCTTTTTTAATGTATACAATGATTGGGAAGTTCCATGTAGATTGTAATTTTTATTTATTTTTCGTTGTTATCGTCCCTTTTAATATATAAACACTTTCAAAAGATTGATATGGGAGTTTGAAATTTGGAGCTCATGATTAAGCGGACTGTATTTGACAACTCTTTTTATTATGTTATCCCAGGTGATTGAGCAATATGGAGTTGTTGAGACTATTGGGTTACATTTCAGAACCATGCCTGCAGTCTGCAGTTGGCCAAATGGTATATAACATATTAGTAAAATGTAGAAAAGGTTACTATTGGCCTTTTGTTTGACTTTCTTTTGTTAATATGCCTTTTTAAGTTGTTCAAAATTTCACATACTGGTGAGGGTGGTGAATCTGGTGATATATTTAACAAAAAACTGGCTGGCTGGCTGGCAGCCTACCCTTTTCAAGTAAGAGAAATTTTGGAAAAGAAGAAAACATGGTTGCTTTAGGACTTGATCATATTCCAATTGGGGCACGGAAGTGCGCGTCATGATTATATAATATAATATTGTTACACCAATTATGTTGACATTTCACAGGAAAGAGTGATTCAAGCAAAGACTAGGATTAGGGAAGTGCTTCAAAATATTAATTTGACTTTTTTGTTAGGGAAATCGATCATGAAAGTTACTTAACCAATGGAGTTATTCAAAGAAAAGAAAAAAATTCCGTCATATTTATTGACTAATAGAATGCAAACTGTAGGTTCTGAAAATATATGTGGTTGGTTTATGTGATCATTAGATCTTTGTAATAGAGATCTATCTAGCATGAAAATGAACTTCCAATTCCAATTGAATTCATTGGGGGTGACATTGAACCCAGTCTGATTTTGCACTGCAAATGGATGAATTGACATGCCATTAAGTAGTGGTCTCATAATACATCTTTGCTAATGACATTGTTTCTGTTGACCAAATTAGTCTAGGTAAATATTAAATTACAACAAAGCAGCGCACTGCTCTAGAGTCAAAATTTATACAATAAGTAGGACTGAAAAATGAACGAACATGCTTGTAGTAGAATTAGGAGCAGAAATGAGGGAACTGTGAAGGAAAGAATTTCAAACGAATGTATTTCTGAGAAGTTATTGATAGCACCAGTTGATGGTCTATGACAGAGTAGCAATAGTGGATTTGTGTAGTGACTTCAAATTGTAAGGGTGAGGCTAAGTTAAGTATATGAACCTATGCTTGGGCTTTTTCCAATGCCACTAAATTGCTTTCTATTGCCAAATGAAGTTTAATGTATTGGTTCCTGCGGGTGTCATTTGCATCTCAAAGAAGTTGGTACAGATGTATTTGTCCCAGCATATCAGCCCATCTTAATAAAATTATCAAGAATAAGTTGTTTGGCCATTGACCAGATAGCTTTGTCAGATGTTGTGACTTGTAATCCAATTGATAGAGAAGAAAAACCCTTGTGCACAGCACAAGTGATTGTGTGCTCTCTGTTTGTCCTGCACATACTCGCACTTCCAAACGAGGCTATTGTCACGCAGGCAGACAAGCATATATCTTGTAGGACTTTATTATATGTGGAGGAATTAGAAGCGTTATCTTAGAAGTTCTTTTTCTGTTTACACATTTCTTTTTTCAATACAACTGAAGAATGAAGTATTTTAGGATGGAACAGAAGAATGGCCTTCTAACATTTAGGAGCACCTATGGATCCACTGCGAGTCCCAAAGGGAATTTTTTTTGCAAAATTAGTTTCAGTAGTTTTGACTCTCTAGTACAAAACTTTTGATCTTTATATCGTGAGCCCCAAAGGAAAAAAAAAAAGGCAAACAAAAAAGAATTCAAAATTACTTTCAGTAGTCACAGCAACAAAACTGGTTATAATGCACAAAAAGGTTTTTGGATAGGTAAAAAATGCTGGTTATTTTGTTGTGGTATATAAGCAAGGAGGAAGTACTCATGGTGGATGAAATCCTCATTTCGTATGATTTCAACTTGTCACAGTGCAACCAAACAAAAAATTATTATTTGACTTTGCTTTGTTTATTTTGATAAATGTTTATCCCTTGGGGAGTTGTGGCAAACACTATTAACTCAGATGGTATTGTGGTTGCAGCCCTTTGAGTCGAAGTGGTAGCACGGTTGGTGCTGGTTTGCCTGTACCTTCTGCACAATCCAGATGTATGCCAATGGCTGAGTTTTTTAAACTTGCAGTCTCCAGCTTCAAAGTTTATGACTCGAGCCTTTTTGGCGGCGGTGGTGGTGCTGCTGCTTGAGAATTTCTGAAAAAAAAAAAGGGCTAGGTACACAAACAACTCCCGGTGCTCCGGACGCAATGGTCAGGCCTTCTTGAACCCCTGTCTCATTCTCTCTTAGTTTGTTATGGGACTCTTGTGTTTCAAAAAATTATTGTTGAACTTTGTCTTGTTTATTTTGATAAATGATTATTCTTGGGGAGTTGCAGCAACACTACTAACTCTGATGCTATTGTGGTTGCAGCGCTTTGAGTGGAAGTGCTAGCACGGTTGATGCATGCTGGCTTGTCTGTACCTGCTGCACAATCTGGATGTATGCCAATGGCCGAGGTTTTTAAACATGCAGTCTCTAGCTTCAAAGATAATGAATTGAGCCTTTTTGGTGGTAGTGGTGCTGCTGCTTGAGAATTTGTGGAAAAAAAAAAGGAGGCTGGGAACAGAAACAACTCCTGGTGCTCCCGATGCAATGGTCAGGCCTTCTTGAACCCTTGTCTTAGACTCTCTTATTTTGTTATGGGACTCTGTGTTTCAAGTTCCTATTTGAAGGAATTTGTTGGAAAAAAAGGTTAGTTTTTCTGTTCATTTAATTTTTTCCTTCCCCACTCTTGTAAGCATTATACTAGTTTGTAAAACTCAGTTGGCTTTCGTAGTAGTGCTGTGATTCTGCAAGCAAATGGGAGTGTACGAAACAATTTTCTGGTCTTTCCTTTGCCCCATCCTCTATTTCTTAAATCAGCAATACTTCATCTTATTAATTTTATTGAAACTATCCCATTACATCCAAAGAACAAATAATTTTTTCTTTAGTTGATCTATTTCTGTTTCACCTGGTTTGCGAGATTTATTTTTGTTTCCCTGAATCACTTCCAGATGATGCTTTTTTGTGACTCAAACTGTGGGATTATCCTATGTGATTTTGCTCCCACAATGTGAGTGCACATAAGAAAGAAAAGAGAAAAACAAGGCAAGTGGAGAGGAAAACAGAATATAAATACTATACAAATTCAATTATCACCCACTTTCTCCTCTTTCACTTATCAGATTAACTTGTTTTGACTCTCTAGTACAAAACTTTTGATCTTTATATCGTCAGCCCCAAAGGACAAAAAAAGGCAAACAAAAAAGAATTCAAAATTACTTTCAGTAGTCACAGCAACAAAACTGGTTATAATGCACAAAAAGGTTTTTGGATAGGGTAAAAAACACTGGTTATTTTGTTGTGGTATATAAGCAAGGAGGAAGTACTCATGGTGGATGAAATCCTCATTTCGTATGATTTCAACTTGTCACAATGCAACCAAACCAAAAATTATTATTTGACTTTGCTTTGTTTATTTTGATAAATGTTTATCCCTTGGGGAGTTGTGGCAAACACTATTAACTCTGATGGTATTGTGGTTGCAGCCCTTTGAGTCGAAGTGGTAGCATGGTTGGTGCTGGTTTGCCTGCACCTTCTGCACAATCCGGATGTATGCCAATGGCTGAGTTTTTTAAACTTGCAGTCTCCAGCTTCAAAGTTTATGACTTGAGCCTTTTTGGTGGTGGTGGTGGTGGTGCTGCTGCTGCTTGAGAATTTCTGAAAAAAAAAAAAGGGCTAGGTACACAAACAACTCCGGATGCAATGGTCAGGCCTTCTTGAACCCTTGTCTCATTCTCTCTTAGTTTGTTATGGGACTCTGTGTTTCAAAAAATTATTGTTGAACTTTGCCTTGTTTATTTTGATAAATGATTATTCTTGGGGAGTTGCAGCAACACTGCTAACTCTGATGCTATTGTGGTTGCAGCGCTTTGAGTGGAAGTGCTAGCACGGTTGATGCATGCTGGTTTGGCTGTACCTGCTGCACAATCTGGATGTATGCCAATGGCCGAGGTTTTTAAACATGCAGTCTCTAGCTTCAAAGTTAATGACTTGAGACATTTTGGTGGTAGTGGTGCTGCTGCTCGAGAATTTGTGGGAAAAAAAGAGTCTGGGAACACAAACAACTCCTGGTGCTCCCGATGCAATGGTCAGGCCTTCTTGAACCCTTGTCTTAGACTCTTATTTTGTAATGGGACTCTGTGTTTCAAGTTCCTATTTGAAGGAATTTGTTGGAAAAAAAGGTTAGTTTTTTTGTTCATTTAATTTTTTCCTTCCTCACTCTTGTAAGCATTATAATAGTTTGTAAAACTCAGTTGGCTTTCATAGTAGTGCTGTGATTCTGCAAGCAAATGGGAGTGTACGAAACAATTTTCTGGTCTTTCCTTTGCCCCATCCTCTATTTCTTAAATCAGCAATTTTTCATCTTATTAATTTTATTGAAACCATCCCATTACATCCAAAGAACAGATAATTTTCTTTAGTTGATCTATTTCTGTTTCACCTGGTTTGCGAGATTTATTTTTGTTTCCCTGAATCACTTCCAGATGATGCTTTTTTGTGACTTAAACTGTGGGATTATCCTATTTGATTTTTCTCCCACAATGTGAGTGCACATAAGAAAGAAAAGAGAAAAACGAGGCAAGAGAAAACAGAATATAAATACTATACAAATTCAATTATCACTCACTTTCTCCTCTTTCACTCATCAGATTAACTAGCGTGTTAGCCTATCCGAGATGGAAAGATTCATTTTTCCTATACACACGACTCTCGTTAACTAGAGTCGCGGCAAACATACATAGTATTTGGGATTTTCTCTGTACACATTATTTAGAATTTCTCCTCTCCCCACATCGCTTGTATAAAACAAATATAAAAATAAAGTGATCAAATTAACTGCCCCTACAATAAAATAAAGTTTACACAAGAACACTAGGGCATTTAAAGCTTCATACACAAGTCTTCTTGAAAGAGTGATATATACTGAAACATTGAGTTGGGTGTCAAATTTTGGGACAGAATATAGGGTGTAAAGGAACTTGGACTAATAATTGTTTATTTTCTCTCTCTCTTTTTTTTTTACTTTCCATTTTTCTTCTAAAAGTTGTTGGCTGGGACTCTGTTTTGTACATATGCATCAAAGGTTAACATCACTTTCATGAAAAATTTGAGCACGTATAAAGTGCAATGTGAAGGACTTGCATTTTGTCATTCTCTTTTGGCTGCAGTGCAGTCTTTGAGATATAATAGATATCTTTTTCATATAAAAGTAAGAAAAAAAAGTCCTCCCACTTTGCTTAAATAATTGCTTTATCTTAGCCCATGGATGATGATGAAAGAGAGAGAGAGAGTTCCACCAATGTTCAGTCGTTTTTGTGCAAAAGATTTGATGCTCCGAAATCATTGACTAGAAATTATTTCAGATTCAGAAAATCTAAGAAATCCAGCATACAGTGGTATGCCCTTTGAGCAGGCCATAATTTGGTTGGTTGTTCCAGGACAAGTACCATTTTTCTCTGTTACAGTTTCTTATGGTTAGACCTGTTTCAAAGCCCAACCATACCATTATGAGTTTTACCTACAGTTCGCAGGGATGGAACTTTCTTGCATCGCACTTTAACTCTTTTTTTTTTTTTATTTTTTATACCTAAGTTCATATTAGTATACATTTTTTTTTGTTATAATATTAGTATACATTTAGAAGGTGCATTTAGCGTAACATAGTATCACAGTGAGTCTGGATGATGGGTGAGTTGATTTAAAGGACGTGTTATAAATTTAAAAATTTTGAGTTTAATCCAGTATGCTTGAATTTTTGAGCTTCTTATGAATAGGAAGTAGATTAGTCTGGTAAAGTTGAAATATCACTTTCTAACGAGTCTCTTGGTTTTATCAAAATTTGCAATCAATTCTTGCATTCATTATTTTGGAGGGTCATGAGTAGGGGTAGGGGTGTGCATGTGTCGGTTTAAAACAAAGACTTGATCTGATTGGTTTTAGAAATTTATTAGAATTTGAAAGCCGAATGAGCCAAACGAAAAGAAAAAAGATTAGTTTTTGGTCAATCTCTTAATCAAACAAAAGCATGATTTCACTTTGAAATTGATTTGATTTACCCGAACTTTAAACGAACCAAATTGAACTATAAATTTAGGAATCGAATAAACTCAAATCTTCTCTAGAACAAAACCAATCTACCCCATTGAAATTGGGTCAATCCGGGTTCATAATTCTTCGATATCTTTTTGTGCATTTTAAGTGATTGGAGAATTTTTTTTTTCCATCTACTTGTTTGTCCAAATCAAGTAAACAAATTATTTCTTAAATTGAGTTTTGCATGGTGTCTTTACAAGTGGAAGCTATCTATGACCAATAATTATGTTATTGATTTGCCAATTTTATTGTAATTAGATTTATGGGCCATGCATATATTTTCCTTGACTTGTGCAAATTGTACGTTTAAAGTTTTTTTTTTTTTTTTATAAATTGTGGAAGTTGGACTTCTATGGATTGTCGGATTTTGGCACTTATATAAGGATTCTCTATTTATCTTTGTAGATCTATATATGTATGTGACAATGAAGGTGAGCATGAATCAATCAATTCTCTCTCTACAATAACTCAAAAAAATGTGCTGTTGCTATTAAAGTGTTCAATTTGGATCAGATTGCTTCAATTATGCAGATGGAATTGTCGGTAATGAAAACTACACATGGACTAGCTGTTCAAAAACTCATACCCACTACTACAATTCTGTTCTCTCATTTTCCACCAAACAGCACTTTAAATTGCGACCCAAAAACAACTTTAATTCCACCATAGATTTCATGAAAACCCATTATTTTCTCTTATTTGAATCATTATTATTTTTTAACCGTAAATAAAATTCATTTTTTTTCTTTTTTCACCAATGGAAAAAAGAAGGTATTACTAAAAAAAAATCATAAAAAATTGCATGATAGCCAAACCATCCTGTAAGAAAGGATGTAACCAAGATAAGGATCCTCCAACCTCACCACAGAAGACTCCTCACTAGAACAATCCCAAAACCTGCAGCTGACTAATATCAATCAGAAAAGCATACATCTCAGGAGGCGTAATGATCAATTAATATCTTGTAATCCGATTCAACCTCTAATTCCTGAATTTCCGAATCTCATAACATCTAAAATAGCAGAAGCCTCTGTAGCATTAGCAAGACAACTCCAAACAACACTTCTATATTTTGACATCCTATCTATAAACTCCCCTGCACAGTTTCTGATCACCACACCCACACTTCAATCCAACCTTGTTTTTGACCAAGTCCCATCTAACATTCATTTTAAGCAAAGAAAGAGAAGGGGGGCTCCAATGAACACTGTGTTAAAAATCAAGATTTCAAAATCTTAATTTAGGATTGAAATTCTATCCGAGTGATATGAGTACAGAGTGCATATTCTCTGTCCAGTTGACGTGCATTGCTCTATTAACAAAACCCTTCATTCATAAAACTTAGTGCCAATCCTTGTTTGATGATGTTAATGATAGAAATTCTTCCCGTTAACGTGCATTGCTCTATTAACACAACCCTTAATTCATAAAACTTAGTGTCAATCATTGTTTGATGATGTTAATGATAGAAATTCTTCGTCAAAGTATATTAAAAAAAAACCCTTAATTCGTGAAACCCAATGTTCATCGACCTAATATTTTTATTCAATGAAAAGTTGCCACATGTGTCAATCACTTTCTCTATATTTCAATAATGTAACCAAATGCGACTCAATTATGCGAAAATGAGGTAACAACTTAGAAATTAGGCACTTGGAATTTGGAAAAGGCACTAGCCTAAGCATGTGGTCGATCTTAAAATTATGTCTTCACATTAGTGATGTAGACATTCTATTTTTGGTGGGCAATTCACAACAAATCATTGTCAAATCTATATAATGATAATGATACAGACACGAGTCACAAGATCTTCAATTAACATTAAGATTAATGAGTTGATTGGGATTTAGGCCATCTAATCTCAAAATTAATCAACCATCTAATAATTGGAGCCACCTATGCAGGAGGGCTTTTCCCTTTTGTTGCGGTGAGCCAATCAACCTTGTCAAGAACAATCTCCACATCCTCCTCACTGACCCCCTCTAGACCTTTTCGCAGTTTATCATCCAAAAACAATGAGATGAACTCAGGAGATCGAGAATTCAAAAGAGGAATTCAGATAATTCTGGAATGTCTTGTCATTGTTAAATGCCAAGCTTATGATCTTATCATACTTATCTTTTTCATCCAAGAGGCACCGCACAGACTCGACGGGATCCTTCAACCTTTCTGGATCAGTAACAAGCTGTTTGCCAGTGTCCCTGATGTGAGAAGTCATTACATCTCGTATTGTTGAGAGACCATTAGGAACCCGACGGAACAAGTTGTACATTCTTCCCAGGTCTTCATACTTGTCATTAAGCAGCATGTTCACCAAGCCCGAATTCTCCATGTGCACTAATCTCAACATGTGGTTTGCAATCATCTCCTTCTCCACAACATTAGTTATCTTGGCTTCACTTTTGGCATCCAAGTAGTGGGACACTCTTTCTATTTCTTCATTTAAACATCTCTCAGCTTTCTTTAGGTAGTCTCCGCAATCACAGCTCTCAATAAACTTTTGAGACTCAACCCTATAGAAATCAGCTGAAACTTCAAGGAAAGGTTTCTCAAAGTCTTCCTGGTACACCGAAGGTCCCAGATCCATTAGCATCTTAATTATATTCCTCATCAACCCTCGGTTTATAACTTCCCCTGTCCGTTCTATGAGTATCAGTTCAAGAAGTGTATTTAAAAGCCTCGTCTGAATTTTGCTGGAATGTATAATGTTGTCCCTCCAAAGATTCAGCCCAAGCTCATGAACAGGAGTTTTATGGTTACTTGGAATGAAAGTCCTGTCCATGTACATCAGTATGTCACGGATCATCTGCAATGCCTTATTATGGTCTGTCCATTTTCTGTTCAGCTCTTCCAAAAACAAGCCACCCTGGGCAGCCTCAATAGATTTTGATATCTCTTTTAGGTGGAGAGTCATAGTTGACACGAGTCCTGAGTACAGCTCCTCACCGAAATTGTGCAACACCATATTGTAAGCATTTCTGAATCCATATGCAAAGATTTAAAATCAAAAACAGAAAATCCTTGACTATATATAATATCAGACAAACTGCCAAATATTGACCCCGTTGACTTGACTGAAGCAAAGAATCCCCAGTTCTTAGCATGGCTGAAATTCAGATCTTTTTTTTTTTTTTGAAATTCAGAATATATAATGGAGTAAAATAAGTTAAATGAAGGTTCACGATAGTAGTGAACTATTGATGATTTTATTTTTCAGATAAGCAAACAGTTACAGAGTGAAGTGACCAAAAACAGGAGAGAGAAATATTGCTATAATATGATTTTAAGAACCAAGGTAATTTTGATCTAACATATCATCTTTTGATTATATAATTTGAATTCCTAAAAAAGCCAGCTCAGCAACAACTTGAATATGAGATCAGTGACAGAGCAAAGTCAAATTTAGATAATCTGAACTACCTAGTGAGGGGAGAAAAAAGACCAAATTACTAAGAGCAAGGTCAAGTTTAGAAAATTAGAAGTTCCTAGTTCTGGTAGGTGGGGGAGAGGGAGAAAAAGGTCAAATTTTGTAAAAACTTCAGGGAAGTTAACTTTCTATTCCGACATGCGCTCTTTTTTTTCCCTCTAGGCAAATCAAATCTATTCTTTGCAAGAATTTTGGTAGAAAACAATTCTCCATTTCTTTTCTTTTTTTCCAATTCTTTCCCAATCAACCAATAGAAATAGATAAATAATTAAATTTGACTCTTTTTTTCTTCATTTCATCCCAACCAAACCACACCCATACAGAGTCACCCCCAGAGATGTAATAATGAGAGCACCCCCATGTCATAATAACCTCACCAAATAAAAGCTGTTACAATAGAAGCACGCCATTTAGGCCAATACAATCCCATCACCCCACCTCTTAAAAGGTCCATGCAACTATGATGTTGAAAGGCACTCTTACTGGAGTAGCCAAAGCCTGGAGCTTAAGAACCAATCTTAATTATTCTAATCCGGTAACTAGACAGGAATAACTGGTGGTGGTCACTCACTTAGTTGGATGCATCAACAGAATATGACCCTTTTTTGGTATGTAACAGTATATGACACTGTTAATCAGTCTGTGCAATGTAATCATGATAAATAACACTCAAAACTGTAAAAGGTACAGAAAATTTTATCAATCCTCTCTAGTGGACTGATTAAAACAACGGGACACTTAGGTTCATCACATGTATCTAAATCTCTCTTTGATGTGTATCAAGAGACAATTCTACTTGATTAGCTAAAACAGTCATCACTTTTTCAAAGAAATGGAAAAGAGGAGACCAAGAAATATCCCATTGGGTAGTTGGAGCAATGTCCTCACAACAACATTAGAAGGTGAGAACCATTTATCATTTCTAGTGGAAGAATGCAGAGCGGAAAGGCACATATAACATGTAGGGCCAAAAAGTGACCTAGCAATCATCAAGAGGATATAACCAAAATGACAGAAGGGGGGGACTCATACCTTAATCTAACAAAGGCAACACCACAAATCAATGTGGCCACTGGCCAAGTTAAGGACACTTCTAAGTTCTAACCAACCCCTACAGGAAAACTATTCCCGTAATCTAAAAATTATAATATAAACCAATATGAGGCCAATTCAATGTTACCAGGAAAGCAAATCATTATTGTATGCAGAACTGAGAATAAGAATGTTACATAAATGTGGTACTATAAAAAGTAGGGTAATGTTCATGACATAGGTAGAATATGATGAGGCACGTTATAAGAGTGTTTTCTTTTCACCCAAAGGTTAAGTAATGACTTACCAAAAAAAAAGGATAAAGAGTAACGAAAATTAATATCATTAAAAAGCACAAGTTGTCCATGTCATTATAAAAAAATTATTCGATTGGAATAATAAAACACATAACCGCATTGCCTATATATTAATGTGGATCTCTTGATTTGCTTTAATCGTTTCCTATTATTCTTCTCTTTAAAAAAAACTAAGTAAAGAATGAAATAGAATTTCCGGATCATTAAATTTAGTGTTGTGAAACAAAAGTATTCCGTGTTTTAGAATGCACTTAACAAAACAATGATTGATATTAGCGTTCCCCGGTGACCATGGGCCATCAGTTATTTGACTAGGAAGAAAACCAAACAAACTGATGCAATTACAGCTCTCTGGAAGCTTATTGATACCATTCCACTCCAAACAAACTAAAGCTATCTGGAAGTTGATCATTAACATTCCCAATAACAATTAAGCCTATTAAAACCAATCTTTGACCTAGTAATTAATACTGCAAAATTGAACATCAAACAAATGCCTTAAAGAACTCCAAACTTTAGAAAACTTGGAACATCAAAAGAATACAAACCATACCAAATTGACCCCAATCAATAAAACTGTAGACCTCTGGTGAAAGGATGTCCATTGACCAACTACATCTAGAACCAATAGAAAATAATACTATATTTCCATGCATTTTTTTATAAGTAAATGTATTGTATTAATGCTACCCAAGGGGGACAAACCCATTTACAAAAAAATAAAAAAGCTCATTAAAACTAGAGCCTCATGTTGTCCAAAAACTCTACAAAATTATCTACATACGAGGTGTGCCTATTTCTTTCCTTACAAATGCCCCAAAACAACCAAATAAGCGCCATCTTCCATATCATTCTCACATTCTTCTTTCCACATACCATTTGCCAAGCTTTCAAAAAATCCTTTACCACAGTGGCATGCCCCAACGACACCCAAATAAGGAGAAGAGCAAACTCTAAATTTCCTTCACAAAGGGGCAATGATGGAAAAGATGGTTAGTAGACTCTTTGTAACACAAATTACATCGCCCAACCCCCTTCTCTTGAGTTTTTTTTATTGGTTAAAATCGTATCCCAGTGCTAAGGACCATATGAAAAAGGCAACCTTAAGAGGGGCTCTTGTGCACCACACAATTCCATGGAAACTTGCTATCACCCTTTCTAGCCAAATTCTTGTAGTAAGATATGACTGTGAACGTTTTGTTGCCATCCTTCCTCCAAAAGATTACATCCCAAACATTCTTTCTAGGCTTGCATTGATTAAGATGGCTTAAGAAACTCACCACCTCCTCCAATTCCCAATCATGGAAGTTTCTTTGAAAAAGTGGACTCCAAACACCAACCTCATCCAAATATGACACATTATCTATCACCTTTGCCTTCGGGTTCAAAGCCGGATGAAATAACCAGGGAAAACTTTCCTATACATCCTCCCAAAAGCTCACCAATCCACCATCTCCAATAGTAAACCCAACCCTTTGAAAGAAGTCTTCCCTCCCCCTACTAATAATTCTCCAAAAACTAACTCCCAAGGAACCATTGCCCACCCTTGTAGCCCATCCATTCTTCTCATACCCAAACTTAACTTCGATCACCTTTCTCCACACCGCCCTTATTCTATCACAAACCTCCAATGCCATTTGCCCATTAGAGCCATATTGAACACTCTCTTTTATCCCCCCCCCCCCTCCCCTCAATTGAGTTCGTATTCTATCCCAATTTATTAGATGCATATTCAGTTCCCTCACCTTTCCTTGTTACAAAAAGTCTCTTTGCATTTTATCCAACATTTTCTCAATTGAGCTGGCATCGGGAACATGAATATATAATAAGTAGGCAGACTTGCCAATGTACTCTTGATTAGCGTCAATCTTGTCCCCTTTGACAAGTATTGTCTTTTCCATCTTGCCAAGCTTTTTTTTAATAGGCAAATAAAATTGTATTACGATGCCTCGGGGGTGAACCCACATGTACAAAAAGATCATAACTACATCCTCAAAGAATCCAAAAACTCTACAAAAATCCCTATGTGCGTAGGAAAGGCCTCATTGACCCAAAAATAAAAAGTTCGGCAAAAAATAATCTTTCAAAAGAAAAGGGTCTTTCTCTATCCCCTCAAAAACTCTACTATTATGTTCCCTCTAAATAGTTCACATCAAACATAAAGGTGTCATCCTCCAAACATTTTGCACCATCTTCCTAGTCCGCATCCCACCCCAACATAAAAGGAGTTCTCTCAAACTGAGTTGGAATCACCCATGTACGTCCGAATATTGAAAGGACTAGATTCCAACAATCTCCTAGTCACTACACAATGAATCAGCAGCTGATCACAAACTCCAAGCTCTCCTTGCACGGATAACACCCTCCCACCATTTGAAAGTCTATCCTTTGTAAGTTGTCCTGCGGTCAAAATTGTCAGGTAGTGTGGATCCTTTGTAAGTTGTCTGCGGTCAAAATTGTTGTCCTAATACTCTGTATTTATAGTTGAAGAGTCGCATCTCTTTGTATTGCCATTTGTAACTCTTTCAGATCATAGTGAAACTGCAACAGCCGTGAACGTAACCCTATTTTGAAGTGAACCATGTCAATCTTTGTGTTCTTGTGTGTACATGTGGATTTAGATTCGTCTTTATTTTCTTGTTTACTTTCGTGTCTCACCGATCCTGGATAGGTGATTATATTCCTGACCTAAAATAACTCCCCAAGTAGCCACCTAAGCAAAGAAGGCTACCTTTGTTGGAACCCGAGAGCGCCATATCAACTTCTATGGAAAGCTCGTATCTCTACAACCTACCAACTCTCTATAGTAAGACTTTATCGAAAATATGCCTTGACTGCTGAGAGACGACACAAAAGAATCATCCCTTCCGCCCTCAGTCGAATTCTACTCAAAGCTACCGACATTTTCGTTGCCTCATCAATCTCCCAATCATGAAAATTTCTTCTAAAACTTGGATTCCGCACCACCTCCCTATCTTCCCTACAAAAATAATTAGCCACCATATCATTCTTGTTTCTAGCCAAACTATATAACTATGGGAATTTCTTCCGTTAGAGCCCTATCCCCACACCAAACATCCTCCCGAAAACCTTATCCTATCACCCTCCCCCCACCTCATATCAAATATTCCTCTTGAATTCAGCCACCCCATTCTAGAAGCATCTCCACAAACCACGACCCCACCTCCTTCTGCACCATTAGAGAACCATCCCTGAGACTCATATCCATACTATGTAATCACCAAGTTCTTCCACAAAGGATGCTCTTCCACCCCAAATCTACAAAGCCATTTGCCCAACAAACGTTATTAAAAGCCCTCAAGTTCTTACCTCCCAACCCCCTTCCTCAATAAGAGCCTTGACCCTCTCCCACTTGACTAGGTGAATCTTTTTTGTATCTCCCCCAACCCCAATAGAAAATCTCTACAACTTCTCCACTGAATCCGGAATAGGAAACATCAACAGAAAATACGTAGAAAGTGTACTCTTTATAAGAGTCACCCTTCCAACCTTTGAAAGATACTTCCATTTTCATCCTACCAACCTCTTCTGAAAACACTCCACCATTGGGTTCCAAACTGAACATGACCATAGAGAAGCCAATCCCCAAAGGGCAACCCCAAGTATGCAGTAGGCATAGTCCCAACTTCACTATCCAACACCCTCGCCAACTAATCCACACCCCTAACCTCCAGGAACAATATGATCTCACTCTTAGACAAATTCACCTGCACCCTATAAACTACCTCAAAGCATAGCTAGAATACATCTCAGGTACCACAACTATCTTTCTTTTGCCTCACAAAATATGATTATATCATCTGCGACCAAAAGATGGAACACTATCACAATCCTACCACCACCATCCTCAACCTTGAACCCCCTCATCAAGCCTCCATCCTCTGCTCTTTTCATCATCAACTGAACACCTCTATGGCTATTATAAACAGAAAGGCTGACAGGTGATCTCCCTACGTCAACCCTCTAGATGACCGAAAAAACCCCGTTGGAGCCCTATTCACCAACAATGTTAGAGACATTAAAGAAATGCAAGTTTTAATCCACGTCCTCCACTTCTCTCCAAAACTAATCTTTCTTATCACATCAAGCAGGAACTCCCAATTTACATGATCATAGAATCGTAAGCTTTCTCAATATCCAGTTTGCACAATAGGCCACTCTCCTTCTTTCTTCTAAGCCACTATGCTTGTCCCGTGAACCTAAAACAGATCCTATGGGCAGCAAAGTCAATGAATCCTGCATCCAGCTCTTGATCTCACTGGCCTAAAAGCTTCTACATCTAAACTCCCAATTTACAACAAGAGTTTTTAGTATTTACCAACCACATATAAATTCTATGAAAATTTATCCAATTCCCAAAACAAAAGGCAAAGACAAAACAACACTTTCCCTTTTATTTCATCTAATGGTCAATCCAATGTAAGTTCCCTAATTTCTATATAGTCTAAACAAAAGTGAAAAATTGAAATTGCCTCCCTAACTGAGCACAACTAAGTATATTCGCAAATCATACACCATAGCAAGTAAATACTGCACGGAATGCAAAATATGTTCATTAAACTTCTCGCAATAATCATTCTAACAAGCTTCAATATATAATTGACGTATTTATATATCATTTAGAAGAAAGAAAACTAACCTATAAAGCTCTTCGAAGTTGAGGCCACCAGCATTATGATAAAGCTCTTCCAAGTTGAGGCCACCAGCAATATGATTGTATATCTCATGAATCGCATTTTCCAATATCTTCCACGTCTTTTCGGCGTATTTCGGATCAACCACCTCCTTAGGCTTGAACGCCTCTATCTGAAAATTCCTCTTCTTCTGATTATTACTCATCTTCTCTCTATATCCAAACCCACCAATCGCCAATTTCCAGCTCAAATCGAACACCAAAAGCCGCCTCAATCGATAAGCTTCGAATTAATAAAAAGTTAAAAAGAAAATGATTGGAACTAGAATATATAGCGCCAGAAATCTTCAAATCAAACAGTGAAACACCGCTGAAGAGATCGAAGATGTCTGATATAAAAAAGAACGGCCAGATGTGGATTGAGATTCAAATTATTAAAAAACCTGAGACGGGTGTGAATCACGGAAATATTTTTGTACGATAAACCGACTGAGGGTTTCAAATGGGAAAGTTTCTGATGGAGGAATATGAAAACCTCAAAACTGGATTAGAGGGCCGGTTTGGTTAGGGTATAGGAAATGGGAAAGGGTGGGATGAGTAATTCCATTCTTTTATTTAGTAAAATTGATTAATAATAATGTATGATATGTATTTAACTATTTATATATATATATTGATTTATATAATTTTTTATGTACATATATTTATTAACATATATTTATATATGTGTATATTTATTTACATATATTCTAGTGTGTGTATATATAATTATTCATAAAGTGAAACTTCTCTTTTTGTTTAATAAAGTAATTTGTGTTCTTAATTTTGCCAAAAATATATATATATATATATAATTTACAATCTTAAATTAACATTTGTAGCTAAACAAAGAAATTTCTTTATGCACACTACTTTTATTTAACATAATTTCAAGTAATATGAATTTTGTTTAATATATTTTGATTTTTAGAATTTAAATTTATTATTTTTATAAAAAATAAAATTTATATATTATAAGTTATTTAATTCTATAATTAAAAAAAACAATATTGTGAAAGCGAAGTAGTATATCATCATAAGTTTCTATAATATAATGTCATTGTTGTCAAAAAAAAAAAAAAATTATTGAATGATTTTTTGAGTTAAAATAATTTGAGTTGAATTCAATTTTAATTATACCAAGTGAACAATATGTCTATTGAGGAAACAAGATGCGTTCACAAGTGAAGGCTGTGGGATCTTTAGTTTATTTTTAAAAACTGGTCTTGTTTTAGACCTTGAAAATGTATTTTTTATTCCTAGTTTTTCTAGAAGTTTGGTTTCGGTTTCAATGTTGACTGAGATTGACTTTGATGTTAGATTTGTTAATTCTACTTTTAGTATTTTTAAGAATAATGTTTATATTGGTGGTGGAATAAAAGTTCATGGTTTATTTAAATTTGAGTTAGATCCCAATTTTGAGAATAATTATTTATCCTTGCATATTGATGTTGGTATTAAACGGAGCATCATAAATGAGAACTCATCCATGTTGTGGCATAGAAGATTGAGACATATCTCCATAGAGAGAATTAAAAGGTTGGTAAATGATAAAGTCTTACAAACTCTTGATTTTACTGACTTTAGGACTTATGTGGACTGCATAATAGGAAAGCAGATCAACAAGACCACTAAAGTTGCCACAAGGAGTTCGAGTCTTTTAGAAATCATACACACTGATATTTGTGGACCTTTTCTTACTCCCTGCCTAAATGGTCAAAGATATTTTATCTCATTCATTGATGACCATACAAGGTATATGTATTTCTACCTTCTAAATGAAAAGGCTGAAGCATTAGATGCTTTCAAAACCTATAAAGTTGAAGTAGAGAAACAAAAAGAAAATAAAATCAAGATCATAAGATTTGATAGGGGAGGTGAGTATTACGGTAGGTACATAGAAAAGGGACAAATGATGGGTCCATTTGCAAAATTCCTCGAAAAAGAGGGCATTGTTGCACAATACACAATGCCCGGCAACCACAACAAAGCGGTGTAGCTGAAAGAAGGAATCGCACGCTTATGGACATGGTAAGAAGCATGATTAGTAATTTTGAATTACGATTATTCTTGCGGAGTGAAGCCTTGAAAACCGCTGTGTCACGACCCGCAACCCACCCTCTACAGATTAGCGGAATGCGACTATCCGACCCGACCCTTTCGCCGAACCGGACCTACTCATTCTGTTACACTACCATTAGTACAACTAACATATAACATAGCGGAAGACAATAAAATAAAAAGGTCACATGTTTATACCAGTCTGCTAATATAAAAGTATGGTTAGTAAAATTTCTACTCATCACCTCATCCCCAGGACGTGAATACACGAGAGTGCTACAAGACTGTACTACTATTACCTTTACTTTGTCAAAATGTCTAACCTCTAGCCAGAGTCTTTTACTGTCCGTTCTCTATATCTGTCCCTGAAAAAGAATATGTAAATATAAGTGAGCTACACAAACTCAGTAAGTAAGTCCCTTACTCTGCTATGTGTACAAGATCTGAAAGGAAACTGAATAACCAGGATACAATAGCCAGTCACTATCATAGCAAGAATCATAACTCATCAATGAATATCCAAGGATCAGGAATGATAACAATACTCATAACTCGTCAATGAATCTCAAATGATCAAGAATAATAACAACAACCATAGCTTATCAAGGTATATCAACTGATCAGGGATACAAATGATAATCAAGTATGGCTCATCAGGAATATCAATGATTAAGTATAATATCAATCAAAGCTTGTTAATGAATCTCAAATAATCATAGTACGTACTCAATAAACGCTGAGCAATTACCTGATCATTTATACAAGAATATGATCAGACAATGAATTTCAATAAAAAGATAGTGATGTCAAATCTGGTGGATGTTATAATCTATGGGGCTCGGCTACCCCCTGTGCATAAACACTAAGCTCAATATGTAAAACTAGTCCCTACACAAAGGACTGCTACCCCTCTCTCGGGGCAAAACTGTAAACTGCTACCCCTCTCTCGGGGCAATGCTATGTATCCAGATGGACTGGTGACTGAGCACAAGTCCGGCACCAATAAAATATCAAGATCAGGCTACTCTCCACGGATAAGAATGTGGAGCATAACTGGTTCAAGGTAACTTAATATAACTATAACTTTTTACGGCTATGTTACGCGGCTGCCGAGAACAACAAGATCTGGCCTCTCTCGGTCCTACGTACAACACATGTACGAAATCTCATGATCAGAATATATCATCAATAGATATGGAAATTGAGAGCAAGCTACAACATCATGGCTAAGCTATTCCACTGGGAAGCAATATCACATAGTGGAATCATAAAGAATCTGATATGCTAAATAAGAGTACAAATTCGTATAGAAAAAAACTGTGACATGACTGGGAATATACTACAAGCAGAGGTCGGGTATTACTTACCTTTTACTGTCCCAAGTAAATCAAGTTATTCCCTTTTTCCTTCCGAAGCTCTTGTCATTCAAAAAAATATACTTAATCTATAGTCATAATGGATCTATGCTATGTTTTCAATATGTCTATGATGACTTCGAGTATTTTATTTACTAATTTAGACCTCATCATTGTGTCCGGAACGTTGAATAAACTTAGTTTAGACTTTTACGGATCTCAATTTAGACTTTTGGATTGAAAAGGGCAAAATAGTCATTTAACACTTTTACATGTCTTTCATTCCTGGGACCTCTTTCATAATTTTGACATTACCATTGGATTCAGAATGACAGAGATAATAGAAATTGACTATTTGTTTGTCTCATTTGGAGTTCGTTTGACTTATTTTAGAACTTGGGGTATTTTTGTAATTTTCTTTAAAAATAATATTTTATTAATTTACTGTTTGGGCCTTAGTTGGGTTTCTATAACTTTTGGGAGTCAATATGCAATTTCCCGAAGTTCTGGTTCAGTTAAAATTGAACCAATGGGTTTTCTAATTGAAACCCTAAACCGGTCTAAACTTCACTGAACCAACCGGTTCAGTTTGTCTAATAAACCGGAATAAAATAACTAGATTCCTATCCTATCCAAGGTTCGGATAACCCCAAAACCCAATTTCAAACCTTTTATTCCTGTAACCAAACAGGCCCAATATCTTTTAAATTCTAACCAAAACGGCACATTTTAGAACCCATCCTTGCGGTCGGTCGGGTCCCAACCCCACCTGACCCAACCCAAATATGGCCCAAATGACCCTGTCTGCCCCTCACACTTTTCCGGTTGTCTTCTCCGGTGGCCTTGCCGGCGCCGATCATGGAAAAAAAAGCCATAATCCACTGTTTTGTACCCTTTTTACATCCAAACTTACTGGTTTTTACATGAAATTAATTCTAAAACTCTAACAAATCTTTTAAACTATATTTCAACCTTAATTTATCTAGTTTTCTCGACACCCACTTCACTTTTCCGGCATTGCACCGGTGAGAACTTTAGGATATATTTTTCTACTTGCTGGGGGTGCTATATCTTGGAGGAGTTGTAAGCAAACTATTGTTGCTATGTCTACTATGGAGGCAGAATTCATAGCATTCTATGAAGCTACTACACAAGCATTATGGTTGAGGAATTTCCTCAATGGTCTTAAGATTGTTGATTTAGTAGAGAGGCCACTAAAGATCTTCTGTGATAGTACTACTGCACTTTTCTTCTACAAAAACAATAAAAGCAGTAGCAGAAGTAAGCATATCGACATCAAGTACCTTAGTGTTAGAGAGAGCATTAAGAGTAATGGAGGTGTTTATTGAGCATATAAATACTGAGTTGATGATTACAGATCCCATGACCAAAGGCTTACCGGTACTGCAGTTCAAAGGTCATGTGGGCAATATGGGATTTGTCAACTTATTTTATGTTTAGTTTCTCTTTATTTGGTCTATAAACATACAATATTTATTTTGTTTTGGAGAATAAAGTTGTTTTGCGCATATTATTTTTATCCATGGGGAATATGTAAAGTAGGACCCGAATAACTTATTGGAAGTTCATTCATAAAGTTATTTGCTCATATGATACTTATTTAAGGGATATTGTACATGTGATACATGGAAGGGATGGCTTAACTTTATAAAGTCTTTACTGTTATGATTCGTGTATAATATTCTTTATCTGAGTGGGAGTGTTCTATAACTAGTTGAAATAAACAATGTTTGGCCATCGTTAGTTTTCTAATCACCCTATATGGAAACTTGTGTGACATGGGGTCAAGTGGGAGAATGTTAGAGTTCTATTTAGAGTGACCCTCTTGCCTAACAAGTTTTGATAAGATTTTATTTGTTAAGAAGATAAGATTTTATCTGTTAAGAAGTTTAAATTTAAATTTAAACTAGGGGATTAAGAGTTTCTTTTGAACAACTAGTAATGGATAAGCCCTATCCTATTCCTTGATGGGAGGAATAATTCAAGTCTAACTCTGATAGAGGGTCCCTAACCTAGCCTATAAATAGAGGACCTGTGTACACCATCAATACGACAATCAAAGGGTATAGGCCAGAAGATTCTTTTCCTACTCAAAATTTTCTTTCTCTTCAAGTGGCTTTTCTTTTAGGCTCTTGCTCGTTTTTGAATCACCATGACAGGAGGCATGCAATTTATTATTTCCACTGCTGTCTATTATGTATTTTAATTGTTCTCACAAAACGCTCATTCATTTGAACGAACTTTCCATTGGGACAATTAAACTATTAAAAACAGTTCATAATTTAAGATTGAATTTTAAATTTTTTTGGAAAAAAATAATTAATTAATATATAAATAAATTTAAAAACATAATTTTTAATAACTCTCGTAAGTAGATTTAACATATAGTCAAAATTAAATCACACGTAAAATAATTTTGATCATTTTAAAATTCACATCTAAACTTAAATTAAAAAGTATCTAAGTATAATGCATGATATACATGGTCATTTATTTTGAATTGTATATCTTTTTAGACTTGTTCGTACTCGTAAAAAAACATATGTTAGTAAAAAGTGTATAATTTTTCCTAACAATAACATTTCCCTTTATACAAACATGCTGATATGTATCGTTATTGTGAAATAAGAGATCTCAAATTTTTTTTTTATGATATATCAATCTATAAATTTACAATTTTTGTAATTACGATATGATATTAAATGCAAAAAAATAAAATATAGCATTTTTAATATTAAAAAATGTTCATAATATCGCATACATATCACGATGTATCACACTATACTACAAAAATCGCACATTATATTGCAAAATATCATTTTATATCGCACTTCTAAATTTAAATCTTACAAGAACTTAATATATTATATTATGAATGTAATAAAATATTTATATTTAAACTTTATTTGATATACATACATATGTGACTCCTTAAATATATTTATATAATTAAATTTAATGTAAATTATAGTGATTTGTATTCTTTATATTCTCATTGCTTTCACTATATATGTTTTTATTTTAATATATTGATCTCAAAATGACTCATTCGTATGTTAATTAATATTTCAAAAATTTCATCAAAAGCTATCATAATTTCATATTAATATTCTTCATTTTTTAAAGAAAACTTGCTATATGAATACGTAACTGTGATATATATATATATATATATATAAATTCGTGTGTATACTTCCATGAATGGTACAGGTGCTAGTCGATAATCGGGCATTGTGATTTCAGATTATCGCTAAAATGTTGGAAGATTACTAAACAGAGTGTCCTTTGTTTGGTGGTGCAATTGCCAGCACATTCTCTCTTAGGTTTCAAGTTAGTTGTTAACAATTATTTATTTATTAATTCATTTTATTTTCTTTAGTTTTTTTTTTTTTGTTTTGGGTAAATAATTTATCTTTAGTTTATTGACGTTTGAACTCAATATGATGCCATTAAACGGTGATGTTGTATTGAAATTGTTGGATGTAAGGCTATAAGCAATATTCAACAATTCCCTGATCATATACTTCCCACTTCAATTCTCAACTTCCGAGTATTGATGTTTTTTGATACGCCAAAATTGTGCCAGCTAACCAGAAGTCGACACGTGTGTGAATTTTATACACACGACATACAACAATTGGTATACCTGACGTTAAACAGACCTCAGTAGCATCATATGCCAGGTTACCGATATCACTAACCTCGAAACCGCTCGTGCTATTGAATAGGTCATCGTCGTGCTGCCCTACCGACCTCGGAGCGACAGTGCAAACAATGACGTGCGACATACAAAAAGTACTTCATAAATAGTAAAGCAGGTGGTGGCAGGGAAGCAGTTGGCAACAGTAGGAAGTTAGTGGCGACAAGACTGATAGTCATAATCACCGCTGTCAGACGACAGTGAACCCATGCCTTGGCAATACCAGCCCCCACCAACTCTGACAAACAATCATCCTATAAAGACTGACCCTTGAGGTACGTAAATAGGGGGATCCTTTTAAAAAAGAGGACTCAGTGAATTATTATTGAAAGCAATTACTCTATAATCTATCTAACTTAACCATTGGAGAGGCTACCATCGGAGCCCTCCCCGGTGGCACATTGACACTTGTTTTTTTCAGGCTTGCTAATCCACGGAGAGCTTGGTCTTGACAGGGTCAGAAAGCTACAAGGTCTCAATGCATAGGTCTCTAGACCTAGTCCATATAAAAAGGCCCCTACGAGCAAGAGTGCTGTAGGCAAGGTCTCAATGCACAGGTCTCCAGACCTGGTCCATATAAAAAGGCTCATACGAGCAAGAGCGCTGTAGGCAGGGTCTCAAATAAAAAGACCCCTACGAGCAAGAGTACTGTAGGAAAGGTCTCAAAAAAGCCCCATACGAGCAAGAGTGCTGTAGGAAAGGTCTCAAAAAAGCCCTATACGAGCAAGAACGCTATAGTAAGGTCTCAAATAAAAAAGGCCCTTACGAGCAAGAGCGCTGTAGGTAAGGTCTAAATAAAAAGGGCCCTACGAGCAAGAGCGCTGTAGGCAAGGTCTCGATGCACAGGTCTCCAGACCAGGTCCGTACTCTCCAGACCTGGTCCATATTCTCTAGACCTGTTCCCAAGTATTGGACCTTAGGATCCGAGGATCTCTGAAGATTCACCAGTAACCAGGTTAGAATGTTTACTAATAACTAATTTATTTTATCTCGAGCCACCTCTGAACCACTGTTCTACTATAAGATTCGGCGTTTTAACGTCTTTAATCAAGTATTGGGCCTCTGAACCCTTATCATTGGTCAAGCCTAATAATTTACTATCTTGTTAATTATTAAAGTGCAAAGAGCCTGACAAAGGACTTGCTATAATAATTGTCAAAAATATTTCACTTCGGGCCCTCGAAGGAGGAAATTCGTTCAGGTTCGAATTAAGCACATGCGTAATTGGAAAAGTTACAAGTACTACGGATCGGGATAATGATAATTGTTATTTCATTAAATAAGGCCTAAATGGACTGAAGTTTACAAAAATTTAAAAAGAAAATACAACGAATCTATTTGGGACTAGTGGGGGGAATGGACGCAATGGGAACAACGTCTTCAACGAAGCCCTCCTGGGATTCCTGAGCGGGGGAGCTCGGCACCGACTCACCGACCTCCACATCGTTCAAGCTAGAAATGTCGAGGTCTGGATACAGCTTCTGGTTCTTCTTCTCACAGAGCATGTATCCGGAGTCGACAAGCTCCCTCCCCATAAAGGTAGCCAGACCCATCAATCCCGCCTTGGTGGCCGCCCTGGCCTCAGCTCAGGCCTCCTTGATTTTCCTAGCTTCAGCTGCTTCAGTCTCCTTAAGCTTTTTCTTCAGATCGTCCAAATCTTGGCGGAGCTTGGTTCTCTAGGTGAACAAGGACTCTACCCCACGCTTCGCCTCCAGGTACTGAGCGTTGAGAGCCTCGCATTTGGCCTCCAAGGCCTTCACATCATCTCGGGATGCCTCAAGGTCGGCACGTGTGGATCCCAGCGCGGAAGAGACCTCTTTCAATCTGGACTGGGCAGCGTTGAGTTCGGATTCAACTGATTTGAGACTGGACCGAGCGGCACCAAATTCAGTCTGAGCCGTCTTTAGCTCGGCCTGTAGATCGTTAGCTTCCTCAAACTGATCAAAACGATCCATGAGGACGCCCATCGCTCAAAGACCCTACGTGCAATAAGACAGGGAGTTAGAGAAACTTAAACAAGTAAATAAAATGACGAGAAACTAGGATCACAGGATATTACCCTAGCGTGGCCCAACATGAGATCAGCAATCATCTGCCTCGAGCCCCTGCCTTGAAAGCCTGGAGGAAGAGCTGCCTTCAAAGCAGACTTCATGGCTTCAGACCCAGAGGCTGTATCGGCCGGATTAATAGGGATGGAACTCACCCCTTCCGAAAAGTTGCTTCGGGGGTGGAGGGCTCGATGCCTTCATTACCGGGGTCTCATTAGGCTCGGCAGGCCTTGGCTCTTCGGGTCTTGGCGCAAGCAGCCGACTCCAGGAGCTTGAGCCTGAGGAGGTTCGACAGTTGCAGAAGTTCCGAGCTTAACGAGCCTCACGATTGGCTCTGGAGATTAATCTCCTCCTCTTCTGGGCTGGAGGAGCTGCAGTGGAAGAAGATGGAGCACTTGTCTTCATCTTCGAGCTCGAGATGAATCCCGATAACACACCCTTCTTATACGCCACTACTTCTTCCTTTGTCAGATCTGCTGCCATGAGATTTCGAGGTAATAGAATCAGGTGGTGTGGATGGAGGGTTGGCTGTACTTCTCAGCAAGCTCGTCGCTGAAAGGGGGCCTCCTCCACTTCTTTCTATCTACAAAAGGAATCTGAGATAAAGTAGAGTTAGACAACCAAAACGAAAATAATAAGTCAAAGAACAAGTTTCTCAGGTCTGAATACTGACCCTTCAAACCGGTATGCCGAGGAAAGAGGCTTAGATGATCCTCGAAATCTTCGCGCTCCTAGCTTCCTGCTACGAAGAAGTACCACTTCTTCTAGGTTTTGTTGAAAGAGGGTACCGATGTTAGAGGTCTGAACCTCTGATCGAAGCACGTGTAATAAAGTCCCTCCGAACTGAGGTACTTCATATCCATTTGACTACGAATGAGGTCCAGGTCTACCTGGACCCCGTTCAGACGACCTAAAACTATGAAGGCCAAAAGCTGCCTCCAACTATTCACATTAAGATCGGCGGGACAGATATTAAAATATGTAAAAAAACTCTACTATTAAGGGGATGGAAGGGAAGACGCACACCTAGGTCAAACCATTCAAGATAGGCCCAGATCTCCCCCCTCTTGATATCGGAAGGGCAATCCGAAGGCTTAGGGACTCTGCAGGTCACGTTTTCAGAGAACCCGTACTGTTTCCTAATGGCCTTAAGCACTCCCTTAGTCATGGCACTCAACCCTTCCTTCCCTCTGCGCCTGGCCAGATGAATTGGCCTCCCTATCACTAGACTCGCGGACAAGCCCAGAAGAAGAAGAAGAAGAAGAAGAAAAAGAAGAAGGTGAAGCAGAAAGGGGGGCACCCACCACCTCCGACTCTGCCCTAACCTTTACACCGTCCGGATTGGACATGGCCACGGGTAAAAAGAAAAATAGAAACGGGGAAGGAAAAGAGAGAAACAGGAGACTAGAAAATTACCGTTTCAAGTATATAAAGGGGCGAGCAACAGTTGCTGGAGATCACTCTTATTCGCCGGAAGTCGCCTGAGAGCACTCGGGAAATATTTGAAAATGGTAAAACGTGAAAATGGACGACCATTCTCACTATTTATAAAAGATGGAAGAAGCATCATTAATGTCTCGAGAACCGAACGACAGTTATATAATAAATGACCTCGATCATCCAAAACTATGACATAGCGCACTACAGCCCAAAACGGCTGCCGCTCCTTCGAAACTAGGAAAATAGCGCATTTAATGTCGAAGCGCGTGGACCTCGAGGTATGAAGCAACGCAATAATTATTGAGCGCGTGACCTATCCTAAGCCCTAGCCCGAGTTCTAGTGCACTGTGATAGAACTAGGGATCGAGGGGGAGTAACTGATACGCCAAAATTGTGCCAGCTAACCAGAAGTCGACACGTGTTTGAATTTTATACACACGACATACAGCAACTGGGTATACCGACGTTAAATAGACCTCAGAAGCATCATACGCTAGGTTATCGATATCACTAACCTCGGAATCGCTCGTGCTATCGAACAGGTCATCGTCGTGCTGCCCTACCGACCTCGGAGTGACAGTGCAAACAATGACGTGCGACATACAAAAAGTACTTCATAAACTAGTAAAGCAGGTGGTGGCAAGGAAGCAGTTGGCAACATCAGGGAAGTTAGTGGCGACAAGACTGATAGTCATAATCACCGCTGTCAGACGACAGTGAACCCATGCCTTAGCAATACCAGCCCCCACCAACTCCGACAGACAATCATCTTATAAAGACTGACCATTGAGGTACGTAAATAAGGGGATCTTTCTGAAAAAAAGAGGACTCAGTGAATTATTATTGAAAGCAATTACTCTATAATCTATCTAACTTAACCATTGGAAAGGCTACCACCGGAGCCCTCCCTGGTGGCACATTGACACTTGTCTTTTTCAGGCTTGCTAATCCACGGAGAGCTCGGTCTTGACAAGGTCAGAAAGCTGCAACATCATTTTTGAAATCATCCATTGCTTGTGTGCTGTAGTTTGTCTTGTTTAAAGGAGGTATTTGTGGAATGAGAGCCTGAAACTCGAGCTCTCAGATTTGATGCTTGATGTTTCTCAGTTGCTGATTGTAGAAATGCCACAGAATAGGATGCTGAAGGAAGCATGGTAACTCTCACATTCACTTTTTATTTTTCTTTCTAAGAATGTGATGTGCTGAATGTTGATAGCCTTGGTGTTGAAAATTAAGAATCTATGCAACTTTGGTGAAAAGCATTAGAGAAAGAGTGAGAAAAAAACATGGTTTGGCAGTATGCCTACATTGACGAGAGCGAGCAACTAAGTTTTTCTCTATATCAAAAAATAGCGTTACAACAATGTTTATATTGTATTACAGTTAAAACCCTAACCCTAGCCTACAACATGTTTAGACTGGCTAGCTCTGCCCACAAGGCCTGTATAACTAGTTTCACATATTGTAGAAATATGTGCCACTATCTCTAACACTTGGTATGGCATCTATTCGTCTCATAATCTTTTCATAATTGTAGTAATCAATGAATAAGAATGTTGGTGAGTTCAGTAGGGGATGCCATAATCCACATGGGTATATTGACAATTTATGTGAATTTATCTGTATGTGAGAGAAAATTTCATCAATAATAATGCATCAGTAAGCTAAACAGGTGAAAGATAGTATGTATTGTCATTGATGTAGCTTATTACACAGTTGGTCATTCAATGGAGTGAAGTGGGTCTGAGGGATGGATGGATGGATGGATGCCTGTAAAAGGGTAGTGAGGACATAAACCTAGACGTGAGGTGACTGCCATGCTACAAATATATCTGGGCTTAGAGAAGTTCTGAAATAGACTCTTCCTGCTTTGGCAGAAGACGTGGAGTCATGTATAGATGCAGCATCTCATGCTTTACCAAAGGTATGTAGGATAGGATGGAACTGTCTGTCAGGATTCATGTCAATGTTTGTAATGTCACGTTGGATTGTTGCTGCAGTTTGATGCTGTGCCGATTATAAGTTTCATTACAATTGAATCACCACACCTTGGATTTTGTTATTTAGCATGTAGTTTAATATTCCAACTGTTAATTTCGTCTTTTGTATCTAATTCTCGTTCCCTTTCTTCCTAAAATGCTTATTGGTTGATAAAAATAATAACTCTACAATCAATCGAAGAAAAGGGGGTCACTAATAATATTGTTAAATTATGCTTGGGAAATTTTTGTGGTCATGAGCACTGGCTATTACTAAACAACAATATAATCTGGGTAAACCGTCTACAACGGCATCCAATTTTATCTACAACACTTTGCAGTTAGTTCTATTTTTTTGGTCTAGGTTAAGGGGAGACTCTCTCCCGGGAATCCTAAACCCAGTCCGAGGACTGGAAATTACCCAATACCCCACCCCAAACCCACATGCTGCTCTTGAGGCTTGAACCCCTGACCTTCCCATTCGGAGAACCACCTGAGCTAAAACTCATTGGCACTGTTATTTCTTTTTTAATGTATACAATGATTGGGAAGTTCCATGTATATTGTAATTTTTATTTATTTTTCGTTGTTATCGTCCCTTTTAATATATAAACACTTTCAAAAGATTGATATGGGAGTTTGAAATTTGGAGATCATGATTAAGCGGACTGTATTTGACAACTCTTTTTATTATGTTATCCCAGGTGATTGAGCAATATGGAGTTGTTGAGGCTATTGGGTTACATTTCAGAACCATGCCTGCAGTCTGCAGTTGGCCAAATGGTATATAACATATTAGTAAAATGTAGGAAAGGTTACTATTGGCCTTTTGTTTGACTTTCTTTTGTTAATATGCCTTTTTAAGTTGTTCAAAATTTCACATACTGGTGAGGGTGGTGAATCTGGTGATATATTTAACAAAAAACTGGTTGGCTGGCAGCCTGCCCTTTTCAAGTAAGAGAAATTTTGGAAAAGAAGAAAACATGGTTGCTTTAGGACTTGATCATATTCCAATTGGGGCACGGAAGTGCGCCTCATGATTATATAATATAATATAATATTGTTACACCAATTATGTTGGCATTTCACATGAAAGAGTGATTCAAGCAAAAACTAGGATTAGGGAAGTGCTTCAAAATATAAATTTGACGTTATTGTTAGGGAAATCAATCATGAAAGTTACTTAACCAATGGAGTAGTTCAAAGAAAAGAAAAAAATTCCATCATATTTATTGACTAATAGAATGCAAACTGTAGGTTCTGAAAATATATGTGGTTGGTTTATGTGATCATTAGATCTTTGTAATAGAGATCTACCTAGCATGAAAATGAACTTCCAATTCCAATTGAATTCATTGGGGGTGACATTGAACCCAGTCTGATTTTGCACTGCAAATGGATGAATTGACGTGCCATTAAGTAGTGGTCTCATAGTATATCTTTGCTAATGACACTGTTTCTGTTGACCAAATTAGTCTAGGTAAATATTAAATTACAACAAAGCAGCACTGCTCTAGAGTCAAAATTTATACAATAAGTAGGACTGAAAAATGAATGAACTTGCTTGTAGTAGAATTAGGAGCAGAAATGAGGGAACTGTGAAGGTAAGAGTTGCAAACGAATGTATTTCTGAGAAGTTACTGATAGCACCAGTTGATGGTCTGTGACAGAGTAGCATAGTGGATTTGTGTAGTGACTTCAAATTGTAAGGGTGAGGCTAAGTTAAATATACGAACCTACGCTTGTGCTTTTTCCAATGCAACTAAATTGCTTTCTATTGCCAAATGAAGTTTAATGTATTGGTTCCTGCAGGTGTAATTTGCATCTCAAAGAAGTTGGTACAGATGTACTTGTCCCAGCATACGAGCCCATCTTAATAAAATTATCAAGAATAAGTTGTTTGGCCATTGACCAGATAGCTTTGTCAGATGTTGTGACTTGTAATCCAATTGATCTCCATCGGTTCATAATAAAGGAAACCTTTCCTGTTTTATGATTCTCCAAACCCCCCCCCCCCCCCCTACAGCACAAAAAAGAAGAAGAAAAGAAAAACCCTTGTGCACATCACAAGTGATTTTGTGCTCTCTGTTTGTCCTGCACATACTCGCACTTCCAAACAAGGCTATTGTCATGCAGTTAGAGAAGCATATATCTTGTAGGACTTTATTATATGTGTAGGAATTGGAAGCGTTATCTTAGAAGTTCTTTTTCTATTTACACATTTCTTTTTTCAATACAACTGAAGAATGAAGTATTTTAGGATGGAATAGAAGAATGGCCGTCTAGCATTTTAGGGGCACCTATGGATCCACTGCGAGTCCCAAGGGGAATTTTTTTTGCAAAATTAGTTTCAGTAGTTTTGACTCTCTGGTACAAAACTTTTGCTCTTTGTATGGTGAGCCCCAAAGGAAAAAAAAAAGCCAAACAAAAAGAATTCAAAATTACTTTCAGTGGTCACAGCAACAAAACTGGTTATAATGCACAAAAAGGTTTTTGGATAGGTAAAAAACGCTGGTTATTTTGTTGTGGTATATAAGCAAGGAGGAAGTACTCATGGTGGATGAAATCCTCATTTTGTATGATTTCAACTTGTCACAGGTGCAACCAAACAAAAAATTATTATTTGACTTTGCTTTGTTTATTTTGATAAATGTTTATCCCTTGGGGAGTTGTGGCAAACACTATTAACTCTGATGGTATTGTGGTTGCAGCCCTTTGAGTTGAAGTGGTAGCACGGTTGGTGCTGGTTTGCCTGTACCTTCTGCACAATCCGGATATATGCCAATGGCTGAGTTTTTTAAACTGGCAGTCTCCAGCTTCAAAGTTTATGACTTGAGCCTTTTTGGTGAGGTGGTGGTGGTGCTGCTTGAGAATTTCTGAAAAAAAAGGGCTAGGTACACAAACAACTCCTGGTGCTCCGGATGCAATGGTCAGGCCTTCTTGAACCCTGTCTCATTCTCTCTTAGTTTGTTATGGGACTCTTGTGTTTCAAAAATTTTTTGTTGAACTTTGCCTTGTTTATTTTGATAAATGATTATTCTTGGGGAGTTGCAGCAACACTACTAACGCTGATGCTATTGTGGTTGCAGCGCTTTGAGTGGAAGTGCTAGCACGGTTGATGCATGCTGGTTTGGCTGTACCTGCTGCACAATCTGGATGTATGCCAATGGCTGAGGTTTTTAAACATGCAGTCTCTAGCTTCAAAGTTAATGACTCGAACCTTTTTGGTGGTAGTGGTGCTGCTGCTTGAGAATTTGTGGAAAAAAAAAAGAGTCTGGAAACACAAACAACTCCTGGTGCTCCCGATGCAATGGTCAGGCCTTCTTGAACCCTTGTCTTAGACTCTTATTATTTTGTTATGGGACTCTGTGTTTCAAGTTCCTATTTGAAGGAATTTGTTGGAAAAAAAGGTTAGTTTTTGTTCATTTAATTTTTTCCTTCCTCACTCTTGTAAGCATTATAATAGTTTGTAAAACTCAGTTGACTTTCGTAGTAGTGCTGTGATTCTGCAAGCAAATGGGAGTGTACGAAACAATTTTCTGGTCTTTCCTTTGCCCCATCCTCTATTTCTTAAATCAGCAATATTTCTTCTTATTAATTTTATTGAAACCATCCCATTACATCCAAAGAACAGATAATTTTTTCTTTAGTTGATCTATTTCTGTTTCACCTGGTTTGCGAGATTTATTTTTGTTTCCCTGAATCACTTCCAGATGATGCTTTTTTGTGACTCAAGCTGTGGGATTATCCTATGTGATTTTTCTCCCACAATGTGAGTGCACATAAGAAAGGAAAGAGAAAAACAAGGCAAGTGGAGAGGAAAACAGAATATAAATACCATACAAATTCAGTTATCACCCACTTTCTCCTCTTTCAATTATCAGATTAACTAGGCAGTGTTGGCCTATCCGAGATGGAAAGATCCTATCTTTCCTATACACACGACTCTCGTTAACTAGAGTTGCGGCAAACACACATAGTATTTAGGAATTTTTCCCGTATACACACATAATATTTAGAATTTTCTCCTCTCCACATCGCTTATATAAAACAAAAATAAAATTAAAGTGATCAAATTAACTGCTCCTACAATAAATAAAGATTACACAAGAGCACTAGGGCATTTAAAGCTTCATACACAAGTCTTCTTGAAAGAGTGATATATACTGAAACATTGAGTTGGGTGTCAAATTTTGGGACAGAATATAGGGTGTAAAGGAACTTGGACTAATAATTGTTTATTTTCTTTCTCTCTCTTTTTTTTTTACTTTCCATTTTTCTTCTAAAGGTTGTTTGCTGGGACTCTGTTTTGTACATATGCATCAAAGGTTAACATCACTTTCATGAAAAATTTGAGCACGTATAAAGTGCAATGTGAAGGACTTGCATTTTGTCATTCTCTTTTGGCTGCAGTGCAGTCTTTGAGATATAATAGATATCTTTTTCATATAAAAGTAAGATGAAAAAGCCCTCCCACTTTGCTTAAATAATTGCTTTATCTTAGCCCATGCATGATGATGAGAGAGAGAGAGAGAGAGAGAGAGAGAGAGTTCCACCAATGTTCAGTCGTTTTTGTGCTAAAGATTTGATGCTCCGAAATCATTGACTAGAAATTATTTCAGATTCAGAAAATCTAAAAAATCCAGCATTATGCCCTTTTGAGCAGGCCATAATTTGGTTGGTTGTTCCAGGACAAGTAGCTTTTTTTATCTGTTACAGTTTCTTATGGTTAGACCTGTTTCAAAGCCCAACCATACCATTATGAGTTTTACCTACAGTTCGCAGGGATGGAACTTTCTTGCATCGCACTTTAACACTTTTTTTTTTTATACCTAAGTTCATATTAGTATACATTTTTTTTTGGTTATAATATTAGTATACATTTAGAAGGTGCATTTAGCTGTAACATAAGTGTCACAAGTGAGTCAGGATGATGGGTGAGTTGATTTAAAAGACGTACTGTAAATTCGAAAATTCTGAGTTTAATCCAGTATGCTTACAGTTTATGGAAATTTTCGAGCTTCTTGTGAATAATAATTAAATTAGTCTGACAATGTTAGAATACCACTTTCTAATGTGTCTCTTGGTTTTACCAAAAATTCGCAATCAATTCTTGCATTCATTATTTTGGAGGGTCATGAGTAGGGGTAGGGGTGTGCACTGTGCCGGTTTAAAATAAAACTGACTTGATCTGATTGGGTTTAGAAATTTAGAATTTGAAAACCCAATCGAGCCAAACGAAAAGAAAAAAGATTAGTTTTTGGTCAATCTCTTAATCAAACAAAGGCATGATTTCACTTCAAAATTGATTTGATTTAACCGAACTTTAAACAAACCAAATTAAACTATAAATTTAAGAATCGAATCAACTCAAATCTCTCTTAGAACAAAACCAATCTAACCCATTGAAATTGAGTCAATTCGGGTTCATAATTCTTCGATATTTTTTTTCTGCATTTTAAGTGATTGGAGAATTTTTTTTTCCATCTACTTGTTTTATCCAAATCAAGTAAACAAATTATTTCTTAAATTGAGTTTTGCATGGTGTCCTTACAAGTGGAAGCTATCTACGCCCAATAATTATGTTATTGATTTGTCAATTTTGTTGTAATTAGATTTATGGGCCATGGATATATTTTCCTTGACTTGTGCAAATTGTACGTTTATTTAAAGTTTATTTATTTTTTTTTAAATTGTGGAAGTTGGACTTCCATGGAATGTCGGATTTTGGCACTCAGATAAGGATTCTCTATTTATCTTTGTAGATCTATATGACAATGAAGGTGAGCATGAATCAATCAATTCTCTCTCTACAATAACTCAATAAAATGTGCTGTTGCTATTAAAGTGTTCAATTTGGATCAGATTGCTTCAATTATGCAGATGGAATTGTCTGCAATGAAAACTACCCATGGACTACCTGTTCAAAAACTCATACCCACTACTACAATTCTGTTCTCTCATTTTCCACCAAACAGCACTTTAAATTGCGACCCAAAAACAACTTTAATTCCACCATAGATTTCATGAAAACCCTTTATTTTCTCTTATTTGAATTATTATTATTTTTTAACAGTAAATAAAACTGATTTTTTTTTTCTTTTTACCAATGGAAATAGAAGGTATTACTAAAAATATCATAAAAAATTACATGATAGCCAAATCATCCTGTAAGAAAGGATCTAACCAAGATAAGGATCCTCCAACCACACCACAAAAGACTCCTCACTAGAACAATCCGATTAGCATCCCTTTTAACATAACTAAATCCAACCACATCAACCAAAACCTGCAGCTGATTAATATCAATCAGAAAAGCATACACCCCAAGAGAACTGCGAACAACACTTCTATATTTGACATCCTATCGATAAACTCCCCTGCACAGTTTCTAATCACCACACCCACTTAACGTGCATTGCTTTATTAACAAAACCCGTTGTTCATAAAACTCACTGTTAGTCATTATTTGATGATGTTCATGATATAAATTCTTCGTCAAAGTATATATAAAAGAAAACCCTTAATTCGTGGAATCCAGTGTTTATCATCGCATTGGAATATCACTGACCTAATATTTTTATTCAATGAAAAGCTGCCATATGTGTCAATCACTTTCTCTGTATTTCAATAATGCAGTCAAATATGACTCAATTATGCGACAATGAGATAACAACTTAGAAATTAGGCACTTGGAATTTGGAAAAGGAATTAGTCTAAGCATGTGATGGATCTTAAAATTATGTCTTCACATTAGTGATGCAGACTCCTTTTTTTTTTGGGTAGGCAATTCACATCAGATCATTGTCAAATCTATATAATGATAATGATACAGACATGAGTCACAAGATCTTCAATTAAGATTAAAATTATTAATGAGTTGATTGGGATTTAGCCCATCTAATCTCAAAATTAATCCACCATCTAATAATTGGAGCCACCTATGCAGGAGGGCTTTTACTTTTGTTGTGGTGAGCCAATCAATGCAAGACATGTAAAAACCCATGATGTCACTACTTATCAAAAGCATTAATAACTCATTACTTGGCGTTTAAACTTTAAACATAACTAACATTATAATGATCAACAGCTTACTGTTGATCTTAAATGTTTAAGTTAAGGGCATTTAGTGTAATTTGCCCAATATTGAGGTCCATTGCTAGGGAGACATGAAGCAATTGAGTATTATTATTTTTTTAAATTTTTTTTAAGACCCCTAGAATGTTTGAAATGATGAAATTGACTCCATATAAATGAAAGAAGTATTTATTTGATTTTTTTAAATTATAAATTATAAATTATAAAGGCTTAGTTGAGTGGAATTGAATTAAAATTTTTCAAGAATTTTGAAATTGTCTTCCAATTTTTTTTTTGCAAATTTTCATTAAGGTCTCTTTTCAAGCACTAATATTTTTATTCCTCAAGTATAATTTTTTAATCAAAGTTAATAGAGATTAGTCTGATCGGTAATTCATGGCTTATTTCAAACGAGAAATCATTGATTTATTTTTCCCTTTTAGCTTTGGGCCAGGTTTTCTCTTTATAATTTTTGAATTTTTCGTATTTTATCAAAATTCATAATTGAGATACCCAGTAAATTTATAACGTAATGGTACATATATGATTTGTTTTTAAATTCTATGTAGGGTTATATATAAATCAAGTTGAAAGTAATTGTTCAAGCTTAATTTGTTAAAATTAATTATTTTTAAATTATATTAAAATTTATCAAATCAAATTCGAATAGAATTCAAGAAGTTTATAAGTCTTAAAAATATTTAAACTTGATTTTTTTTATAGATGCACTCATTATAGTATCAAATAATCCTAAACTAAGATTTCATTTTATTTATTTGGTTGCTTGCTCTCTTTATGAAAAAAGTAATCACGAGTCCGATAACAAAGTTATTAAGAAAATTAATTCATATTTTATTAATGTGTTAAATATTTATTAATTCGAATGCAATTCATTCGATAATCACGAATATCAACTCTTTTTTAAGAAAAAATTTTGATGACACTATCGCATGGTATAACGGTCACTGTAATATTAGAGTTAATATAAGACTAATGTGAATTTACATAATTTCACAGGAATGATTGAGTGTACGATAGACAGCAATCAAGGAGTTGTCCCCTAAATTCATTAGGTAAAAACTTGAGGAATATCACTTTTTCGTGATAACCGAATTATCAAAAGAAAAAAAAATAAAAATTTATTGCATCAATATTTTATGACAGTGACTACGATACTATGTGACGGTATTACAGTACTTTTTCCTCTCCTTGGGGGGTCGAGGGGATTCCAACTGTCTAGTCTGACGTGGCACTGTCAGCCTAACCAACAACTTTGCCAGAAGGCTAGAGTATGACAATCCATTGGTGAACCTGGACAGTAGGCCCCACCTCCCTAGCTTGAATAAGCTCCGCTCCCAATTTTATCGAATCCACGGGCTGGGCCGCTTTGCCGCCGGCAGATTGGTCCCCTGCTGCATGGTTCTTAAATTTAAAATATTTTATATAATGTATTTTATACTTACATTAATACACATATAAAAACGTATATATGTGTCCAGTTTTTTTTAAAATTTAATTTTTTAAGAACAAAAAGTATAAAACAAAAACGAATTAAGTAATCATTTTAAGATAAATCAAACACTACATTTAATTTTTTTCTTATTTAAGTAAAAAAAAAAAATACTTAAAGCATATTATTAAATGATAGTTTAGTTTTTTTTTACTTACTTCTAATTTGGATATTGATGTATAAATTCTTTAATAAATTCTTTTTAACTAAATGGTCACTTTTTTTTTACCCAGTTACAGTAAAATAACTTTATGATTGCGTCAAACTCTCCTCTTATAGGATTGTAAAATGAATCAACTTATTCGAGTTCAACTTATGATCAACTCGGTTAAAAATTCGATTGATATCGACTCATTAGATAAATAAGTCAAATATGAATATATTTTGAAACTCATTAATTTATTGAGATTGACTCGATAAAAAAATAAGTAATTTAATATTATATTAAAAAAAATTAATTTACTTGAATTTTTCAGATGATTGATTCAATTAGAAATTCGTTCGAGATCAATTTGAAAAATTATTAAGCCATTATTAAATAATAATTTAAAACTCGTTTATTTTAACAAGTCAAGTTTGAACCATTCACTATTCGATTGAATTTAATTCATTTATAATCAATTTGTGATAAAAGATTTTTTCAACCATGAAGTAGGTTTATTTACCTAATTCATGAGCCTAACAATTGTCATCTTGTCACGTGACATGATATAATTTTTATGTCTCTTAAAAATTAAATATTCTGTTCAAATAATAGAATATTATTGACTTGATCCATGAATTGATCCAACGCAAATGACTTAGTCGGTAAACCCGACCCACCAAAACTTCTTAGGAGTGATGAGTTATTTTTTGAGCCGCACATTTGGCATCCATTCAGAAAATGTACAGCCCCACTCAAGGTTTAAATGAGTTCAACAGTGAAATGTCCAGTGGACTGGAGAGGGTACAATGAAGAAGACGACTGATCACTGATGGAGGTTGGATCGCTTTCAATTGCAGTGATTTGGACAACCACAATTTTGTCTCAAACATGGTTTTCAATCCTTTTATTAGGAGATTATTTGGAAAAACCTGTTTTCTGTTGCTTTCATTGCTATTGGCTTGGCTCCCCACCTAATTGATAGAGGTTGAATATTTAAAACAATGTAACTAGTTCCATTCATATATATATATATATATATATATATATATTATTTTTTGAAAATAAAACCAATGAGAATTTTAAAATGCATATTTTTTGAAAATAAAAAAATGTTTTCTTTTTAATTTTCTAAAAAGGGGCTATTTTCTATTTTCAATTTTCAGATTTTTTTTTTTCGAAAATACCAAGTCAAAAACATTTTTGGTTAGTGTTTGTTTGTTTTATTAATTTTTTTTTCAAACATTTAAATTTTTTTGAAAATGTATTTGATGTCTTCAAAATTCTACTGAGATGATGGATGGCTATGATCCACTCTGTTGTTCTTGCCGAGTACGTCAAAAACAAATACTTAGATATTGATAAAATATTAGTGATCACGAACATTCCAACAATCAAGTCAGAAAAAGAGAGATAATATAAATTGCTTGTAAAAAAAGGAGAATTAAAATGTGTAATTAATCTTTTTTTTGTGCAAACCTTTACCCTTCTTATAAAAGCATAGTTGCCATACCAAGTGTAATCCTTGATTGGTGAAATTAATAGGATTTTAAGTTTGCAAGGTTTGAAAAATCCTTGTTCTCAGCAAGAGCTCACTTGACAACCGGCTCAGATCTAGTAGCTATGATTTCAGTATTTTCAAGATAAGATTAGGTTAGACACAGCTCAAATTTTCATTCCAAAATAATGTAGATCTGTATTGCTAATACAAGTCATATAACTATATATGATTAGGTATAATTTCTTAAATTTGTCCCTTTTTTTTTTACTGAAAAATGGCTTAATCTCAGACGTGTAATTAGTTTTAATCGAATAATTATTTAGTGATGTTCATAGTCTTAACATTCAGATTAAAAAACATGTTTACAACAGTATATTATACATATATATAATTTATCATTTAATCGTTGAAATTATCAAAAAAAAAAAAAAACTTGTATATATTCATTAACAGAAGTGGAACAGTACATTCCTTGGGGGACAATTGGAAAATCCATATTTAAGTGCTTAAAATTAACTAAATTTTCTTATATATATATATATATATATATAAAAGACCACTACATCATTTCAAATGTTATTTCTGAAGAAAAATTGGGGCACACTAGTTAGTCTTCCATTTATATTGATTCTGACAGTCAGAACCATCATTCAGCCAAATACTTTTTAAGTTTGACTTCTAAGGCTGTGCTCTTAAAGAAGGCATTGAATTATCAAAACCAACTCAAAGATTCTTGTTTGAGTTAGTTTGTGATTTGATTGATACATATATTTTATATATTTATATTATATGTATATATAAAAAATATATATATCAACTAATTTAAAAGTTGATAATTTGATTGATACATATATTATATATATATATATACATATAAGAATATATATTAATCAGATTATAAATTCTTAACATCGCAACTGATCGTGTTATTTTTCATTATTGTTTTCACAATGTCTTCATCATTTATTCATTTGGTTGTACTAGTTATCAGAACTTTGAATATTAACACTGTACCAGACCCAGATTTGTGCAAAAATTCATAATCTTCTGTACACTATCTGAATTTTTGTTCAAAATAGTTTAAAAATAAATAAATTAAGTATTATGAATAAAAAATAAATTATAGTTATATATATATAATACATGTATTTGTTAATTACAACAACTATTTTTTTACATTTGAAACTTGAACCCTCAACTTCTATTTGGAAGAAGAATGAAATTAATACTACTCAAGTTAAAATTTGATAGTTCATGCAAAATATATTTATTAAGATACATTATACTGACATCTTTTAAAACTTTCGATAATTATATTGACATTTTTTAAAATTTTTGAAATTAAACTGACATTTCATATTTTTACTGTCAAATTAAAATATCCCATTCCAAATAATTTTTTTCTTCAAAATGACAAAACTACCATTTCATGCTTTTTTCTTCATTTTTTACCCTTTTTTTCTAACTTTTTTTAAAGAGTTTTTTTTCATTTTATTCAAAAAATAAATTTAAAGTAAATAACTTTTTTTATTTTATATAAAAATAAATTTAAGATTTTGATCAATATTTATTTAAAAATTAAAAAATTGAAAAAATGTATATTAAAAAAAAAGAAGAAATGGATAGTTTTGTTACTTTTAAAAATTGATTGAAAAGGAGTATCTGTAATTTGTCAGGTAAAATATAAGAGATTAATGTAATTTTTGAAATTTTAAATATGATCAGTATAATTTTTAAAAATCCAAGGTAAAATCAGTGTATTTTTACCCTATGTATTATAATATCTCAAAATAAAATTTATTAACTCATTACAATTCTTACTAATGGGATAATAACAAATCAATAATAACCCTAGCTTGGATAAATACTTGCTCCAAATGAGTTCTAAAATAAATAAGAATTTTTATTCTTATTAAAGTATTATTACAACACAATGAAAGGAAGTGATGTGGATATTCTGATTGGCCAATTAACCAGCTTATAATTTGACTAGTGCAGTCACATTAACATCTTGCTTTCTCTTTCTTAAAATTGGAATTGTGCATTCCAAACTTTCCTAGTTGGCATTCCTATTTCCTTCTCTTCTATTTTTCTGTTGAAGAAATCTTCCAATTTTTCCTTCTTTTTTTTTTGGGTATGATCACATTCATAGGCAAGGCTTAGAAAAGAAATATGTTTGGTGAATTGGACAATCACAGTATGGTGTGAAAAAGGAGACAATTGATTGGTGTGCCAAGATTGAAATCTATCAATTGACTATATATGGTTATCAAATTAATGTGGTAATCCTCATCTACATATTAATTAAGAAGTTAGTTAGATCCTTCTAATTAATTTGAATTTGAAGAGGGAATGTGTGGAGTTTGTGAATCGTGAAATTTATTTGTTGTTCTAATGAGAAAAATAAGCAAAATTTCACACAAAGCAACACACACACACGTATGGACACACACACACACGTGTATATATATATATATTTGTGTTTGATTTTAATAACTGGGGAGTACTAACCCCGAACAAAAGACTAATTTCTAAATTCGAAATTGTATATTATTGATAAAATTGTTTAATAAGAGTCTATTATATCATATTTATAAAACTAAAACACTACTAATTTTATATTTCATATACTAATCCTGATAAAATTAGAAAATAGAGAAACTTGGAACAAATCAAATTGGGGTTTTTTTTTTTATCAAAATTAGAAATTAGATAAAATAAGAAGAATATAGCCACAAACAGCACCTCATTCTAGGTTTTCTATGTAAAGTAATTGAAAAATAAAAATTTACTATAAATGATAAAAAAATTTAATTATGTTTAATTAAAAGCATAAACGAGTGCATTTAGCCAAAATTAGGTGTAAGTCATAGCCGAGGGCAATAATTTGAATCTATTGGTTGTCCAAAAATCAAAATATAAAAATTTTAAGTATATGCATATTGAGTTGACTGGATCTTACCACTTTTAAAGAGAAATTTAACTTTAATTTGCGTTCTCATTGTTCTAAGAACTCTACTACTACTTCTTTTACATCAATAACCAACACAAATTAAGATAGCAAGGTAAAGATTCAAATATATCTTTTTAATGTTTTCCTTTACTTAATTTCTCACAAAGCATTGTGATATATGTAACTTTTGAATCAATTTAACTTTATGTTAACATTCTCTACTATTCTAGTAAATAATTAATTAACTCGTTTCCCCCTTTGTTATAAAAATAGCGCAATGGTAAATGTGACCTAACATGGTGCCAATGTGAGAGGATAGGATCAATGTGTGACAAAAAGGTGGGATTCCTATCATTATTGATGTTGAACATAACAAATTTTTTTACCTTATTTAATTTCTTACTCCTAAACGTAATTAGGTAGTGTATTCACAATAATAAATGCATATGAACCCTATCACCTTGTATTTAAAAATAATTTTATTTTTATTTTTTTTAACATTTTTCATAAAACTATAATTTATCGCAGGCACTTAGATTGTTAGTTAATATTATCAAGGAAATCCACAATCTATTTGAGAGTGCATGCATACATAAATTTTAAGAGTTACACTACTCGAATATGACCTCAGTTTTTATAAATAGTCACCTTAATTTGCTGTTATCATATAATTAGACTAAGCTAATTAAGATCAAGGAAACATATAGATGATGGGTGTGGTAGACAAATTAAAAATCATATAATATTAAAGTCACAATATTCTTAATTAAATTAGTAGATAAATAGTTTTTTTTTTTTTAATATTGTAACTTTGAACAAGTAACTAGATTGACTGAAAATAGGAGGAAAAGGAAAATGATTTATTTGAAGTTGAATAACCACCAACATTCCGACAATTTCTTTTGTATGATTAGCTAAAATGGATGGTAAGCCATCCTCATCACCGGCATAGGTAGCATGGCATGGCACGTGATCACTCTAACAGCATTATGTGACCTAATCCATGGCCCATTACTTACAAGGAAGTGAATGTCACTGTTGTCATCTTGACATTACTACATGGCAATTGCTAGGTCCACATAGTGAACTCTACGCACATGAGTTGAGATGTAGTCCCAAGTATTTACTCTTTTCTTATTGTTGGCATCTTACATCGAAAGCCAACGATATTCACAATAAACTAATAGGGTATTTGACAGAATGTGTGGATCAAGTGTAAAAGTGAGGGTGCGACTCATGATTTTTGAAACAGATTGAACTTTTGCAGAGTTATAATTTTTTGTGTGCGGCTTAAAATTTGGCCACCTGAAGCGAAACCAAACGGGCTTAAGGCGTAACATATCTCTAACTAAGGAGGTGACTTTTGGACTTAGGGTCAAGAAGGATAGACTTACAAGAGTTCGTCGCTAGGCTAGATGCTTAAATTTGCCATTGATTGACTAAAGCAGGCAATAATTCTAAGTGGGTGCTGAGCGGTAAGTCTAACATTATGCCTACACTAAGGTGGGAATGCTGACATCCCAAATCAATTTTGTTTTTCTCAACAAAGGAGGAGACAAATATTTTATTAATCTAAATTTGATTATACAATCAACAAAGACTTTAAGTATTCAAAGTATCATTGTTAACAAATTTCATCCCAAATCGAGTTGTGCCTGCACTGAGCCGAGGCTGCTTAGGTCGTGACTTTTTTGGGCTAGGCTCAAAAGAACGAACTTGTGTTTGCTATTGGATTAGAAATTTGGGTTCATCAATAGCTAGATTGACAGATTAAAACAGACGATACTTTTAAATAAAGATTGAGCAACACATATAAAAGAGAGATCCCGGGTTATGTAATGGTATATATAAATGCTTATCTATAGCTGCATACATGCTTTCGGACCATCGGATATGAAATATATATATATATATATATATATATATATATATATATATATAGACACACACACACACACACACCCCAAACAGGCCTTGAGTCTTCATCTGCAAGATATAGCTGAATTAGACCACAAACATGTGCATGGTGATTACCACCACAGGCTGGTGATTATGGGTCCATTAATCCTGCTTCATGGATGAAATAAATATAGCATAGAATGTATCTATCACTCAACTAGATAGTTGCAGGTTGTTTTTGGTGCACAATAATTGTTGAGTCCCATTAGGGTTCTAATAGAACGTGATTATGTTGTTGACTCTGGGGACAGTGCATTCGATATAATGCAATCTTGATACATATCATATATATATATATATATATATAAATAATCATGTTTGGGGAGAGAGAAAAGGAAATGGGACAAGTTGGGGTCAATTCTCTCTCCTTCTTTGGCTGGTGAAAAGTACTTCTTTGTGCTAATGTGTTGGGAATGACATGACTAAGTGTCACCTAAATCAAGTTTAGTACAAATCAAACTTAGTTGGAAGATAAAAGACAGTTCTTTTAGGGAAGTCATAATCAAGTCTAAGGACTATAAATGCTGATTAACAGTAATTGAACCTGTTTCACTATCAATTAGGAATGTTGGTTGTTAACAATGTTTTTGCACTCTCTCATGTGTTCTTGTTTTCTTTTAGGTTACTGCTCTTGAGGGTTAACGGCGTGTAGGGTTTTTTCTATCTAATGATGAAATTAGGAGAAGGAGAAAGATAAGAATAAATCCAAACACATCTTGCAAAATAGTACTTAATCTTTTGAGATCCAATGAAGCTTTTATATACACATCTACGTACTCAGTGACTGTTAAGCGATGTAGGACACAAGGGGTCAAGATGTAACCCAAGCAACTTTTATGTTTTTTTTTCCTACCAATTGAAGCTGGGGAAAAGAAAAATATGAGACTAAACCTAAACACATCTTACAGAAGAACAATAATTACCTTTCCACACTATATTTTTCAATGGTTATTTATGGAGAAATTATTCAGTAGGACGGTTATTTCATAACATTATTAGTAGGACATATAGTCGCTCCATAAAATTATTTGATATAATGTAGTGTGATTGTTGCTCATAAATTTAATTTTTTTTTCTTTCATATTTACGATAAATTACTTCCCAACCCATGAAATTAGGAAAGTTACAAAATTTGTAAAGGATAATCACGTTACATTAGATAATGATGTTGAATGACCGTCCCACTAGGAAAATTACTCATATCTATGACCTTAGAATGGCAAAGTTTTGCAAAAGTACTCGTATTAATCTGTGGACTGTTGGATCAGGTCTGACTTCAATATTGGAGGCCTAAAAATCAGTTTGCTTGAGATATCTACAAAATCAAAGATTGGATGGTAAACTTAGATAGTAAAGTTTCTTATATATCTTGAAGATATTAAGAAAGAAATTAAGTTTTTGAAGCTGCAGTTAAAAATTCACAGGAAGGTTGCAGTAAAAAGTTTTTTTTTTTTTTGTTAACTCTGAACCGAGTCCATTAACCGTAACTTTCAGTTACATAACCAGATCTTAAACGGAGTCCCATTCCATGGTTATTCTGCACAAGCTTTGCTTGTGGCAAGGGTGGCCCCGGGAGACCCGTGGCATTAAAAGGTTATTGATATATAGGCATCCAAGTTGCAAAAAATGTTGGGAGTTTTTTCTTATAAAAAGGGAAATATGTCCTCTTACATGTATTTGTAATTTTCCAAATGTGCTTCATAGATATATATGCAAGAGGAAACTCTTGAAAAGAGGGAGAATTGTGTTTGAGATAAAGGTAGAAGTAGAAGCATTCATCCAAGCAAGAGGGGTTAAAAAACAGTGGAAACATTGACCCTAACTTTTAGGGTTTGGATATCTTCATGTGAGCTAGCTAGCTAGATCAAGTAGTAATTGAGAAATGTGCTAGAAACAAAAGCTAGAAGTATTCATCCAAGTAGCTAGGAGAGGGAAAATAAGTGAAAATTCCTGGCCTTTAAATGATCTCAACTGGTTTTGGCAGACACTTGGACTATGATATTTTTAAGAATGCATTAGAAAGATGCAAATACAAGTTAGATGAATAAAAATTCATATTCCATTATGAGATATTCAGTAACAGATCTAGAACTTGTGGTTAAGAGAGGCTAAAGTGTGTATGTAAAAAATTTAAAAAGAATCTTTATGAAAATTTAACAAATTTGGGAGGGAGAAAGGGTAATTCCTAATTTTTAATTTTTTTTTTTTAGCAAAACTACTACTCAAAAGTCAATTTTTTAAAAATTGGGGGCCATGACCCCCCCTAGCCAACCCCTAGAACTGCCACAGGAAATAATGGATATGATCAAAGAAATCATTACTTGTTTGTTCCCATCCATAGTTAATATTGATATAGTAGGGTTGCAATTAGTCATTATTTTTGTTTGGCAACTTAGTAACCAACATGTGGTTGAAGTATTAAGAGTCCGTTAGGAGAGTTTTAAATTTTAGAAAATTGATTCTGAAAGATAGATATATATATATATATATAATTAGTTTGTAATTTGGGTATTTGGTAAAAATTATGTAAAAGTGATTTTAACTATTAATTATTTTTTTTTTAATTTTTTATATTATATATATTAAATAACGTATAAGTAAAATCAGAGATAAAAATAAAAAACAACTAAACAAATTTTTAAAAGTGAAACTTTTTTAATTTTGGTCAAACTGTAATATTGAGACATGAGTAAATGTAAAATCAGTATTTAAAAAAACAGTTAAACATCATAAAAATTTTATACTTCTCTGTACATCTAAAACATAATTTGGATGAGACAAGCACCCTAAACGAGCTCTAACTCTTTTACTCTTGAATGTATGAGAATGAATCCAAGCCAAATCCTTAGGAAAAAAAATGGAAACCCTAGCTAGCCGAGTTGAAGGGCAAGTTTAGGAACAAAAAGAACCCACCATGGTTTAAGAAGAAAGGCAAGGAAGCAATGATTGCTAGAATGAGGTGGGAGCCAGTCGATCATCTTTACTTTACCAGTCTTTCAGTTTTTTTGACTTAAGAGAGAAAAAGGTTCCCTCCCACACACATAGCCCTCCACTGTCTTTATGGATTGAATGATAAAGAGCACCGCACGTGGAGTCTGAATCAAGGGATTGTCCAACCACAATAAAAAGAAAAAAAATTAAAATCCTAAAATCAAAATTACTATTAAACCCTTACAAAAGCAAAAATTTTCATAAAGAACATCTCTCTCTTTTCTTAGCCCACCCATATAATTCCCACTCATTGTGTTTGTTGCTTAAAGGCTTAAAAGCTCTCTCTCTCTCTTCCCTTATCTTCTCTCTCCAACAAAACAACCCATTTGCCAGCTCCCATCTGAAAGGAATTACAATCTATTGTTTTAGAGAGAGAAAGTGAGAGAGACCCACTGAGGGTCATCTCTACAGATGTACTAGCATAAAAAAATAAATAATCATATACGGTTATGGAAGGAGAAAATGGAATGCGCCGGGCTAATTTTCCATTACAGTTGCTAGAGAAAAGGGAAGAAGAAGGATGTTCAAGCTCGGGAGGAGGTTATCCAACTCTAGCCATTTCTGGCGGGGAAACCAACACCAACCTGTCGAGTTCTAGTCTTCAAGTCGCAGCTGAACCATCCAAGAAGGCTCCACCCAAGAGGACATCGACGAAAGATAGACACACCAAAGTTGACGGCCGAGGTCGGCGGATCCGCATGCCGGCGACGTGTGCGGCAAGGGTTTTTCAGCTGACTAGAGAATTAGGCCACAAGTCTGACGGCGAAACCATAGAATGGCTGCTACAACAGGCGGAACCTGCCGTGATCGCCGCCACCGGAACTGGAACCATTCCTGCTAATTTTACTTCGCTTAATATATCTCTCCGGAGCTCTGGGTCTACCATGTCAGCACCGCACTTAAGAACTTCTTATTTCAATCCAAACTTCATGACGACACCATTGAGGGCGCGGAGCAATTGGGAGATGAACATCGATGAGTCGCAGAGAAGAGTTTTATTCCCTGAGAATTTGAATTCGAGTTCATCTTCGCTGTTAAATTTCCAACATCATAATTTGAATGCCATGTTACAAGCTAAGCAAGAGCTGCGGGAAACATGTCTGGATGTTTCGGACGCTGCCGAGGCAAGTATAGGGAGAAAGAGGAGGCCGGAGCAAGATCTGTCGTTGCAAAATCATATGGGGAGCTATATGTTGCAGTCAAGCTCAGGTTCAGTTCCGGCGAGTCATGGTCAGATTCCGGCAGCTGCCACTTTGTGGATGGTGACCAATCCTAGTACTAATAACCAAGTTATGAGTGGTGACCCCATCTGGACACTACCTTCTTCTGTTGATAACTCCAATTTTTATAGAGGGTCCATGTCTAGTGGGCTACATTTTATGAATTTTCCTACTCCGATGACGCTCATGCCTGGCCAACAGTTGGGTTCAGGCGGTGGTGGTGGGGGTGGGGGTGCGGTGGCCGACGGGCAATTGGGCATGCTCGCAGCTCTCAATGCATTCAGGCCACTTCCCGGCAGTGGCGTTTCTGACTCTCAGGCAAGTGGGTCTAAACCGCATCACAGATCAGATGATCGGCATGATACAGCTAGTCACCACTCCTAGATCAAATTACAAGTGTATGGCTTGATGCTTTTATTTTACTTCTCTCTCTATATATACCAGTATATATATGCATTTGCAACACATATGCTCCGGTTTGATTGCTTAAAATTCGAGTTTAATATTCGATTTTGGCGTGGGAATTTTTAGGGTTTGAGAAAAAAGAATATGAACAATGATATTGACTGGGTATTTTTACTGAGGTCTCTTTGGGTGTTTACTAATTAAACAATGTCTTGTTATTGTTAATTTGTTAGTTCATCTCTTTTCATGGCCTACCTGTCATACATGCTTTGTGTTCAAGAAAAAGACTACAATCCATGCAAGCTTGCATTGTTAAGCCTCCTTCCTAACTTGCTATTGGGGTTAATTGGTTGGATTTAACAAACTCATAATGACACAAACCTCTCTCTCTCTCTCTCTCTCTCACACACACACACACACACACACACTAGTATTCTCTTTCTACACACACATGATTCCATGGACATTTAGTTCTGTCTGCTCTACTGATGAGGGTGCATTGTGGGTAGTCAAACAATGGCTATATATATATTGGTTGTCTGATCTCTACATCACTACCATGCATATCATGTTGCAACCAGATTCTAAGATGGAGAAGCCCACACATGATCAGTTTGATCAGCCTTTCAGGTGGCTCTCAGGTGCTGGTAATTGCCCAAAACTCATATACAATCACCGAGTACCGGCAGAATTATTCCTCCTCTTTCTTATGTAAGGTGGCTGCAGAGAGTTTGGCTGGTGGTGGGATTTAGTGACCCTACCACACGTGTCCTACCAACTTACACATCTGGACCGTTTATTAAATGGCTCATCTTTGATTGATCATGATCATGATTTTTTCAAAATGTGGTACTTCTTGGATATTTAAAACTATCAGTTGGCATTGCCTTTTCTTTTATGGCCCAGTTAATAGTTAGCGTTTCTACAACTACAAGAATATATATATATATATATATATATATATATATATATATATATATATAGTTTGAACCGTTGTTATGAATTGTAGCAAAGTTCCATCTCTACACTCCCCAAATCCAAGATGGATCTTCAATGTAAGTGGAGCCTGCCAGCTTAATATACATTATTTAACCTATTTTTTAATGACTTAAATTATTTGAACAAATGATAATCTAATATGATTTCAAAATTCTAATTTCATGAGGTTTTAGGTTCTTAAGGATAGAAGTTTTGAGAATATCTGTATTATCTTGTTGTTTTGTTTTCCTTAAATTCTTAGTATTGATGTAGTTTTGGTGAACTTTGTCTTCTTCTTTTTACATTAATAATATCTTATTTTTTTAACGGATAAGAATAAGTTTTGGATTTAAGTCTCAGCTCTTGTTTGTTCGATACTCATCATATTACGTCAGGATTCACACTTCTCTTTCTCATTCACACATATTTGTATTCTATTATGTTAGTATATCAATTATCTATGTTTTTTTATCTATGTATAAGACGGGATTGCACCTAAGTATGTTAACTTGATATACATTGTTGACTATTTTTTTAATAACTTAAACTTTTGAAGCAATTGATGATTTAACAGCAGTTGATGATCTAACCATTCTTGATTCTTTATATAATTATATAAAACTCAATCTTTGAAAAATTTTGTGTGGCAATTTTGTCTATGAGAATAGAAAAATATATTTCTAACCTAATCCTGGTATCACCCTATTATCCATGAAAGGTAGCTTTTCTTCATACAAATGGGGAAAAAAAAGAAATTAAACTTTGAAACCATTAACTTGCAGATTCATGTACTTAATGACATTTTTATGATGGCTGAAATAGAAGTATTTGTTCTGTCTTCAAGTTTTCTTTTTGGGTAATTATGTCTCTTCAAGTTTCTTCCACTGAAATATGGTTTATGGATTTTTGATAGAGAAGTGTAGGGTCCCCACCCTTAGGGTACCAGATCACAGATTGTCACACTGCTAATGTTCACAATTTTTATTTATTTTTGAATCAGCAAAGAAAAATTTTATATTGATGTAAAAAAAAGTAAAAGAGGATATACCAACATTACATCAACAAAGAAAGAAGAAAAGATAGATGTCCACAATAAGATACTTGAGTACTAATGGTTGCATTAGCTGATTTTTTATCCTGATCAAAGGTAAGTTACATGATACTGACATATGATTACCAGTTCACTAGTGGGATATTTGAATGAAAAATTATTGATTAATCACTTGTGCTTTGGGGGTATATTTCATTTCATATATTTATTAATCCCCTGTGATTAATTACAGTGTAAGCTTCTGGAGGATGTGAATAATCATTGATGTCATTTCTCTTTAATTTTAGTTATTATTATTATTATCATCACTAGTGTAACGAAATATATATATATATATATATATATTTATTTGTAAGACCATCTCCTATTTATTTATTTGTAAGACCATCTCCAGCTTGCAGTAACTCAAAGCTGAGTAAAAATTTTATTTGAATTTAATATTCTTTTGTGAGTACTTAGTTTTTTAAATTTTCACCAAAATAATTTTTATCATGTCTCAAAAGTTTTAAATTTTCTTTGAACAATGATTTGATTAGTCTGAGAATAGTATTGCGCTAATTTAAATTTAAGTTTGAATAAAAATAGATTTAATATGAATTTGAATCTATTGTTGGAGACCATTTTTTTTTATAGAATTTTTGACTCAAATTTGAGTTCGTGTTTGGGTTTGATTCATTGGCAATGCCCTAAGATATGTACAATGAATTGATTCAATATTAATTGCAAGAATGCTAAGCTCCTTCAATTCAAATTTGGGTAAGGAGAGATTTCTAGAGGGAGGTGGGTTCAATCAAAAGTACTTAGATGGGAACATGCATTTGAGTCCCATGGTGAAGATTACAAACTATTAGAGGGCCCAATTGTACTTCAGTTTTCCACAATTCCTGGATAGATGCCTCTCCTCTTATGTCCATGCTATTTTTAAGTCCCATGAAAAAGAAATTTGAAATTGAATACACAGAAAATAAAGCAACGGTTGGATTTACCAAATTGTGGGCCTAGACGTATAATGCCAGTTTCATCATGTTTGCCAACCACCAATATACTCAAGTTGTATTACAAATACAATCAGTAGTAATTTATTTCTGTTTATTTTTTTTTTTATTTTTTGCTCAAATTAGAAAGAAATCACATATATTGTTGTTTACTACTGCTATTCCTATCTCATGATGCATTTTTTGTCTTTAATGAAAAAAACTAGTCCTTCATCATTTGCACCACTGATCAATATTTTTATTTTTAATTTTTAGAGCTGCTTTGTTTGTTTTGTTTTTTTAAATAATTCTTTTGTATTTATGATTATGGAATATTTTATATACTTATCATAAAGATAATAGTTGGGTCAGTTTCAAACATTTATATGGACATGATCATGGACTGATATCCATCTCTCTCAGTCATTCCTATCAGCAGGTCGGCTAAAGCTCATGGCTGTTAAGAAGTCTTAAAAATAAATAAAAAAATTGGCTCATGGGAGGGTTAATTAGCTAAATAGAAGGATTATAATATATATAATAAAGGATTAAAGGGAACTAATGCATGATGCATAGTTTACATTGAAAGTCAGCTGAAACTTGCTGTGGAGGACAGCCCTTGGGTCCTACTTCAAGAGGAATTTTATGTTTACAGAATGACAAACTATGGACTAAGAGTATGTTTGGCCCCCTTCTTTGGCCAGAATCACAGTCTCCAATCATGAATTTTCTACTGCTCTGAATAGCTCTGTTGCAAAATTAGGGCGAAAGTGATTTTTCCCTTCCAACCTGGAGTGCCAAATTGCCGCTAAGCATGGGGGAATTACTTTATTAATTCAAGATTCTTCACCATAAGTCGAAATTAAAACCCTGCACTTTTTTTTTGAGAATTAATGAGCAAGTATGGTCATTGAACCATTGTTCGCTTTGACGAAAGATGTTAATCCCACTTCTGCTGATGATGTTTTGCAAATGGATTTACCTATGTCAATTTAAGTCTTGAGAGTGATCTAGATATCTTTCCAAATTATTTGCAATACAAATACTTGTGATCATGTCCACTTTTAGTGATGAAAAAGACTTTCTGGTTGGGACCCCAAGCCCATTTTCTCTCGAACTTGCAAGGGTTTTGCTACAGAATTCTCCTATGCAGTAAATATGGTTCACATCATATGAGTAAACATGTGGCACACATACATTCTTGCATTCCAAGTTGTTTTGTTTTACTCAAAATAAAGTAAGTGTTTTGTTTTATTCTAGTCCATATTAACTAATACATACATGTTGTGACTGTTATACTTATTGGTCTATATAATGGTGTATTAGATTTTTTTTTTACTGAGTTGGTGTTACAAATCATTTAATATATATATGTTATTGACCATATGTTTCATATACTTTTTTTTTTCCCAATTGAAGAGTAATTTCATTACCAAAATAGAGACATTACAATACATTTATATCTGAAGCCAAAACAGGATCCAACCAACTAGGGATATTCTAACTAAGCAACAAAACTCTCTCCTGAAGAAGAAATCTTACCAACTCACGGGTCAGCGTACGACTCGATCGACGAACACGCAAGAAACTCGACACCCTCACCCCGATCTGCAAACACTTACTATCAATAAGCGAGGGTTCTAAATCTGACAGGGAAGAAGAATTCGAACATAGCAAATTGTACAGATTTTTTATAATCCAAGAGTTTGATTTTTATATAAATAATATTACAAGAGTAGCAGCTTCGAGTGTTATAAATGATATCAGAGTCAACTTGGTCTTGTGATAAGCATTGTGGTGGTGGGATATTCTATCTGCGGTTATTTACAAAGAGACACGTGATGTAATAGTATGATAGATCTTGTGAGGAAACTAAACCGTAAGAGAAACATAGCTGAATTTGTTATATATTGTTAGCACATATTTTAATTTTAACAAACTTAAGTTTTTAGAACATGGATTGATCCAACAATATATATATATATATATATATATATATATATACACACACACACACTCACAAGTACGGTGTTGTCCAACTTGCAGGCTAAAAAAATGAGAGACTTTGAACACAATTTAAAGTGTCTGCATAAATATATTACAGCCAATCTCTCAGAGCACAATGGGACCATGTAGTTCTTTCGACATCCACCCCACTGCCTTCATTTACGAGAGCACTCTTCCTCAAATAAAGGACTCGAGACCTGCCAAAAAAAACAAAAATTTTGGTAAAAGTCTGGTGATAAGGTTTTGGATAAATTATACTGATTTTTCTTAAAATTTATAATAATTATATTGATATTTTTTGAAGTTTTTAAAATTACACTAACCTTTCTTATTTTATAAAATAATATACATATATTTTCCTCCTGTCAATTTTTTTCTTTCAAAATAATATAATTGTCCATTTTATTTGTTTATTTTTATATTTTTTTAATTTTGACTAATTTATTCTAACTTTTTTTAAAGAATTTTTAATTTTTTTTATTTAAAAACAAATTTAAGATAAATAACTTATTTTTATTTTATATAAAAATAAATTTAAGGTTTTTATCAATATTTATTTGAAAAATGAAAAAAAAATTGAAAGGGATAGTTTTGTTATTTTGATGAAAAAAATTGACTGAAAGAAGGTATCTGTATATTATTTTGTAAAGTATGGGAGGTCAATGTAATTTAAGAAATATCAATATAATTGTCATAAACTTCATGAGAAGTCAGTGTAATTTATTCTTAGGTATTTTTTTTTTTTGATAACTCGGTATCCGAATCCTTTGGACCGACTAATTCCGAGAACCAATCTCACCGTCCATTAGCAAAATGTTGATTAAAGTTGGGATAACGCCTCATATGAACTGGTCTCAAAAGAAAGTTATATCTGTTAAATTTTAACCTAGTGGTAAGGTTAAATGAAAATCTGCATCAATTTTCAATTACAGATACATTTTTCGTCCCTACAAGACTTTCACGAGATTTTTTGTGGTAACCCTAATTATAGAAATGTATTACACAGTGTATCTAACCCTTTCTCAATTAATTTTACATGCAAATGACAATTGAATAGCTCTAGGTGTTTTGAATTCTCTTATCCTGTTACAATCAAAGAAGGATCCAAAGTCATTGCAGTATTTGGTTCATTTTTTACCATTCAGTTTAAAACAAGACTATTATTATTGCTCTTTTAAAAATTTTCTTACACTATATAATTTAGACTATATTTAACAAGATTAATGTGTCAATGAGTGATCTAAATTTAAATGGATTGTGGTAATGTAACCATAGTTCGCCATCTACTTGTTTCTTAAAACAATAATGGACCGACACGACTAATAGAAAGTCTATTCTTCAAGTTTTTATAAAATAGTAATGCACTGACACGATGAATGGAATATCCAAATTTTATATCGTTCTTCGTAACATCTCTAATATGGTGTATAACTATGTGGTGATTTTAGAAGAAATCACATCATACGGTCCAAAAATATTATAATTTGTTATATCATATTGAGAATTTAAATAATAATATAAATTAAAAATATATAGTATTTTCATTTCTAATTTTGAAGGACAAGTTCACGATTTCAACTACTTTTAGATGCATATAGTACATTGACTCCCATTCCCCTAAATAAATAATAATTATATATTTTTAATATTGGACCAAACAATGACTTTATTTAATTAATAAGGGGAAGAGACTTTTGCCAAATATACCCTTGAAACTGTCAAAAATGGTGACAGCTTAATTACTGCGGGGAATATCATTGAAATTAACCCTTCTTCAACTTACAGTGTATCTGTGTCTGAGCAATGAGCATGTGTTTGTCACATTAGAAAGTCAAAAACTAGTGGCCTCCAGTGATGATGTTTCTTCTCAATGTCAGGTTCCCCATCTGTTCTTATGCTTAGCTGATTGCCACTTGCTGGTTGGTCCTACCTCACTTTAATGGAGCAGCTTATGTTTATGAACACTTTGTTAGACCTTTCTACCTGAACCCTTAGATAATTATATTGAAGAGAATGGAACTGAAGCATTTGAAAAGCCCATTAATTAGCAGGGTATGCCCTTTTTCTAAGAGCAGTGGCCCAAGGATAAGATTCATTCAGTGTGATATGAAGGTTATCAATTCAAGTCACGAAATTTTTTCTTTTTTTTTGAAAAAAGTAAAAGGCACTCAACTAACTCTTTATATGTACAAGAGTTAACATGATATGGGCTATCTATCTGCTAATGTTCAGTAGGAGTTAAATTTGGCCAAGACATATCTCAATGTCATATTAACAGTAGATAGAAGAAGACTTTATTAGACCATCTAAGACATGGAATCAGCATATATGTATGTATGTATGTATGTATGTATGTATGTATGTATGTATGTATGTATGTATGTATGTATGTATACTGCAATCATGGATAGTACTGTGGCTCTCCAGCTTCTCAGAAACTCTACCATCACATAATGTTTCTTCTTCTTCTTCCAAACTCCTTGCATACTAGAGTGGACCCTTTTGAGAAGTCCATGAGTTCAAAACCTTCAGTTTGGAGACACAGGTATTGAATGCAATTTACTTTCTGGTCTGTGTGGTGCTGACATGTACCTGCTGAGCCTTCTTGTCATGTTGCATTAATCTCTTCCGGAAGACAATGCCATTCATTTTGCAGTAGCTAGAGCTGACCAAAAAAATGAACTCCTCAATTACTTCATGTTGCTCTTATCACAACAGTGGAAAGAAAAAAAAAAAACTTGTTTGAGTCACTAAAGAACATAAGCTGCTGTGTTATATTTATGTATAATTTTCCAGTATAGGATCTCTAATTTTGTGTTTTTCTTTTACTTGTACTTACCTGCAGTCATATGACTGAAACAACTCAGGAAATTTTTTTTTTTACTGATATATATATATATATATCAAACAGAGAAGAAAAATTTTATTTCACTGTAAAACTAATAATGGAATAAAAATGCTCAAAGTTGCAGTTAATGGGATGAAGCTTTCTCAATGAAATTGGAAAGACAAATAATCCTCAGGTCCCCTCCCTGTAGGATTCTAAAATGAACCAAGCTGCTCGAACTCTACTCATAATAGGCTTGTTCGGAATGCAACTTGCAAGATAGACAAGTTAAGTTTCAATGTATTTTGAATTTTGAATCTTGTTAATTTATTGAACTCGGTTCAAACTCGGCTTGTATATAAAATATCAAACTGCTCTAGCTTGCTTCGCGACCAGTTTGATTAGAAGTTCGTTCGAAATCGATTCAAGAAATGACAAAGGTAAACTTTATCACAATTTGAAGCTCAACCCTGACTTGTTTAGACCTACTTTCAATATATTCTAAAAAGTAAACCAAAAATTAGTAGTGCCAATGGAAATTTTAATCAACCATAAACAGAGCCTATTTTTAAAAATCTGAAGGAGCATCAGCAAAACTTATTTCTGTAAAACACGTGAACCAATTCATTATACATTTTATGCGTAAAACAAAGATCAATATGAATAGAATGGCAATCAAAGAGGCCTAAAACAAACAGTTCTGTGAAAGCTGGAGATGAGATATTGGAGGAAATTAAACCCATTCTGCAAAATACTATGCCAATGGGTTTAATTTCCTCCAATTCTCACATTCAGCTCAGACACTTCTTGTGTTCTTCAAATTTTATTTTCATTATATATATATATATATATATATATCTGAGTCAGCTTTGACAGAATGTATCAGCAGAAGTTAAGCTCCTTGATTCTCTCCCTTTTCTTGCTTCACTAGATCAGGCTGTTTTTTTTATAAGGGAAAACACACGTTTCATGTGATCAAACGAGAAAAATTCCCAAACAGAAAGAAGCATGACGAGCATGCAGGCAATACTTGTGGTCAGTGTTTTTTACAACTCTCTTCTAGCTGGATTAGGTTGGGCTAAGAACCCAAAAAATGAATACCTAAACCATTCTGAGCCCAGCCCACTCTACCAGCCCAGGTTGTAGCACTGGGCCCTAACAAATAATACTAGGCCCATTAAGTTCTTACAAATATGATATGGAGTAGGATGATTACATTGATATTTCCAAATTTTCCTGACAATTATATATAAATAATTTTGGAATTTTCTGACATTACACCCATTTATTTATTATTATATTAATAATATATAAATTTTTATTTATATAAAATTTGTCATTTTAATTTTACAATAATTTTTTTTATGTGATTAAAACATTATCTTCTTTTATTATTTTAAAAACTTACTAAAAATATTATTGTAATTATTATATATCATAACAAAGATTAATATAATTATTTTTAAGTATAAATTAATATATTTTGTTAATATTTGTTTTTTTATTAAAAAAGGTTGGTATAATATCATTCTATATTATAGATAGCTTCATGCAATTGACAGTTGTAATTATTCCTTTATTCTTATTTTTTTTTTATTTGTCTTCGCAGAAAAAGAGCATATAATTTTTTGGATTTATTTGTCATTGGATAGGACAAATCAGGCATCTCTCCATCACATCAATTCCAGAATTCAGATACAAGTACAGCAAACGATTTTCAGTTGCTGAAGTGGCATTATCAGAATAAAAGGAAATGTAGAGAGAGAAGCCAGAGGAGGGGTGGGGTGCTCGTTGAGGGCGCAAGCTAACAATCCTCCAATTTTGGGAAGAAAAAAAAAGAACTAATTTTTCAAAACCCTTATCAAAAACTCTGATTTTTGTTTCGAATTAGAAACAGTATCTACCTTTTTTGCAGCGCTAATGACCCGTTGGAGCTTAATGACGTTTGATTTCACCAAAAATAGCCAATTTTTTTTGACAATGTAGCTAAGTATATCGCTGTGTCTATATATTAGTTGAGGTTTTTTGGGTTTTTTGTTTTTAATTTTTAATTTTTTGACAGAGTTTATGAGCTGGAATTTTGATTTATAATAATGGGGTAGATGAAAGACTTGGCTGTTCGAGTTCAAGTTCACATTTTGTGAGGAGTTTTGGAGTGTGTTTTATGGGGCAGAAGAGTTGGACATTGGCTTTTTCAACTTGAATGGCTGATTCTCAGAGGGTTGGTCTCGCCGAAAGAGACATCGACCAGGTATTTTGCTTTCTTTTTCGTGCCCGTTTTCCGCCCCCTCCCCCTCCCCCTCCCCCGTGCTCTCCGTGTATAACATATATATATATATGTGTATGTATTTTTGTTTCATGTGCTAAGGGAAACCAATCAAAAGCTTGGAATAACCTAGTTTTAGTAGGCACTGTTGTTAAGGTTTTTTTTTTTGGGTAAGTAATTGATTTTTATTAGAACCCAAAAGGGTGGGAAAAATGCAGCAGCTAAAGATGCATCATACAAGAAAGCCTTTAGAGGCAACGAACAAAATCAAAGTAAAGCTAATGAGGCTGCTAAAGGTGCAACAGACAAGATACAGCAATTAAGGAAAATTCTTCGTGGAATCGAACATGAAACCGTAAGCTCCCAAGCAGTGGGAGGAGCCCGGGGCTCTGACTGCGTGCCCTGTTGAAGAATGAGCCGGTGACTCATAGGCAGTGGCTTGGTTAAGGGAACCCACCGGAGCCGTAGCGAAAGCTAGTCTTCATAGGGCAATTGTCACTGCTTATGGACCCGAACCTGGGTGATCTATCCATGACCAGGATGAAGCTTGGGTGAAACTACTCGATACAACGATCTATTAGATCGTGTCCTTACTAGGAAGGTTCCAATGAAGAGTAGCCATCCAGTTCTGATAAGCATTGGGAACTTTGCGCCAAGAAGATGCCTTAATCTGAAGAGCCTCAGTAATCTGTTGGACGACAGTAGCAGCTTCAGAGCTTCTATTCCTCCACAGTCTGTTGTTTCTTTCCCTCCAAAGGAAGTAAACTGAAGCTGCCAAAGCTAGCTTTCTGAGATTAGAGAGGAAATTGTCATCTTTTAGGTGTTGAATGGCCCAAGTTAGTTCAGTGCTCTAATTTGAAGGAGGTCTGGGAATAAGGCAATTTGAGAGAATGATTTTCCAAACTGAAGAGGGATGGAGACAAGAAAAGATAATATGGTCATGGCTTTTAGGGTGTGACAGAGTAAACAGTCGATGGGGAAAGTGATGCCCCACCTCTGGATTCTATCTCTAATTGGACGCTTACCCTTGCAAAGGAGCCAGAATATGAAAGAAAATATGGGGACTAGTTTGGATGACCAAACCAGAGGGGCCCAGTCCGCTGAAGGAAGTTGGTCTTCCAAGCTATGCCAGGCAGTTTTGGAGGTGAATAGACCAGAAGGATGAGGGATCCATATGATGGAGTCTCCTTTTGTGGGTTTAGGCTTGAAGTTTGAGGGAGTAGAATAGATAATCTGGAGGATATTTTTAGAAGGGAAAGCTACCTATTGTTTGGAAATTTTGGGGCAGCTTGAATCTTTATGTCCAAAGACTTGACAAAGGGAGCATAAATGAGGCTTCCATTTGTACACAACATTCTTCCAGTATTCAGATACATCAGGGTTCAGGATAGGGATTTTGTTTGGCATTTCTTTTGGGGCATCAACCTCAACACAGATGTGAGCATAAGAGTCTTTGTTTAGTAGCTGTAAGCTTATCTGAGTATAGTGGCTTGCCTACGTAGCTGACAATTTTGCTCAGGTATCCAGAGGACCAACAATGGAGCTCGAGGCCAGGGAGATCAATCCACGAAGGAAGAGACTGAACACCCTCTTTTTCTAAATTGAGTTCAGGGGACCTAGGTTTAAGTATCAGAGGATTGTTATCTAGATACCATGGCACCATTTCAAGAATTTAATGCATAGTGTCTGAACTTTCTATCTTGAAAATGTTTATACCTCAGAGGATTGTTATCTAGATACCATGGCACCATTTCAAGAACTTAATGCATAGTGTCTGAACTGTCTAGCTTGAAAATGTTTATACCTGAGTCTAGAAGGAATAGATCAATAAGTCCCTGGTTCTTCCATTTTCTATTGACAATGTGTTCCTTGACCTTGAATGGAGGCTTTGATCCTAGAACATAACCTACAAGAGTGTTCTCCTAAAGCTTAGCTTCTCCTTGCATCTCGTCCACATTAAGGTTCACAACTTGCTCACCATTGATTTCACCAGGGGGGGAATAATGGAGTTGAAGGCCATGGCTCCTGTTAACCCATGTTTGGGAATTGTCTTGCCTGGCAGGAGCAGGATGGGAGGGGGATGCCAACTGGTTGGAAGGGTTGGAAAATTCAAAATTCCCGCCTCAGGGTATTGGCTTGGATCCATTGCCAGCCATTGGGTCCTTAGTTATAGCATTATCATTTGACACATGTCCAGAAAAAGGTGCCTTATCCAAGGAGCTGGGGTTAGGCAAGATTGTACATGGAGGGGGATTGGTGATTTTGCATCACCCATTCTATTGCATAAGCCTGCAATGTCTGTCATCAGGGGAGAACCAGAGGGATTGCCAGGAAGGTTATTATTATGACCATCAGTAGAAGCAAGGCATGGAATCTCTCCTTCAAGGGACTCGACAAGTTTGTTTCCTTGCATAATATCTTGTTTAAAGGCAATGTGCTCAGCAACGGGAAGCTCTTGGTCTTTATGGGTCTTCCTTAGGTAGATATTGTCCTGGTAGAGGTTCTCCGTCAGCTTAGCTTCATCTCTGTTGGAAGGAGAAGCTGGTAGGGGAGGAGAGGAAGGGTGGAGTTGGGCACATACAGTATGGGGAGATGGAGAAAGGTCCTCTAGATCTGCTTCAGGGTTCATGGTGTCAGCAGAGGTAGCTGTGTTTACGAGTTGTTAGGGACTAAGATCAACCCATGTGTAAACTATGGGTTAGTCAGTGGTTTTGGTGGGGGCAGGTTTGTATGTGTAGTATTTTTCCTGCAGCTCCTAGGTGGGTTCCAGCGGGGATGGGTGGTTCATGGTTGGAATAGGAGGTGGGAAGTGGGATGGAGGTTGGCAGAGCTTGCTGGGAGGAATGGTCGTTGGTGTGGGTGGTAGGGAGATGGTGGAGGTTGAGAGGAAAGAGGGTGGATGAGGTGGTGGAGGAAGACAGAGGTGGCAAGGTGGTAGGTGGCGGAGTAAAGGCGGAGGTAGTTGTGGTGGATGCAGTAGGACTGTAGGAGTGGGATGGAAAGGACAGGAAGTACGGATGAGCAGGAGGGGAAAGTTTTGGAGAGAAGCTTAGGAATCTTTTTATTTTTTAATGTTTTTTGTTCTTCTTGTTAAGGGGTTGTTGAATGAAAACACATTAGGATCCTTCTCCACACCAGTACCTCTGGAGTCTGGACTGAGACATCTGCACCCTCATTGTATATTATCACCATCATTGGATTAATACTATTTTGTGGAGATATCGGAGTCACACACGGATGTTTTCTTCTGTTCTTATTTGCAGGCCATTACGGCGCTTAAGAAAGGAGCATATTTGCTGAAATATGGGCGCAGAGGGAAGCCAAAATTCTGCCCGTTTCGACTTTCTAATGTAAGTTGCTTTGTGTCCATTTAACTATAATAATCCAACTTCATAGATTCCATTCCTTTCTTGTGCACTTATGTGTCTATGACTCTATATCTATGTGGATTGTGGAAGAGAAGGTTAAGACTTCTCTCAAAAGTCTGGCATATTTCCATGGTCTGCAAATATGACAATTGCTCATTCTGCAACAGTGGAAGAAATGTCTTTACTGAGAATTCTGGTAAGGTCAAAATTTGAAGTTGTAAATGATATTTTTCTCATTTAAAATAAGGTTTTCTTATTTTTTAATGATTATAATTTGAGCAATTTCTTGAAAAGTTTAATACGAGGGATCCCTATACACACACATATATGGTTTAAAAATCTAAATATCTCATATATTAATCCTTCCTCAAAGGCCTACTATATAAGCTATTGAAAGTACCAAGTGCTGAGAGTTTGCAGGAAAGGAAATTAAGCAAACTATTTTTAAAAAAATTAAACTAATACCTCCTATAGGAGTACTTTAAAACAAAATTCATTCATCCACGAAGTAATTAGGAAGAACAATCAACTGTTGCTAATATGCTGCAATGAGTGTTGAGCTTTCCATGACTAAGCTTCCATGGTTGGCAATAGAAGTTGATTTACTAGATGCAGTGCCTTATTTTTGTTCTTCACATCATTGCAACCTTAAACTTCTTATGGCAATTATATTCTCGCGAGAATTTTAAGTTTTATTCATGATCAAATAGAACATGAGTCATGAACACTTCTACGGAGGTAGGCATATCCACATCAAATACTGATTCTCCTCCTCGGATTCTTGCAGATATATGTTTGATGCTCTAAATGCATCAATTATTTGAAAATTATTTTTTCTTTCAATTCCAGGCATGTATTTGATACTGTTGTATACTTTGTGAATATGTGATACATTTCACATGTCTTGAACATTGGAAATGTGGCATTTTGAGTATAACATACGAATTCAAGGAAACATAAAACAAGGGTTTCAAGTACTTGGTTGATTTCTTAAAGAAGAATAATTGGGATACAATGATGAGGTAAATCATCTTTAATTTGGTTTCAAGTCCAATTCCATGCAATGTAACTGTCATTTTTCTCACTGCGAATTTTAATGTTATAAATTAAGAACTTAAAGTATGTGACAGAATTAGGAAAAAAAATGTGTTTGTCATAATAGTGTAAATATCATAACAAAATAATTATTTTTATAATTTTATAAATTCACACACACGCGCACGCTAGCATATATAAATATAAATATAAATATAAATATATATATATATATATATATTGCCATGTCCTTGATGCATCCATATCCTTCTTCTTTTTTCTTCTGAATTTGTCATATTAACTTGTCTGTGTTGTGTTGTAACTACTTCCCACATTTGTGTCCATTCTTCTCGTATGATTAAGTTTGAAACGACATTGAAACGTATTAGTTGATACATATATCTACGAGGTTTGACTCTGAATTTGTAAGACAACACATGAATTAAGTAGAACTAATAGTTGTCTCAAGCAATTGTAATTTGTATTAGTATTGCTGATAGCAATGGGTAAAGTTGGAAACTGTAGTACGGCAAAATTGTGTGTAAATATTCTAGACTGAAAACTTGATGTCTTATTTGTTTATTTCATTCTGTTATTTTTTAGACAAAACTAAAAACCACTTTTCTTTCCTTTCTTTCATGTTATTCTCTCTTATCTTTAAACACCACATACCAACAGGGAAACTTTTGATGATGAAGGGATATACGACTTTCCAATATACGGTAGTACCGAATATTTAATGTCTAAATCTATGCAATTGTGTGATAGCACAATGTGACAGTACGTGTAGTGAACTTTTTTATCAAATCATATGTTGCAAGCTGTACATTTTACCTGTTTCACTGTTGTGAGATAAGTTTTTATATTCCTGTCTTGCTCTATATCTGCTGGACATCTCAGTGGCAGGATTCGATACCCTTGACAATTGTACATTTATTTCCTTTGTATTACATCATATCAGTTTCAACCCAAATATGACTGGTACCCAACCCTAATGGTGAAGTTGGGATTTATTTTATTTTTATTTTTCTAAGTTGCAGATACATTTTTATTTCGGTGCTGTACCAATGTGGTAGGACATCTAATGAAGCTTTCTGATCATATCACATTCAATAAACTGCACATTCTACACATTTCATTGTTCTGTTTATGATTTTCATTATATTCTTTCCTACAATTTTATCAATTTTATATGTAACTTTTTTGTACCACAGCACATACATTTATTGGGGAAAAAAATACAAAACACGGCATGTTAGTGTCAACCAATTTCGTCGTGTTAAAGCCTAGCATTAACATGACTTGACTGCATTATGAGCACCTATTCATTTTTTTTCCCTTTTTTCATTTCATGAAATGGATTGAAAAACCTAATTGATTTTTCAGGAAATTCTGTTACAACCCTGGTAATGATTTCTTTTTAGGATGATTACACTCGGAACTCCCAGTCTGTTTCCCATCATTCAAGTCATCTCGTCTTTAGTTAATTCAATATATTAAATAGGATGACAACATTCTTTTTGTGGTCTATTTTGATGATGCACTACTTAATTGGGAATCTCATCATGAAGGAGCCCAATTTGCTTTTGGCATTCTGATGGGAAAAGAGTTCATGATATAATTTGATATTTAATCATGAGAAAGCAAAATTAAAGTTTAACGGATCCAGTCTGGATCTCTGGAGGGTGACATGTCCTACATTGCTTCTGGCTTGAGATTGATCAGGCCATGAATCCTCATTTTCTTGCGCATGCAATCCTCAGTCTAAAATCTATTTTAGCTTCTAAAAGTATCTGTTATTCTATTTTATTTCCTAAGGAAAAAAAGGCATTCTCTCTTCTGTGTTCCATTTACTCAGGTTCTTTGGGCTACATTTCAGGATGAGTCTATGTTGATATGGTACTATGGCAAAGAAGAGAAACAGCTGGAACTGTGTCAAATTTCAAGGATATTTCCTGGGCAGTGTACTGTAAGTACTCGATTATTTCACTTTCCTTTTAGAAGATGTTCATGCAAACAGAATGATCACCTTTTCCCACCATATTATTGTTTTCTTCCCAAAAAAGGGCTAGGGAACAAGTAGGAGTAGTCACTGAGGGCCTACAGTAATATGGAGTCTAGTCAGTAGTTAGCTTTCTATTATTCTCATCTGCAGGACAAGTTACATTGTGTGTTTACTCATGATAATAATCCTTTGTATACTTGAGTTTTTGTGCAATATTTTGAATCTTGAAATCAAGAGAGAAAAATAATTCTCAATATATTTTTATTCATAAGTACAAGTATATATATACACAAATTGAGAGTCTATAATAGGAAAACAAACTAATTAGGAATCCCTGTAATTAAGCCTATCTATACAGTCAACCCTACGGGCTGTATATTCTAGAACAATCCTACATGTATATTTTGTAACACTCCCCCTCAAGCTGGAGCATAGATATTAATCTTGCCCAACTTGTTGCAAATATAATTGACCCGAGCCCCATTGAGAGCCTTTGTGAAAATATCTCCTAGTTGTTCTCCAGTTTTCACATGTCCTGTAGAGATCAAATTTTGCTGCAACTTTTCACGAACAAAATGACAGTCAATCTCAATATGCTTAGTTCGTTCATGAAACACAGGATTGGAAGCAATATGAAGAGCAGCTTGGTTATCACACCACAACTTTGCTGGTATTGAAGCCTTAAGACCAACCTCAATTAAGAGTTGATATATCCACATTATCTCACATATAGACTGTGTTATAGCTCTATATTCTGATTCTGCACTGGATCGGGACACAACATTTTGCTTCTTACTTTTCCATGAGATCAAATTTCCTCCAACAAAAACACAGTAGCCAGTAGTAGATCTTCGGTCAATCTTGGAACTTGCCCAATCTGCATCTGAAAAACATTCGATGTGAGTATGTCCATTATTTCTATACAGTAACCCTCGTCCAGGAGCTTCCTTTAAGTAACACAAGATCTGTTCTAACGCTGCCCAATGGTGAACTGTTAGAGAAGACATGAACTGACTTACAATACTGACAGAGTATGCAATATCAGGACGAGTTACTGTAAGATAGTTCAATTTTCCAACAAGTCTCCTATACTTTTCAAGATCTTCAAATAAGTCTCCATCTTTTGTGAGTTGTAGATTAGGAAGCATTGGAGCACTGCATGGCTTAGCCCCTAACTTTCCAGTCTCAGTTAATAGGTCAAGCACTTATTTCCTCTGTGATAGGAAGATGCCTTTCTTGCTTCTCGTCATCTCAATTCCCAAGAAATATTTCAACACTCCTAAATCTTTTGTGTGAAACTAGCTGTGAAAAAATGACTTCAGAGATGAAATTCTCACACTATCACTTCCAGTAATGACAATATCGTCCACATACACAACAAGGAGAATGATGCCAGATGTAGAATGTTTATAGAAAACTGAGTGGTCAGACTTGCTCTTATTCATTCCAAACTTTTCCACTGCCTGACTAAATTTTCCAAACCAAGCACGAGGACTCTGTTTCAAACCATTTAGGGACTTACGAAGATGACAAACTTGCCCACACTCCCCCTGAGCAACAAACCCAGGGGGTTGCTCCATATACACTTCTTCCTGGAGATCACCATGTAAGAAAGCATTTTTGATGTCTAACTGATGTAAAGGCCAATCATTAGTAGCTGCCAAAGAAATAAATAAACGAACCGAGGTCAATTTAGCGACGGGGGAGAAAGTGTCAGAATGATCCACACCATAAGTCTTAGCATAGCCTTTAGCCATAAGACGGGCTTTAAGGCGAGCCACGGAACCATCGGAATTGAATTTGACAGCAAACACCCATTTACAGCTAATAGCTTTCTTTCCTGCAGGTAAGTGCACTAAATCCCAAGTACCATTAGCATCTAAAGCATTCATCTCTTTTGTCATAGCATCACGCCAACCAGGATGGGACAAGGCTTCATGCACAGTTTTGGGAATAGTCACAGAAGCAAGAGAGGCAACAAAAGAACAAGAAGAAGAAGACAAGTAATCATAAGAAACAAACGATGAAATAGGATAAGTGCACTGATGCGTACCTTTGTGAAGGGCAATTGGTAGATCAAGATCACTGGTCACCGGATCTGATGTCGAAGAAGAAACAAATGCCGGACATGTATTAGGTGGGTCTCGTCGTCTGGAATAAACATAGCGAATAGGAGGTGGTGGTAGTGGTGGTGTAGCAGCAGATGTAGGAGCTACAGTAGTGGACTGAGAGGTGACAGTATAAACCAACAGATCATCATTCTATCCCTGACTGTAAGAAGTAGAAGAAGCAGGGAAAAAATGAATATGTTCTAGAAAGGTAACATCAGCTGACACAAGATATTTGTTAAGACTATGACAGTAGCACCGATACCCCTTTTGTAGACGAGAGTAACCCAGAAAAACACATTTTAAAGACTTGGGATCTAATTTAGTAACCTGGGGACAAACATCACGAGCAAAACAAGTACTACCAAATATTCAGGGTTCAATAGGAAACAAGGGTTTAGTAGGAAAAAGGACACTGTAAGGAGTCTCACCATTTAGAACAGATGAAGGCATGCGATTAATCAAAAAACAGGTTGTGGAAACTGCATCAGCCCAAAATTGTTTAGAAACGTACATTTGGAATAAGAGTGCCCTGGCTGTCTCAAGGAGATGCCTATTTTTTCTTTCTGCCACACCGTTCTGAGATGGTGTGTCAACACAAAAGAATTGGTGAAGAGTGCCATTCTGAATCATGTAAGTCTGAAATGAACCGGAAAAATATTCTTTGGCATTATCACTCCGTAATCTATGTACAGAAACATTAAACTGTGTTTTAATTTCAGCACAAAAGGCACTAAAATGGGAAAATAATTCAGAATGATTCTTCATTAAAGAAAGCCAAGTCATACGAGAAAAATCATCAACAAAAGTAACAAAATATTGAAATCCAGGTTTGGACACAACAGGACACGGACCCCAAACATCTGAATGGACTATCTGAAAGGGAAAATTAGCCCTTTTATTGACTCGAGGGACTGAAGGCAAACGATGATGTTTTGCAAACTGACACGACTCACAATCTAAGAAAAATACATTATGAAACTGAGGACATAGTTTCTTCAATAGAGGTAAAGAAGGATATCCCAATCGACAATGTGCTTCAAACGGAGTTAAGACACCTGAACATGCAATGGGCCTGGGCACCTAGGTATCCAGAATGTATGGGACCGCCTGATTCATATCCTTTACCAATAATCTTTTTCGTCATTAGATCCTGAAAAAGACAATGATTAGGAAAAAATGAGATGCAACGATTCAAGGTACGAGTAAGTTTACTTACAAACATTAAATTGAAAGAAAATCTTAGTAGACTTAATACAGAAGACATGGAAATGAATGGAGTTGGACTAATAGTACTAGAACCAAGAACAGAAGAAGTAGAACCATCTGCTAAAGTAACATTAGAGGGAGATGTGTGTGACTGAAAAGTGGAGAAAAGACTAGGATTACCTGTCATATGATCTGTGGCACCAGAATCAATGACCTATTGTGAGGAAGAGGAAAGAAGACACGTATTGGGTTTACCTTACTCAGCAATGGCAGTGATAGGGTGAGATGAATTCTTCAATGCTTCTTGATACTGAGTGAATTTAGCAAATGTGTCTGCAAAAAAAGTAATGGTCTGCTCAGATGAGCTAGGTGTAGCAGGAGTAACTGCAACATGGGCTGAGTGAGACTTTTGAGATTTATTTTGCAATTTTCTGCACGTGCGTTTGGTATGGCCCGGCTCATGACAATAATAACACACAACTACTCCTGCATCCTGACTCTTATCGTCCCGACTGCCTGTACCTCCTTCTCTGTTATGATTCTTATGATATGACCGTCCAGGTTCAGATCCACCATTATGACTAACAAGAGCACTAGGAGTATGAACAGATGGAGTAACAAATGCACTAATATTTATGCGAAGTACCCTAGTAAAGGCCTCGTGGAGAGAGGAAATCTCAGCACTAGAGAGGATTTGAGATTTAGCAATCTCAAACTGAGAATTAAGGCCAGCCAAGAAACTCATTACTGCCATTTGCTCCCGTTGAGCTTGCTGGATTTTGACATCAGGACTAAAAGATAACAAGACATTCAATTCTTCAAAAGTCCTTTTGAAATTCATAAAATAGGCCTGAAGAGATTGATCTTGTTGTTCAGCCCGGTAAAAGTCCTTACAAACTTCATAAATACGTGAAATGTTTCCCTTTCCAGAATACAGAAATTCTAAATATTCCATCAATTCTTTAACATACTCACAGTGATTAATCAGGCTAACGACCTCAGTGTCAATAGAGTTCTTGATTTGCAAGAACAAGCGAGCATCATCTCTCAACCATTCCTGGCGAGTATTATTTGTTGGTGGATCTTCAGTGAGATGATTGTCCTTAGAAATACTTCGCAGATAAATCCTGACAGTCTTACACCAATCGAAATAGTTTGGACCAGTTAATTTATGTTCTGTGATTTTGGACATCATGGGAATGACATCAGTCACAACCAAATTCTTTTGTCCGTCAACCATAGAAACAGAACACAGAAGCAACTAACCAAGAAGAACAACAGCAGTGAAGCAACAGGACACACACAGTGTCCTAACGAACAACCGTAAAGCAACAGGGCACACAGAGTGTCCAAACAAATAGCAATGAAGCAACTGGATACACAGAAGTGCCAGAGAGGGTGAGGCGACACCGGGAAGGTTGACCGGAGGACGAGGCGCAGTTGCACGCGCCTCCACGCGCCAGGGCGTGAGGTAAGTGACGAAGGTGAAAGCTTCTGGTGGCACGTGAGGCTCACGCGCTGGGCTTCTGGTGACCGGACTTCAGGGAGAGACCGATCGGCAGGTGGGGCTTCAGTCCTGACTGGCAGTGAGAAAAGGTGGTCACTCGAACAAGGTGAACCAAGAAATTTTTTTCGAATTCTGCTCACTGTGGGCAGAACAGCAGGTAAGAAAAAGAAAAAAAAAAGAAAAAAAAGAAAAGGAAAATAGCCGCAGAGAAATTTTCCAATTCTGCTCTGATACCATGAAATCAAGATAGAAAAATAAATCTCAATATATTTTTATTCATAGGTACAAGTATATATATACACAAATTGAGAGTCTATAATAGAAAAGCAAACTAATTAGGAATCCCTGTAATTAAGCCTATCTATATAGTCAATCCTACAGGCTGTATATTCTAGAACAATCCTACATGTATATTCTATAACAAATCTAAATCTCAGGTCTTCCTCATTTTGTTGTTTTTATACAACAGGCATCTTGAAACAATTTCTAGTCTTTTGTTGGATATAGTGTGCTATTCTCTGCGTGGCGTTCTGTTAGTGTGATATACATACTCAAGGACACCATATTCACTGGTTAAAATCCCATCTTTCTAGAATTATTCCTTATTTGTAGAATGATATTAGCATTGTAGTTATTTTTGCTTTTTTATTATTTTATTTTTTGATAAGTAATACATTCAAAAGGACCAGAAGGGGGGCGCAATCAATTTATTCTACAAAAACTACTTCCCTACAAACATATCACCCAAAAAATCAATAAAAGATCACAAATCTAACTTGGGTGACCTGGTGCACCAAGAAAATAAAATCCGGAGCACATTCTTGCTTTAGAAAAACTACAGAATGCTCCTCTCTAAAAAAATTGGCACAATGGAACTGCTTCCCATACCTTCCTAGAACGAGAGGAATAGCAACCTCTTCTTCAACTCCTAAAAAAGTCCACAATAGTCCCTGACATAACCTATTGAACCCAGAAATAGCATACAGCAAAGACCATAACTCTCTAATGACCAGGCAAAACAAGAGCAAGTGTGTTGACGATTTCTGTTGACATAGACAACATCTATGAGCCAACATAAACCCCATCCTCTTAAGTTATCAGCAATGAGGATGGCTTCAGAAGTAGTTGTCCATCCAAAGAAATCTACTTTTAAAGGGGCCTTCATGTGCAAAATACTCTTTCATGGGAACACTACCTAATCTCCAATCACGGAACTATGGGAAGAACAAGTAGAGAACACTCCTTGTTTTGAAGCCTTCCATCTGATGGCATCCTCATTCCTTCCAACCCCTCTAATTCGATGCAGAGAAGCCGAGAAATCAATGACTGCCTCTAGTTCCTGCATTGTAGTTTAACTGTAGTCCACACTCCATAGACCTGATTTCCTAAATTAGCAATTTAGGGTTATATGGATCTAAGGTGGTTTTCACATGAAACATGTGGCCATCAATTTTACCTTTTTAATTGATAGATAATAAAATTAATTTCCGAAGTTTTCCTATGAAGAATAACCATCGTATTGACCCAAGTAATCTAAAGGTCCAGGAGCTATTTTCTGTTGATTATTCTGAGGAAAGGACAACTGTATTTGCAGTAATCAACTCCAAATATTGGGATGTTAACATGGCCGGATGGAACATAAAGCCAATAAAGCAATCGCTTGAGGTCCCACTTAAAGAGAAGGTCCCACTTAAAGAGAAGGTCCAAATTTTATACATCTATAGTATAATCAAAAATTTTTTTTTTTTGATTAGTAAATGTAAGATGCATATTAAAAAAAGCGCCCAAGACGGGCAGCAGAAGCTTTACAAAGGTTTTAACGACCCCAAAAAATCAACAAAGGAAGAAACATTAACAGGGAGAGCCTCTTTGGCCCAAAAAAATAAAGAGCGCAAAAACGTGTCTTTGAAAAAGGGAGCGGAGAGCTTCTCGTCTTCAAAGACACGGTTGTTTCTTTCCTTCCAAAGGCACCACAACAAATAAATAGGAGCAAGCCTCCAAATTCTCTTGATCTCTACCGAAGGATTGTGCCCTGCCCAAGCCAAAAGAAGGTCCTTGATTGAACCAGACATAACCCAAGAGACACCAAAGAGAGCAAAGACAATGTTCCAACAGCTCCAAGAAACGGGGCAATGGATGAGAAGATGATCCACCGTTTTTAAGGTCAATAAAAGTCTAACTCTACAAAAAATCTCAAATTTTATGTATTTATAGTATAATCAAATTAGAAGTACAAGGTTAATAAAAATCTAACTCTATAAAAAAGCCCCCATAAAGACTCCATGAAAAAAATATAATTCTATTAATAGAGTTTTATTCGTATTGTACTCTAATTTTTTTTATTGCTATTTATTTAGATAAAAAAAATTATGTAAAAATTTTATTATTAGAATTTAATATATAGCTCTCTCGTGCTGGAAAACAATTAAATTTTATATTACAAAAGTAAATATAATATATATATAGGAAACAAAGAAAAAATTATGTTAATATTAAAAAAAAAAGCCTCATTTAGAGTTGTTACTTTCTCACTTTAGGCCTCCAATGTTATAGAGTCGATCCAATTTTATAAAGCCGACCTTGGATGTTAATAACCTCCTTGATGAATCAAGATTTCATTTATTTCATTAATTGAATTTTCTAGGTTTGAAAAACATAGACCACAACCTATGCAACTATTCATTGCTCTTTTGATTAGCGTTTGTGACATAAAGGCTTCTTAAAGAGCCTGATAGGCTTTTACCAAACCTTCAAAGAAGCCTTTACGGCTTTTGTTTATAAGAGTGTTATTGACGATGTTTTGCTCCTTTCTGCTTAAATCTTTGTTCATGTTGATGCAATCCTTAGTACCCTTTTTTATTTACTTAAGTTTATTAGATTAGCGCTGAAACCCAAGAATTTGATTGATATGAGACTCTCTTCTCTTCCAGGCAATATTCCAAAGGTATCCTCGGCCTGAAAAGGAATATCAGTCGTTTTCTCTCATATACAAAGACAGGTCCTTGGATTTGGTGAGTGTCTGATTTGTCTTTTTTCCTTTTTTGGCACACAAAGCTTGCATCATTATCAATGCCAAAAGAACATGTTAAACATTTTATGAAGTTTCCTTTTTATGTTTATTGGACTTAGTTTCTGTAGAATCATATATTCATATGTATGATTAAAGAGATTAAAACTTCCCAACTTTAAACATATCTTTTTCTTGGACATTACTACCAATCCACGGACAGATTTGTAAGGATAAGGACGAAGCTGAAGTTTGGTTTGTTGGTCTAAAGGCATTGATTTCACGTGATAGCCATCGCAAGTTGAGAAGTGAAGCAAAAATCAACACTGTATCATCAAATCGTTCCCATGCTCAAGGAAGCTCTCCGTCAAATGCATCTTTTGTGAGTAGCAATATCTTACTACTTTTGTGCTATTTTGAAATTAGGGTGACCTAGTTAGCACATTTCTTTTAAGTTTTCTTTCTCTTAATTTTTTTTTTCTTTATCATCAGGATCAAGGAAATATTCAACAAACAGAGAGTCTTACTAAGAGTAGTTTTGGAAAGGCATTCTCTGACAGAATTTCATATACTGCAGCAAACAAGAGTTATGCTCAAGCTGAATCAGTTGCCAATTCTCTCAGTTCAGTATCATCTGTGGTTGCAGACAAAGGAGATGGTCGAAGTTCTGCATCTGAAACAATTCGGTTCAGTTTATCTAGCGCTGTAAGTTCATCGAGCCAGGGTTCTTGTCGTGAAGATTTTGATGCTTTAGGGGATGTTTTCATTTGGGGAGAAGGCATTGGTGATGGGGTGTTGGGCGGGGGTTTGCGTAGAGTTGGTAGTTCATCTAGTACCACGATGGATGCTCTTTTGCCCAAGGCATTGGAGTCAACAATGTTACTTGATGTTCAGAACATTGCTTGTGGTGGTAGGCATGCTGTGTTAGTCACCAAACAAGGGGAGATATTTAGTTGGGGGGAGGAGTCAGGGGGCAGGCTTGGGCATGGAGTAGAAGAGGATGCTTGTTACCCAAAGCTCATTAACACTTTGAGTGGCATGAACATTGAACTAGTAGCATGTGGGGAATATCACACCTGTGCTGTTACATTTTCTGGTGATCTTTATACATGGGGTGATGGTAGTCACAACTCTGGTCTGCTTGGACATGGAAGTGAAGCCAGTCATTGGATCCCTAAGAAGGTAAGTGGGCCCATGGAGGGTATACATGTATCGAATATCTCTTGTGGACCTTGGCACACAGCTCTTGTAACATCTGCTGGTCAGTTGTTTACATTTGGAGACGGAACTTTTGGTGCCCTAGGCCATGGAGATTGCAGTAGCACCAGTGTTCCAAGAGAAGTGGAAAATTTGAAAGGACTACGCACAATGAGGGTTGCTTGTGGTGTTTGGCATACTGCTGCAGTTGTTGAAGTAATGATCAGATCTTCTAGTTCCCGACCTTCTGATGGCTCTTCATTTGGAAACCTGTTCACCTGGGGGGATGGGGATAAAGGCCAACTTGGACATGGCGATAAAGCACCTAGACTAATTCCTGAGTATATAGCTGCATTGGTTGACGTAAGTTTCTGTAAGGTAGCCTGTGGGCATAACCTAACAATTGCTCTAACGACCTCAGGACGAGTATATACAATGGGGAGTACCATTCATGGACAGTTAGGGAGTCCTTCAGCAGATGGAAACATTCCCTCTTGCGTTGAAGGTGAAGTTGCTAAGAGGTTTGTTGAAGAGATTTCGTGTGGTTCCTATCATGTTGCCGTTGTGACGTCAAAAACGGAGGTTTATACTTGGGGAAAGGGTGCAAATGGGCAATTAGGCCACGGAGACAACAATGACCGAGATAATCCTACACTCATTGAGTTTTTGAAAGATAAGCAAGTAAAGAGTGTAGTGTGTGGTTCTAATTTTACTGCTGTTATATGTCTTCATAAAAGGGTATCTAGTGCTGACAATTCTGTGTGCTTCGGTTGTCACAATCCATTTAATTTCAGAAGAAAACGTCATAACTGTTACAACTGTGGGCTTCTCTTTTGCAATGCATGCAGTAACAGGAAATCCCTGATAGCTTCCTTGGCTCCGTGTATGAACAAGCCATATCGTGTCTGTGATGATTGTTTTACCAAGCTAAAGAAGGCCATGGAATCTGGTTCTGTTGGACGAATTCCAAAAGTCAGAAATGGAAGTATACCTCATAAGTCCAATGAGGTGTCAGAAAACATGACAGGGGGTCCTCGGTCACTAGGACAAATTTCCAGACTCTTGTTTGCTGACTCATTCAATCTGGCTGAGGGGGAAAATCCCAAGCACAGCGTGAAAGTAGAATTAAATGATAGCCGCGTGTTCCCCCTTTCCAATGGAAATATTCAGAGAGGAAACATTTCTTTGTCAACAGCATCAACTGCTCTAGCTGGAGCTTTAAAGAGTTTCTTTCCAGCTTCTCTTCCTGGTTCTAGAATAGTTTCTCGGGCAACATCTCCTATTTTGGGAAAGGCATGTTCATCTCTGTCTGCAACACCAACACCATCTCTAACTGTACCTACAACCGAAGTGATTCTTGATGATTCAAAGCATAAAAATGAAATTCTAAACCAAGATGTCAGAAATTTAAGGGCACAGGTAAGCCTGTCTGAATGTGCAGTAACTAGCTATATTTACTTCCTTCAATTGCATCTCGTACATCTAGAATTCTACTTCTTTTTTTGTTTATTGTTCAGAACTTGAAAAAACCATGTTTGATATGCCTTCTGCAATGCTTCAATACATCGGGGATACATCATTCTCTTGTGACTTCATTTCTTTATCCTGTCCCTTCTCTAGGAGCATTTCCTTTTGTTGTTCGTATGGGAAAAGTAGCCTCGTGGGGTTGGTAAGAAATATATTTATCATTAAAATCAAAAGTTTTTTTTGGAAGTCAACACCAAATTCATAAAAACTCGTGCTTTTCCCATTAAGATGCAATAATGCAGTGATTCCTATGGACACAAGCGTGCTTGGCTGTAAACCGACATAGTCTCTTATGGAGCCTTATCACAAGCTACATGCTGATATTGATGAGCCCCTCGAGGATCCTTCGGCTTATCAGTGTTTGGTTGTTTGTCTCATTTATTTGACGAACACTAGGCCTGATCTTACTTTTGCAGTGAGTGTTGTCGGCCAATTTATGCATTGCCTCTTGGACTCCACACCAGGAGGCTGTTTATCGCATTCTTAGGTATATAAAATCTGGACCGGGATTGGGGGCCATTCATCTATTTCAAGTTTCAGTGATGCTAATTATGTTGGGTCTTTAACTGATAGACGTTTCACTTTTGGTTTTTGCACCTTCTATGGAAATAATCTAATTTCTTAGAAGAGTAAGAAACAAATTGTTACTTCTTGCTCTTATGCTAAAGCTGAATATCATGCAGTGGCTCATGGTGCTTGTGAAATTTTATAGTTGAAGTCCTTACTCACAAAACTTGGATTTCCTTCGCCTGAGCCTACACCTCTCTATTGTGATAATCAAGATTGCTTCATATTTTGTTTTTTATGAACATACAAAACATATTGAAATTGATGTTCACTTTATTTGTGAAAAAGTTCAAGCTAGAATCATGTCTACTGTTGGGATTCACTCTAGTAAACAATTCACTGTTGATTTCACTAAACAAGTTGGTCTTTTTCTTTTACATTCATGCTTGGACAAGTTGGGCTTAGTGAATATTTTTGCTCTATCTTGAGGGGGAGTATTGAGATAGTAATCTTATGTTATTAAAGGCATTATTGTAATTTTCTTTTATATTTGTTTATATGTGAGGAATATGTTGTTTTTTAGTAAGCCAAAATATTTTTCCCAAAGTGATTTAGAAAAATCTCCTCTCCTCTTCCCATCTTCTCTCTCCCATCTTTTCATCTTTTTTCTTGATCTTAAGTTAGGTTTAACTTCATTTGTAGTTAGTAAATTTGTTTTGAAACTTGAATCATAGATGTTGATGATTAAATGAAGTTCTTGAATTTTAATTTAATGGCTTTGTTATTTTGATTTTATAATAATATTTTTGGGATTAGTGTGTTTTTAGACCAATTCTAATTGAAATAATGTTAGGTTTTCGTTATATGGTTATGTAAAAATCATAAAAAAATATATATTCATCGTGGTCCGTGTTCTCCTTTTTTTAGAAATGTTGTGTCCGTGTTGTGTAGTATCCATATCCCCTGTTCATATCTGTGCTGCTTAGATTTATGTCAGTCTTGATCCTGCAGATCCATATGCAACTAATGAGAACCTTGCATTTGCATTTTGGCTGAGGAACAAAATTTCCAACTTCCATGTACTTCTGTGCTGAAAGGCAGTTAGATTCTTGATTGTAGCCTCCTATAGTAATATTAACAGCTTCCTGATTCACTCTCAAACTAGCACTTGGAATTAACAACTTTAAGAAAATATCAAGAGCTTTTAAAGGAATGCTCGTAATAGCCAAAGTTATAATTAACAATGGTGGCAGCAAGGATAACAACGCTTGAGATTCAGTGAAGATGCTTATCAACTTACGCCAGGTAACCAGAGCTTGATTGGGGCATATTTGAAGATGCATTAACTTTCAGATTATGTAGACTGAATAATAGGAGTTCTGAGAAATAAGGATGGGTCGCATTAACTTTCAGATTATGTAGACTGAGTAATAGGAGTTCTGAGAAATAAGGATGGGTCAATTGAGGATGATGGCAAAGTCAAATCACTGAAAAAAGCTTCAATAGCAGCTGTTGGGGGCAAAATCCCATGTGACCCATGAAGTGGATTGATGGGTCTCATGATAGACTGATAGTTGTCACATTTTAAAAAGTTTCTTTTCATTGGTAGAATTTCCTCATTTTAAAAAGTTTCTATAGTTCAATCGGAGGAAATAACAAATTTTTTATTTTTTTTGGTATAAACAAGGTTTGTAAGGACCATTTTTTTCCTTTTATTCAGGTGTAAGATAATGTCTTGTAAGAGTTTGACTAACATTTTGTAGTAACCATGTAGCAAAGAAACAAACGAAGTATGAACATTTATCGGTCAATTTTTTTTATTTTTTATTTTTAGATTAGCCAAACAGAGGTGTGTTAGACACGTTTCATTTTTTAAACCCACATCCAGTTTGTCTTCTGTCCAATGTGGGTACCTCTACACATTTTGAGTTCCCCATGCAAGATATTTCACAACGGATACAAGCTCTGTAATTTCCTAAATCCAAACAAGAGGCTGATGGGCTATTGCTTGGTGCAATAGTAAAAGCTCATGCTATCAAGCTTGAAATGCAGGTTTAAGTCAAAGGGTAGCCACATTGTGCGGATAAGCCAGAGGTAAGGTCTGTAACCATCCATCCATCCAGCACCCGGAACCAGCACTAGCTAATAGTCTTTATGGCCAAACAATTGGCTGCCCTAGATGAACTCCAAGTGCAAACGAATATATTATCACGAAACTTATTTATACTAATTGATTGTTATTTTTTCTATTTACTATAAATGGATTGAAGTGATGAAAGAATGCTTAGTAGAAGTCAGCTTTAAAAAAAAAACTGTAGGGTCGATGATCTTACTAGCAAATCCCAACTTCTATTTTGTAGGTCGAAGATCTTTCTAGCAAATCCCTATTTCTTGAAGCTGAACTGGAGAGAACATCAAGGCAATTGAAAGAGGCCACTGAATTAGCAGCAGATGAAGCTGAAAAATGCAAAGCTGCAAAAGATGTTATTAAGTCTCTAACTGCACAGGTAATATGTTTTCTATTCAATAATTTATGTATTCAAGTGTCCTAGCTAGTGCAAGATTTATTTTTCTTTAGCTGTCAAAGCTGCAAAAGATTTGAATGTTGCACCCCCGGTTGTTATTCTATTTGAAAGAAATATTCTAGGAATTGTTCTCATTGTATAGGTCTAATTTTTGGAACATTGAATTTAGGAGTGTCACATTAATGGGACCCACCGTTGCATGATAAATGTCACATTAATTGGGTTCCAATAGCTAGCTGGGCTACAAACCCACGTTTTATTTTGCATTTATAAAATAAGGTTAAATTGCAGTAGTTTTCAATCTTTGGTCAGTTTGATATTCAGCATGTGTGGTGAGTATATAGGAGGGTTGCACAATCCAGTGGCAGGGTTTGGTACGTTAAGAATTCTTGCCAATTCAGTAAGAAAGCTTCCATTGGGTACTTTCTGAAAGTCACAATATTTTTTTTCCATATTAAGCGCTATGTTTCTCATATTATTGTCGGACTTTCTACCTTGTCAGTTTTAGCAAGTCATATTGTAAGGGTTCTTGCCGAATGCCAATTTAAGGTGGGTAGTTGTGGTATGTAATTGCATTACACAACCATATGTTCTAGTGAACTACAGCTTCAATACTTGAGAAACTTTATTAAATAAATCACAAGTCAACTAGAGTCATTACAGCAAGAACCCTAAGATCATAAAATGCGATATTATAAGATGTTCTTCTTGTTGCTTTCTATAGAAATGCCAGATAGACAATTTTGGTAGTAGTATAGTATATATCATTATGTATAAAGACAATGCAGTATAGTGAATCCATCATTGGCTATAGTGTTCATGTAAGGTAGGACATTGCATCAGTAACAAATCAACAATATCACTACAGTAAGAACTCAAACTGAAAATTTTGATACCATAATATAGAAGTCAAAACTCATGAGGCAAAACAAGAAAGAATTTAGGAGAAATTGAAATGACAAACTGAGATGCCTTGGGTGGATTCTTTTCATTGTGACACTTCACAAAGAGAGACATTCATCTTGTGGCACATATGTAGATGCACTCTTGCATTTATTTTGTAGCAGACATGTATGTATACTGATTGTTTCTCCTTTTTCGCTTTAATGCTAGCTGTGCACATCTATTCCACGTGTGTATAGCTTGGCAGGAATGGAGCATATCAGAACAGAATTGGTCAACATGCTTAAGGCTCGAGAGCAAGATTTGTCCAACAGGAACCAGGAATAAATATATTTATGGGTGTGTGCAGGTCTCCAAGTCATGCATGATGCCTGCTTGTATATAAATTCATGCATACATAAATGCTTTGTCCATCTTTGAAGTGCAGTAAATTATACCATGAATGTGATCCTGTTCCTTGATAAGCAGCATAAGCTAATACATAGCATGCTGAATGCACAATACATGTATTAAGTTTGGGCGAGGACATTTCATTCCCAAAGTGAAAATACCGTTATTTGCCATATGAGTGGAACACATTCATTTTGAGTTGCTCCACCATTGAAGGGTTGGGAAGAGGCTGGGGTAATATTCCCAAGGTCTCAAGTTCAATTCCCTCCCCAAGGGCTACTTACCTATCAAAACAATAAAATAAAATCTAGAAGCAAAGTTACCAACTCGAGAAATAACCATTTGATATGTATCATTGTGTTGTATCCTTAGAAGAGGAAATCAGATGATCTATTACAGAATTCAACGAAGCCTTATTGTGAAAATCCCGAATAATTAAATGGGAATTATTTTTGAATGTGATTGTGATTTGGAGAGGATTATGGTAGGAGATTTAGGCTGATTAGATGACATATTTTTTATTTCCTTTTTTTCCTTTGTTTCCTTTTCTCTGTTATTTCTATATTCTAATTCTCATTGTACATTATATATAGGGACATTGTATGTAACACAATTAATTCAATTGGAAGAGAAATTAATTCAGATTCCATTCATATTGTCTTCATGGTATCAGAGCAGGGATTCGAAAAACCCTAGCAAAATATGGCCGCTAGCCATGAATCTACCCAGTCGGTAACTCAGGAAGGAGAGTCAGAGACCATCACTTCCATGAGTTCGACTGTAGGAATTGAGAATCCCTCATTCCATCTCACCGTAGAAAAACCGAATGGAAAGAATTACCGAGAATGGGCCCAATCCATCAAGCTGGTTATTGACGGCAGAGGAAAACTGAGATTCCTGACAGGCGAGATCAAGCAGCCTCCCTCCAGTGATGCAACGGCTCTCCAAAAATGGCGTTCAGAGAACTCATTCATCACCTCATGCTTGATCAACTCTATGAGACCAACCATCGGAAGAACTTACATGTTCCTCCCAACTGCCAAAGACGTGTGGGACGTTGTGCGAGAGACGTACTTAGATGCCGGAGATGCATCACAGATCTTCGAACTCAAAACAAGGCTGTGGCAGTTGAAACAGGGAGATTGGGAAGTTACAAAATTCTACACCGAGATGCTGGGACTTTGGCAAGAGCTCGATCTCAGTTGCGGTGAAGACTGGGAGTGCACGGGTGATAGTGTTCGATTCCAGAAGCGGATGGAAGCCGAGAGGGTGTTCGAATTTCTGGCAGAGCTGAATCGCGAACTCGACGATGTTCGCAGCAGAGTCCTGGGTCGACGACCACTTCCCTCCATCCGTGAGGTCTTCGCTGAGGTGCGACGGGAAGAACAGAGACGGAAGGTGATGTTGAAGGAGAAAGCAGAGACAGGAATTGAGGGCTCTGCTCTTGCGAGTCGAGGAGTGGCGTCGACGGGCAGATCTGGTTCACGATCGAACCACGTCTCTGAGGGAGAAGATGGTATGTCACGTGGATCGTCCAATGGGTCGAGACAGACCCATATGTCTGGCGGGTTGGAAGCCTTTATAAGTCGTGGGCTTCATGGGCCTTATAATGGATCCGGCCCAAATCATGGATCTGGCCCAAAACAAAATAAACGTCCTTTTTGTGAGCATTGTAAAAAATCGGGCCATTCCAAAGATACCTGTTGGACCTTACATGGCAAGCCTGTAGATTGGAAGCCCAGACAGCCCAATAAATCTCATGGATACCAGGCCTCTACTGAACAGCCCTTTAGTGGGGGTTTTAACCCCGAGCAACTTGAGAAACTTTATGCTTTGTTTTCGACCTTTCAAACCTCGGGTCAGTCCTCTAATCAACTGCCATCGGGTTCCTTAGCCCACAAAGGTACTTTTTTGTCAGCCCTTAGCTCCACTTTACACCACACTCCCTGGATTATTGACTCAGGTGCATCTGACCATATGACTGATGCTCATCATTTATTCACCACATATTCACCTTGTGCTGGTAATTTGAAAATAAAAATTGCAGATGGTACTTTATCCCCAGTAGCTGGCAAGGGGAGTATCCGTATCTCTGAATTTATTACTTTGGAGTCTGTATTTCATGTTCCTAATCTCTCTTGCAATTTGTTGTCTATTAGTCAGCTAACCAAACAATCCCATTGCTCAGCTATTTTTTAGTCTTCTCATTGTATTTTTCAGGATCTATCATCGGGGAAGACGATTGGCAGTGCTAAGGAATGCGAGGGACTCTATTACTTTGATGATGTTCCCATGAATAAACAGTGTCATCCTCCTCTTTGTAATTCTGCATTTAGTCCTAGGGATAGTGATGTTTTGTTCTGGCATAAACGAATGGGTCATCCTAGTTTTCAATATTTAAAACAGTTGTTTCCATCACTTTGTTTGAATAAAACTCCTTTGGATTTACAATGTGAAGTTTGTGAACTCGCAAAACATCATCGTACTTGTTTTCCCACATCTTCTTATAAACCATCACTGCCTTTTACCCTAATACACAGTGATCTTTGGGGCCCTTCGCGAATACCTAATCGGACCCACAAAAAATGGTTTATAACATTTATTGATGATCATTCTTGTCTCTGTTGGGTATTTCTACTAAATGACAAATTTGAGGTTAGTTCGGTATTCATGAATTTCTACAACATGATTTACACCCAATTTCACACAAAAATCTAGATTCTTCGCACTGATAATGACACAGAATACTTCAATTCTTCCTTAAGCCCCTACTTTCAAGACAAAGGTATTATTCATCAGAGTTCCTGTGTTCAAACCCCCCAACAAAATGGGGTTGCTGAACAAAAAAACCGACATATTCTTGAGATAGCTCGTGCTTTAATGTTTACCTCTCACATGAAAAATAATTTTTGGGGTGATGCCATTCTGACCGCTGCATTTCTCATCAATCGAATGCCTAGTCGAGTTCTCTCATTTGCAACTCCTCTCCAAAAATTCAAGCAGGCCTTTCCTAATTCTCGCGTTAGTTCCTCTCTCCCTCTCCGTGTCTTTGGGTCCACAGTGTTTGTCCACATTCACGCCTCCCAACGTACCAAATTGGATCCTAGAGTTCTCAAATGTGTCTTTCTTGGCTATTCCCCTACTCAAAAGGATTACAAATGCTATGATCCCCTCTCACAGAAGTTATATGTTAGTCAGGATGTCACATATTTTGAGCATACTCCCTACTACTCGCTTCAGGGGGAGTCCTTGAGAGAAACTCAACATTCTGATATAGACTTTGATATGGCGATCTTTGAGTCTATCCCTCACAGTACACCTCCTCCTTCCTTGTCCAACACAGAAGGAATCTTGAACTCAAGGGGAGATATGGAAAAACAAACAGGCAGGGAGACACTTGTTTACTCAAGGAGACCACCTAAATCAAAGACTGATGAGACCTTCACATCCGAAGCACCAAAAGAGTCAGAACCGGTGATAGCTCCGACTCCTTATGAGCCAAAATCCAATCTTGACCAGGTAACAAATCTTGATGATCTACCTATTGCTCTTCGAAAATAACCTCGTTCATGTACTTCCCATCTTATTTCAAAATTTGTCTCTTACAATGCTCTTTCAGCCAAATGTCGTGCTTTTACGTCTAACCTTGACAGGATCCAGATTCCTAAGAATATCCAAGAGGCTTTGAGCATTCCAGAATGGACAAAAGCAGTAATGGAAAAAATCAAAGCATTGGAAAAAAATGAAACTTGGGAAGTAATGTCTTTACCAAAGGGGAAGAAGCCAGTAGGCTGTAAGTGGGTATTCACAGTGAAGTACAAGGCGGATGGTACAGTGGAACGATACAAAGCTCGCCTAGTTGCAAAGGGGTTCACTCAGACATATGGTATTGACTACACCGAGACATTTGCACCCGTGGCAAAGCTGAACACTATACGTGTACTCTTGTCCTTGGCAGCAAATCTGGATTGGCCACTCCACCAATTCGACATCAAGAATGCCTTTCTGAATGGTGAACTTGAGGAAGAAGTGTTCATGACGCTACCTCCAGGAGTTTACAAGGAAGGAGATGAAACCAGAGTATGTAAACTGAAGAAATCCCTGTATGGACTTAAACAATCACCAAGGGCATGGTTTGATAGATTTGCAAAAGTGATAAAGAATCAAGGATATCAACAAGGACAGTCAGATCATACGATGTTCATCAAGCAATCCAATGATGGAAGCAGGACCATTCTGATTGCATACGTCGATGACATCATTCTTACTGGAGATAACACAGGAGAGATAGAAAGATTGAAGAGGGTCTTAGCCACAGAATTTGAGGTTAAAGACCTAGGTCAAATGCGATACTTTCTGGGAATGGAAGTGGCCAGGTCAAAGAAAGGAATTAGTGTATCTCAGAGAAAGTATGTACTCGATCATTTGACTGAGACTGGGATGCTTGGTTGCAAGCCAAGCGATACTCCGATCGAGGCAGGAAAAAGAATGGAAGACGCTGGAAAACCAGTAAATAGAGAAAGATATCAGAGACTAGCAGGTAGATTGATATACCTATCTCACACCAGACCTGACATTGCTTTTGCTGTGAGTGTGATCAGTCAGCATATGCATTCACCAAAGGAGGGTCACCTAGAAGCAGTATATAAGATTCTCAGATATCTGAAAGGTTCTCCAGGGCGAGGTCTATTCTTTAAGAGAGGAGACAGTAAAAAGGTGGAGATTTATACAGATGCAGATTGGGCAGGATCAGTAGAAGACAGAAGGTCTACCATAGGCTACTATACCTATGTTTGGGGAAATCTAGTAACATGGAGGAGTAAGAAGCAGAATGTGGTAGCCAGAAGTAGTGTTGAAGCTGAATTTAGAGCCGTTGGACAAGGGATGTGTGAAGGGTTGTGGTTACAAAAGCTCTTGGAGGAACTACATATCACAATAGAGCTTCCCATCAAAATCTACTGTGACAACAAAGCTGCTATCAGCATTTCCCATAATCCGGTCCAGCACGACAGGACTAAACACATAGAAGTTGATAGGCATTTTATAAAGGAGAAAATTGAGAAAGGGACAGTCTGCATGACTTATATCCCTACAAGAGAACAATTAGCAGATATATTCACTAAGGGTCTACAGAGGTCCAGCTTTGAAGATTTTATCTGCAAGTTGGACATGATCAACATCTATGACCCAACTTGAGGGGGAGTGTAGAAATCCCGGATAATTAAATGGGAATTATTTTTGAATGTGATTGTGATTTGGAGAGGATTATGGTAGGAGATTTAGGCTGATTAGGTGACATATTTTTTATTTCCTTTTTTTCCTTTGTTTCCTTTTCTCTGTTATTTCTATATTCTAATTCTCATTGTACATTATATATAGGGACATTGTATGTAACACAATTAATTCAATTGGAAGAGAAATTGATTCAGATTCCATTCATATTGTCTTCACTTATCCTAATTATTTGGGGTCGGCTACATGAATCATATCTTGCCATTCTTCTCTATTTAAGGTCATTCTCTCCATTGGACCACACATTATCATATCTTTTTTAACTGCTACCAAAGTTAATTTTGGTCGCCCTCGTCCCTTAGCATAGCCCTCAATATTAACCATGTCGCTCTTCTTTATTAGTGCCTTTATTGGTCTTCGTTTTACATAACCATACCACTTTAACCGATGTTATCTCATTTTATCTCCTATAGGTGTTATTCCTACCATCTCCCGAATACGATCCTTGACAGAATTATGTAGAGAAAATTCTTGTAATTCACTTCAAAGAAAATATATTGGTGTGGCCATGCATAGACCAGATGTTTGGAGTTGTCTGATCGATTGAGTTTTAGGTTTGGTAGATGCATTGATGTGAAGATCCAAGCTTTTTATATTTGCTTGCAACAGTCATAGGGAAGGCTATTCATTCCATCTCCTTTTCACAACTGTTATTCATTCCATCTCTTTTGTTGATTTTCTGGGGAGTTTAAGGCCTTTTTTATGTAGCTCTCCTTTGTATATGGGTTCACCCCCCTCGGGCGCCCTTTTATATGATTACTTTTGCTTATCAAAAAAAAAAAATTTTCTTGATGTATTTCAGTATGTTACTTAATCCTATAACAGTAAGTGTAAACTTATATTTGATATGTGATGCATTTAGTCAATTTGTGATTGCGTTTGTTAATAGTGTATTCAAACTCAACTCAACACAAAGCTTTATCCCAACAATGTGGGGTCGGCTATGCATTTTTTTCTGTCATTCTGCTCTAAGACCAGCATTAACCAATGTCTATTTTGATATTCTCTTCACCCTGCCTCGAAGCATTTGAATGCCACATGAGAAATTAAGATACCCCCATAACGATGATAGGAAAAAATGTCGAGGGAGTTTTTGAAATTTCAAATTGAAATCATTTAAGCACGTCCATAGAATTACAGATTACTCGTAAAAATGCTACGAGGAAAAAATTCTTATAAATATTATGAGAAATCAATGGAGTCGTTTGTTGAAATTTGAATGTAATTGCCCTAAATCTAGTGTTTCATGGCATATGGAATGTATATCCATTAACCAAAATTCCCTTTCTTCTTGATATCTTCTCTTGGTTGGGTGTAGCTATGTATTGCTATATAGTTAATATCCTAATACTTTGGATTGTCTAACCTTTCAACAGTTAAAGGAGATGTCCGAAAGAGTGCCAGAGGTGCATGTTGCTAGCAGCAAATTAGATTCCATTACTGGACACGTGTTGAGTAATCCAAACCCGTCCTCATATGAGAGCAATATGACGGGCCTAATCTCTCTGAAAAGCAAGTCCAGTGACCTTACAACTAATTCATTCTCATATAATGGAACGAAGTCTCCAACTGAGAAGGCCGAGAGGGTGGTACAAGATGATCCAGGCGTGTACGTAACTCTTTCATCCTTGCCAGGGGGTGGCAATGAACTCAGACGAGTTCGCTTCAGGTATTGATTTGTTACCTCCTTCTATAAATGTAAATCAGCAACGGAACTATGTATTAGGTATTAGGGAGGGGAGGACACCACTCAAGAGTGTATTCAACACGACTCAATTATTCTAAGGCCATATTCTTTTCTCTCAGTATCAACCCACATTCTTTTCATCCTTCGCCTTCAGCCTGAAGCTTATCACTCATCACTGGTGTAGTCATGGGCCTTCTGTGCACATTACAAACTAATTTAGCCCGTTTTCTCTCATCATGATGTTCAATTGGTGCTGCCTCTAATTTTTCATAAAATGCATTCAGTTCTAGTCCTATTCTTCACTTTCCCATCTGTCATCCATTTCAATGTCATGATATCAGCTGCACTCATGAAAAATTCAGAATGCATATTGAACTCAATTTTTGTGGCTTCCTTAGATACCACTTTTTTCTCCAAGTATAGAGCTACATTCTTTGGCATAATATTTATGCTGTGCTGAATCAATTTTATCTGCTAAGTAGAGAGAGGTTTCTTCAATGCCTTGTTATTACCGTTTTGGTTTTTGGTGGTTTTACTGTGTTATTAATGATTTCTTTAATATTTCCCAAACCATAAACATCTACTACTGTACTAATTGTCTTTGAACACTGTCCCTTGTCCCCTTTGCAATATTTTACCTTTTGATAGGAATAAGAAACTAGTTCTTCTATAGCCTTTTGGGTATTTGAGTGAAAATTGTAAGATCAACAGGTTTGGGCATGTGTTATACATATACCAAAAAAAGGTGTGTATGTGGGATCATTTTAGCATTTGCTTTTACAATTAGTGGTAATGGATGAATCTCCTTCTGAAATATTGTTCTCAATTAGGAATGAAAAATTACCCACAGAAAGTGTAAAAAAAAGTGAGACATATGCAGCATTAAGCAGTCTGATGCCGAAGCTATCTTTGAGGAAGTCAATATTTGTTCTAGTTTCACTCTATTTAATCCCCATCTCTAAAACATTGTTACACACTGCCAAACAGAGCTTCTATTGATCCCTATAACAACAAAATTCAACGGCAATCATGATCAGATGTATACATAACATCTCCTCAGCTTGTATCACATACCAACTATACAATAGGTTGCCATTAAAAGGAAACACAAACCAAAAATTCTTTTTATCTAGTTATAAGAATTATATATACAAATGTTTATTATAATTCTGTAGCATGTTGGTGATGCATGTTTGGAAACTTATGCTGAACTATTGAATTGATTAATTCTGGTTATTAAACATTTTGGTGTTTCTCTACAGTCGGAAACGTTTCACTGAGGAACAAGCAGAGAAGTGGTGGGCCCAAAATCGGGATTAAGTATGCGAGCGGCTCAATGTACGAACTGCATGTTAACAGGTAGCTGGCACTTACACAGTTCCACTGGACAAAAGGAAGCCTGACATAACCCTTTTGTTTTTTTGGTACGACCCTCTCCTCTACTGGAAAACTATAATTTTTTTCTTTTTTTCCTTTTCTTTTACCCATTCAGTGGAGTTCATATCAAGTATCCTAGGTCTCAAGTAGGGCTGAGATGTAAAAAGAGCAAGAATGTAGGAAAGAATGTAAAAATTGATGAAGAAATAGAAAACACGCTTTTAGGTATGTAGATATTCTTTAGCTTTATATTGAGTTTGTGCAGCTGTACTTGTATATCTTGAAAAAACCAATTTCATGCTTGACCAGCTACAGGGTTTCTTCATGTGTTTGTGTGTGTGTTTTCTTTCCTTTGTGCTCAACTAACTTCACAATAGAAACCAATTTTGTGCTGCATTTCTGCCTACATCATAATCCACTACTTTCAGTTTGTAATAATTTATGATCAGCGGCCGAAGCGGGCAGTGGTCCAATGGAATTACATGTTCATTTTGAAAGAGTAAGGTTCAAGTCCCCATAGGGGCAGGGAAAGGGAGAGTTAGTAAAGATTTTAAAACCATCGACCCTACTGATTGGCTAGGGTTTCAAAAAAAAAAAATCATGATTAGTGATCAAAGTTCTACCAAATGAAAACATGACCAAACTGGTTTCGAGTCTATCAATGACCATTATCAAAGTCAAGCTAAGAAAAGGGTAGCTATATTGGCATTTCAGTCTTTCTTGCACTCTATGTTGTCTGGAATCTTCACAATCTAACTAGCCAGAGCCTAAAAATGAGTGTTAACATCATTGCCCTAAAAAATATATGCCCATTTTCTATTTTTCATTTTGGTAGGTAAAATATGTTATTTTAAACCCATTTGATTATGACAAGATGTGAAAACTGAAAAGATGTTAACTGAAATATTGTTCTTTCAAATGAAAAGGTCCCCAAGGCCTATTTTGTGAACAAAATCTACTCAGAAGCATAATTCATAAAAATGTGGTATTATATACAAAGCAGTCTGATTAACTCCAACTGGCTGAAAGCAAAATTCGTGCAAGTTGAACCCTTTTTTTTTAGGTAACGGGGACACATCCAGTAGCTTGAGGACTCACACTAGAGTAATAAAACCTACTGGACTCGCAAATCTTGGCTGATGGGGTTAATACTATGCAGTTTGTTCAAATGATGCTAAGCTGAATTGAAGTTTAATACATACATATACATATATATTAAAAACGAAGTGCTTAAAAAAGCATTAATTCCTATTAGGGGAGCTACCCCTTTGACTGTTTCTAATTCATAAACATTAGTTGGGAAGAAAAGAAATTACATAATAAATAAAGCCTACAAAAAGCAACAGCCACACAACTAACCATGGATTCAGGTGGGCAGCATGGATCCAGGTGGGTGGTACTCGAGCATCACAAAATGATTCCCAAATTACATTCAGCATGTGCTCATCTCTTAACCGGGCATCAAGGCTGTCGGATGATCAGGCAGGAGAGCAGAAATTTTGCGTCTATTTACTTCATCCAATGGAAAATCTGACTTGGGCATGTTCTCATCTGAATGAGGATCAGTCTCAGAATCTGAAATTAAGGAAGAAAATTTACCAATTCTCCTTGCCCTTTTTGGTTTGGGAAAACTCTCTAACTCTTTCAAGTCTCCCTGCAAATAGTTACTATGGTCAAAGTTTGTAAGGGCATTAAAGCCTTTTAGATGAATAGCAGCAATGTCGTACGCCTTGGCAGCCTCTTCTTCACTACCTACATTAAAATCACAAGTAATTTTAAGTTTCTAGGCACTTCGCTTTTTGATGACTTGTCTTATTCCTACGGATGAAGATTAGAACAAAGAAATGAAGAAAAAAAAATACTCACTAAATGTTCCAAGATAAATGTCCTTCTTGCTAGAAGCCACCTTTATTCGAGCTTGCCAATGCCCTTCACGATTTCTGCTGAACGTAATATTTCAATTTCAAAATACACTTTAGTAACAAGCACATAAACCAAGACAAACCAAAATATATGATAAGGTGCATCCTATATGCGAAACAACCAAAACAAGCACAAGTGCTCTTTTTTTTTTTTTTTTCTCTTTCCACAGATCATATCAGTCCACAAGATAAGTCCACCATGAAAACCCCCTTTGAAAATAACATGACCTCAATATGAACCTAACCCGCAATCTACAAGCCCTAGCTCCTAAGTTTTTCCAGTATCTTGAATTATTATTATTTTTTTTTGGTGGATGGAGAGCAGAAACAAACAGTGTCTTTAGATGGAATGGGTAATTAAAACCAACTGCTCTCACTGTTAGTTATGAGCACATCAAGATACTTTCTAGGCAAGATTGATCAAGTAAGAGAACTTAAAAACCTGGTCACTCCTCTGTAAATGGAAGTACCCCTTGTAAAAGAGAGACTTTGCCTGCAACAGAGATGCAGAAATTGATGATTCTACTTTTGGTAGTAGAAATTGATGATTCACTCATCAGAAACTTTAAATTGTGGGAATTACAATAGCACTACTTCAGTTTACCTCCTGAGAAATGTTACAAGCTCTTCCCTAGACATAGATTCCATCTCCTCAATTTCTTTCTCATAATTGGAGATCTGCATGTAAGGATCAGTAACACCAATGCTCAATTTACTTCCATTTTTTTTTTTTTTTGACAAGTTTTAATTTGCATGATATATATATATATGGAGAGAGAGAAAGAGAGAGAGAGAGAGAGGGGGAGAGGAGGTGGGGATAAGACTAAAATAGAGACATAAGGTCAAAATATCTCACATGAAAGTTCAGTTTAGCACTTGCACTTGGACCCCAGTACTTTAGAGCAGTAAGGTCATGTGCCTGTGCTGCTTTCTCTGCAGTTTCATACCCGCCTGCACATGGACACAAGGGCCATGATAACAACTGAAAACCATTCAAGAAAATATACTAAAAAAATCATGGAAAAATATTACATACCAAGATAAACTGAAGAAATTTGCAGCCAGTGTGCCAATTTCCAATTGCGACAACAAGCCAAAGAACAGAATTAGAAAATGCAAAAACAGATATGTGAGAATCAAACCTCACCTTCATTCAGGACCCTTTTTTTTTGGGGGGGGGAGGTTGTTTACAGGTGAGGGGAGGTTCATCCCCTTGGGATACCCACCCCATTGTGCATCCCATCGCATTTGAACCCAAAAGAAATTACTTGATAGTTGATACTCAACATGGGATTTGATTAGATAAAATAATGGTTTGTTTGGTTATAAATTCAAAAACAAATTTTCAAAAACTTGTTTGTTTAGCCACCAAAAAAACAAAATTCAAAACTTCATTTTAAATTCAAACAAAGTTCAAATTTCAAGAAATTAATTATCAAATTAAATTTTATTTGATTTGACAATGATATTAATATATATTATATTTATAAAATATTATATTATAATTTATATTATACATATAAAATATTATTTTATAATATGCCAAACTTATGATATATAACTTTAATTTTAAAAAATATTATATAATTTAATAATTAATATATGTTATATTAATTAATCAAATTTGTTAAATCTTGTTATTTTTATTAAATTTGAATAAAATTAAATTTTTTATATCATATTTAATTAAATGTATTAAATTCCGATCACATTTTTTAAGAATATTAAAAATTGTGAAAATACAGTAAAAATGTAACCAAACACATTTTTTAAGAATATTAAAAATTGTGAAAATGTAATTTAGATATAATTTGTTTTAAAATATTGATTTTTTAAAAACTGTGAAAATGTATTTGAATATGATAATCTAAATTATAAAATAGTAAAAAGATTTAAGATTAATAGTTTGTCAATAATGTATCCCACGTTTTAAAATTAAAAATTTATTTTTTAAAATCTAAACAAATAAAGGGGGGGCAATTTTTATTTTTAAAAAATATTATAATAAAATAATAAAAAATATAAATTTCATATATTTAAAAAATAAATACTCACCCCAAGCGAATAGGACATTGATCTTAAATCCGTCAACGGTCTTATTCGTTGGGAAAGTAGTTGATCTTCCTAAATAAAGATCATGTAAATTATAAAAATGTATTTTGATATGATAATCTAAATTTTAAAAAAATAATAATAATAATAATTTCAAACACATATCTTCTAATTCGAAATTAAAAATCTTATTTTAAAAACATAACCAAACATTTTTTATCTTTTTTCAAATTAATCAATCCAAACAATTTCAAATTCCAAGAAATTACTTAAAAACACTTCTCAAAATATTTTTTAAAACTCAAACTCTCAAAAACTATCCAAACAATGGTTCAAATTTCAAGAAATTACTTAAAAACACTTCTCAAAAAAATTTCTTAAAACTCTAACTCTCAAAACCTATTCAAACATAACCTAAGTGTTTGATAACTGACATCCATAATGAGGATATCCTCCCCTTATAATTCTCATTTTAGGAAAATCAGTCACAAAGGGGTAAAACTACTAAAATTGAATGATGTAGAAAACATTAAACGAACAAAGGCAGCCAGCCATACATATTCCAAAACCAAATCCTTTACCAAACATATACCCATTCATAAGTACCAAAAAGGATTCCAAAAGCCAAATCCTAAAGCATAAACAGTATAGTGATGATTGATTCTTCTCTTTGACTACTGGAGAATACCTATATATGTATGCATGTATATGAACCACAAAGTTTGAGAAAATATTATTGCATTCTTTTTCTATACCAAATCCTTCTCTTTCTTTCTTGTTTGTTAAATTTCTTTTATTACAAAATTGTCCATTGAATCTCTTGACCATCGAAATTTGAACCCAAAGCTTGAAATCCATTGTTTGTATGTTTTACAAATGCCCTCTTATTTTGATAACTTAACCCAACACCTTTCCCTCACAGTCTAGCCAAAGAACACAAGAATTCTAGGTTGTCCTGTGTCAAGAGGGGTTGAAACCTAGGATACATAGAGAAGGAAAGGAGAGAAAAACGATAAGAGGAGTAAGAGCACAAGGAAGAATCATTTTTCACGGTCACAGTTTCCATGCTTGGGAGTAAAAAGTTGTGAGTGCATGTCTGCTGCCAGATTCATCTCATTCTCTAAATATTGGATATTGAACATGTCCTTAATTCTCTTTAATCTATAGCCCAAGGTAATGAAATGTGTGATACAAATAACAGTGTTTAAAATGACCATACTTGACCATGTTAAAATACCCATGTGACAGAGGAGCATAACATAAAGTATGCGACAGAACTTGAAGTGATTAATAAATTTGTTCCCCTCCAACTTTATTACACATGCCTCGTGGGTATGCATGTCAGCCACACATCCCAAACCCATTTTACATGGGGCTTTTGACTAAATAGGCAAATCATTAAGAATTCAGCTTCATATAAAATTTCAAAAGCGAAAATGAAGAAAACTAGTTGTTCTTTATTCAAAACAACAAAGTGAACAAACTACTTGGATGAGGTTTACCATTATTTTACCAAAACTCTTGTCCACGTGTACATATGCATTTTCATAGAGGTCATGGTTTCAAGTCAGAAACAACCGCTTCGGTTCCTAGGGTAAGGCTGCGTATATCTAACCCTCTCCAAATCCTGCAGTAGCGAGCGCCTCGTGCACTAGGACTGCCCTTTTTATGCTAATCAATAGATAACCCCACTAATCTAACATCTTAATTAACATTAATAAGGTTTTTGTAAATTGTTAGATGAACTAGAGTTTCAACCACAAGGATCATCTTTTGTTGTCCTATGAACAAAAACAAAATAGATTGAGCCCACTTACTCAATAATGTTTTTCAAGAACAATGGCTATACCTTGTTTTCCTTTGCGGGTGCACCCTTCAGTTGAGCAACTGCCATCCCATAAGTGTGCTTCAAACTTCCCAGTCCATTTGTGTCTGCAAGAAAAATTTAGATTATAATCAATCAGTGAATGACGGATACCTACCAAAAAAAATATTGAGCACCAGAGACAATGTGTGTTATCAACCATAACTGTAGATGACTGCATTAGATTGTTATTACTCAAAACACAACATGTAATTCTCAATCAAACAGAACAAATGGCTACCTTGTAACTCCACGGTTTGTTGACTTCTGCAGCCCATGTTTTCCATTCAACTTAATGGCAGAAGTAGAAAGTATTTTATCTTCTAAATGCTTATATTCTCCAACCAATCTGCCAAACATATTAAGATTAAATTTTTAAAGATCATGATTCATAACACAAATAGTTCGTGAGAAACTAAGTACGAAAACAATTACCTCTGAACTCCATGATAATTATTTGTTTGCTGGCCAAATTTCTTGTTTGACTCTTTAGTAGAAAAATGGACAAAAGAGGTATCATTCTCTAGGCTTCTCGTGGATCTTTGATCTGCATGAAGTTGACCATTGTATACAGGTACGCATGTCACTGAGCAATCAACAAGTGTCAACCGAGTACTATTCAACTCAGATTTTTCCTCTTTCTCCTCCATGATATTTTGATGTTTTAAAGGAAACTCGTTATTTGAGTTTTGTTTGTTTCTTGTACCAACACAAGATTTACCATCAACAGCAGGTGACTTCTTGCAAGTTTCCTTGGAGAAAGCTAAAGTTACATCACCCGAAGGCAAATTCTCATGGTTATTCTTGGAAGAACATTGAGGTCTGTTGACTGAGGACGAATTTTCCTGGCCATTTGGAGCTTGAATTCCAACTGGAGGTGAATTCTTGTTGGTTTCCTTCAAGGAAGCTCGAGTTCTAATGGATATCTCATGTTGAGGTTTTGTTTATCAGTGAAGCCAAAGAGATCAGACACATTGCCATTGTAAAAATAAAAACTTGTTGGGGTGGGAGTCATATCAAGTTTTTCATGGGAAAGCTAGGAGTTAAAATATTATGTTGGTGAGATTTACACGTCTCAGGACATCTGTGCACACAAAAGAAAGCAAATTAGCTTAAAGGGGAAAAAAAATCAATGGCCATATGCTCCATTAAAGGGTCAAAATCAGTTTAAAGGGAAAAATAAACCAAAAGGAAAAAGAAACTATTATATTGTGAATAGTCAAAGAATAGAATCATTATTCTCAAAACTATAAGTTACCTGACTTCAACCATTGCTCCAAAGTAGCGGAATCAATATTTCAGAGAATGTGAAAAGAAGTGTCAATAAAATCTAGTATGAAATTGAGCAGAGCACTTCTTTTCTCAGGCAGCTTGGCTTTATACATGTCTCACTATGTTGAATTGCTTCCTTGCCTAATCACAGTCAAGTTTATTAAGTCTTTTGAAGGTGTAAATTTCATGGAACCTGCACAGAGAGGTGAGTTGCCATGGCTCAAGAAGCAACATCTCAAGTTCAACTCCCTCTAAGCTTACTCAGTGCATGTAGTTTGTAGGTGATTGGGTTCACCATAGCACTTTATCTTGTCCCTAATGGGTTTGGGTGGACACCCTGATGTAACAAAGAGAGAGAGAGAGAAAGAAAAGGAAGAAGTAAATTTCACAGATAGCTACTGAGGACCTTAGCTGCAAGTAAGTAATTTCAACATGGCAAAGTTAAAAAGAAATATGCCATTAATATAATTCAAACAAAAATGCATACGTGCAATGGTAATTTCTTGGGCCGTGAAGAGTGAAAATGCAGATTCATGTATGAGGACAGTCAGTATGCAAATATACCTGGGGGTAGGTTTGTACCCAATCCACCCCTACCACCAGCCCGAATTAAAGGAATCAACATCGGATAAGTGCCTTTTGGTCTTAAATATGAAAAGAGACCTTAGTTTTGTTAGCAGTCCAAAGTTTCAAAAGGCAAACACTCAATTCATATTGATGGAATCAGAAATATTATAGCTCTAAATATCAATATTACTGGAGGAGGAGAAAGTGGAGCTGGGGATAGCCTAATTGATTAATTACTTTTCTAACTACAAAGGAATAGCATGAGCAACCAGAGAAATTCCATACACAGAATTCCAGTTCATGTCTTGAATAACTAGAGACTCAAGTTTATGCAGAAGAGTATTACAGAGCAAGATATGGCCTCCAGGAATCCACAATTTGGAGGAATAAATCTATATTCTTAAAGAAGACCATTTGTCTATTTGTCTACCAGCGACCACAAAATTTCTCTACTGTATTAGATATAAACTCCGACTTAATAAGATAGATGAATATATAATCACTTTTCTTGTACATTTCATTGAACTGCTCAGCTGATAAATTTTGAGAACTTGACTGATGACAATTTCCATTTATTTTCCAACCAATTTCTGAGTGGTCGGTTCAAAGGTAAAGACATTGATAGTAAGTTCCTCCCAGTTTAGGATTTTAGGATAGTTTCTTGGCTCCAGTGTTTTAAAAAGCGTACTCAAGGCACACCTCAATGCGTGGTTCAAGACGAGGCGTAATTAAAAAGTCTTGAGGAGTTATATTTAAAGCAGTACTCCTACAAGGCAAATGCTTAATTGTTTGAGGCTACCCCTTAGGTGCAAAATGTGTGCCTTTGTGCAGCTAACCAATGGCTTCATCAGTTCCAATGTCTTCTTTTCCCCCTCTTCTTTTTCCCGTTTCTCCTCCTCTATTTTTTCTGCATTGTCTCTTCAAACTCTTTTATTTCTCAGACCATTCTCTTTTTTCAGCATTTTTTTATTTTTTCTTTTCCTTTTCCCATTTCTCTACTCCTCTAGTTCCAACATTCTCTGTTTTCCAATATTTGTTTACCTTATTTTATCGATAATAGACAGAGTATAATGACTAATGCGTGGCTGAATTAGTATTGTGTCAATATTTTTTGTGTGCCTGTGATTTGTGTAGGCTTATATATGTGCCTCTGAAGGAACTTTCAATTTTCTTTGTTATTTATTTGTTTTTTCACCCATTCTACTATTTTTAATATATTATCTACATTTCTTGTTATTAATATTCAAAACTCAAAAAGCTTACGCCTCTCCTCACAAGGTATAGAATATCTCGCCTTACACTTTCACTTTTTAAAATGGATTCTATAAACTCTAACATATATTTTATAGGTGATTCGAACTTGGTGCAAGGAGCTTATTTTTCTTGCTCCTTTATACTTCCCATGCATAGATTGCATCACCCACCCCCCTTGGGGTATTGAATTTAATATACTTTTACATAAAATAGTTATCTGCCGATCAGCCTAAAAAAATGCAGATGAATCAATCATGTGTATGTGTCAAGCAGAAAGGGAACTGCCAACTTTAGCCAGTTTATTTGCAATATCTTCATAACCAATCCCCAGATTGGCAAAAAAATAACCTACATAACAGAATTTTAAGATGATTGTCTCACTCATGCTCAGGTTTACTTCCACTCTTAAGACCTCAAGTTCAATGTTACTTATCAACTTGCCAAAACATGTGTAATATACCAAAAACTAAAACAAATATCAAAACCATTTAGCATGACCAAAGGCATTGTGGCATTGTAATGAGAGTGACAGCCAGACATCTAAAAAGGAGGGGTAGGCTTGGGGGTCCACTTTTACTGTTGGCCATGTACATACATACAAATATTTAGCAAGAAATACAGAGTAGGATTTCTGTATGCCTATGAACAATTACAAGCACTCCTATCACTTAAAACACCTATACTGGGTTACCAAAAGATTAAAATCTCATCACTTTCACATCAAGCACAAGCATAGTCATCCACACTGTTATTTGTACCATGTTCAAACATATCCATAACAAGCAAAAGCACCTTATTAAGCTGTTCCACTTTTTATAATCTAAAATTCTGTTTGGCATTTTCAAATCCTTTTTCACCATCCCAGTCCATTCCCTCTTGATGAAATTCTAATAACAAGAATAGAGATATGGGAGGTTGAGGGTTCAAGTCCCTTAAGGGGCAAAGTGTGTGTGTGTGAGAGAGAGAGAGATTTACCCGGAAAAAAAGAAAAGAAAAAATTCACCAGCATACTGAAAGAAACAATATGTTAACTAAAACAGTACAATGAAAAACCAAATTAGCATAATTCTGACGGTTTTTAACAATTCTAAGCTTAGTTCTGCTTGGTTGCTGACAATTTGAAGGAAAAAAAAAATTAAAATTAAAAATTTGAATCTTATACCCAAGAAACTACTTGGCTTACTTGAGTTGCATTTTCCAATTTTTTAGGAACCAGAACAGCCATATCAAACTTGTTTACTTTTTTGCCTTCGCTTTCTCGGTAACCAAACACATAGTTAATGATGTTTCCTATCGAAATTCCGACTAGAACTCCAACTTGCTACTGCTTCTACTCCCAACCAAAAATAAATAAATAAGAATTATCAATTCAAACAATTCAAAGCCCGAAAGTCACTTAATTGCTACTGAAGTGTATGTACATGAACTTCAGTGTGCTGGAGTTGAGATTGATTAACTGACCTGCTTGACGAAGATCCAAAGAACTTTAAACTATGGAGAAAACACGGGAAAATAAGAGAGAGAGAGAGAGAGAGAGAGAGAGAGAGAGAGAGAGAGAGAGAGAGAGAGTTGCAGAGTCCGTGAAGGGTTTGTTCGATCGGCTTGGTAGCGATACTCAGGTCTCAGGAGACATTTAGGCTTGATCAGGGCACAGAGGGAAAGGACTCCAGATTCGTGGAAACAGGAGTTAAATCCTAAATTAGAGTGAAAAAAAAAATTTATTTTTCAAAATAATGTCATTCTAAACTTATTTACTAAAATAGGGTTATTTCTAAAATCGTCTTTTGAAAAGACGATTTTGAAATCGTCTTTCCAAAAGACGCTTTATTTATGCTTTTTTTCGTTTTTTTTTTTTTTGGCAAAACTGGCTTGAAAGCGTGTTTCCAAAACACGCTTTCAAAAGCGTCTTTCCAAAAGACACTTTATTTTTCTCTTATTTTCGATTGAAAGCGTGTTTTGGAAACACGCTTTCAAAAGCGTCTTTCCAAAAGACGCTTTATTTTTTGCTTATTTTCGTTAGAAAGCGTGTTTTGGAAACACACTTTTAAAAAAGCGTCTTTTAGAAAGACGCTTTCTAACCATTTTTTTTTTTTTTTTTTTTTTTTTTTATCTTTCAAAAAATTTGATGATTTTGGATGACATGTCTACACTTGATTTTCTAATTAATCTGCACATAAAAAATCAAGAATAAATATAAAAAAATAAACTTTTGTGATGACTTGGTTAATAAATTAAGAAGAAAATATATAGGTTGAAAGTTTCTTTTATCAAGGGTTGTAATAGAAACTCCTCAAGTGAGCTTCAATATTTTATATTAGAGCAATAGACATCAATGAACAAGATTGATCTCTTAAACTCTTCAATTTTATTAAGTAAACAAATTCAAAATCAAATAGCAAAAAAATATTTTTACATTTCAATTCACTGTTTTGAATACAAAGGAAACATTCTGGCCATAGAGGCTTATAAAGCAGTCAGCACTGAGCTATACAAAACTCACACGGGCTAAACTCACTCTCTGCCTAACACTGGCATTACATACATATATATAGTGACAAATACAACAGTTAAAATACATAAATCCCAAGGCTACACCATCTGTCCCTGTTGCAACCATGACCAGTCATGCTCCCTTGATCATGCCAGCTGCTGGTTGGCCATGGCTGCCATTTGCACTGAAGGTGGAGCATCCACAGGGTTGGAGGCAAAGAAGGGGTCTTGTGCTGTTTGTGGCATCATGGAGCTGGCCATTGGGGCTGGTGCACTAGCTCCAAAATAACAGAACTCTCAAGTCTTCATGACAATATCCACTCGACTAGTTAAGAAGAAGAAATGCATCTAAAATATTGAAAAACTGAGTCTGTTGACTCTTCTGCTCAACCAAGAAACTGTTCCAAGTACACAACCCATAGCTGTTGCCGAAGAATTCTTCCCTAGGCAACAAGAGTGCTGGCGGTGGTAGATTCACTGCAAGCATTGAACAATTTAATAAGTATTGCAATTAAAGAGAAGCAACAACACAATTATATTCCTTTTCAACACAAACAATCAGAGGTACTTGTTAAATAAGTTGAACAGATCTCCCAGTGATGCTAATTATATAGAAATAAATAGCAACAGTAAATATTACAGTGTCAGAACGTTTCATATTTACAATTATTTTTTTTTCATAGGCACTATCCATTTTATATTTTTTCTTCATACGTTTTTTGAGGGAGATTCAGGGTGTGGCAACATCACAAGGGTCATATTTTCAGTATTGTTTTACCAACATTTACACTTTGTTAATATTATTGTGTATAAAAGAGGCTTTTCCAGGCTTAGAGTAATGGAATGTAAAATACAAAGAAATGTTATTATGAGCTAATTGGAGGTACCATACATCACAAATTAGAAGTCTATGAGCCATGCCCATCTTTAATCTGACTTAAACCAAGGGGCTATTGTTAGCCACCTCCAAGTTATTAAAGATAACAAATCCAATCTCCATTTAGAACCTGTGAGAACCATATTGTTGATTAAAACATGGAACAATTTATGAATCCTTTTAATGAATGCCTTCCCGTCTAAACACCACCTATTAGCAAAGTTAGTCTTCTCCAAATATGTTACACTATTCCTTTATCCTCAAAGTTAGTTTTTCTTTAGATATGCTCAAGTTTTCCTTTATCTTCCCAAAGTTTCCCTTCAACCAATATAAACATCCTCACATTGCCTATACTTGGCATATTCATTAGACAGTTTATTGAATTTCACAACATAAGAAAAACATTAAATTCATATCACTTTCTGAAGTTTTTTCCATCGGTGTGATAGGGGGACATAACTCTACTTCTCACGACAAGACATGCACCCATATTTCCCCATTACTATTATTCTACCAAGGTATCAAAAAATCATCAATGTTGGGATACCGGACAACCTAAATTCCATGTATCCTTAATGAACATAGAAATCCCCGAGATGTGCAGCAATAACATGAAATTGTTGTACCTTAAAATTACAAAAGATGAATCACAACAAAAAAACCACACCAAACACATGCAACAGTCAAAGAAAACGGTGTCAGTTGCCTTGCGGTACATCTAATCCTCAACAAAAGTTAACATCAAACTTAAGCGCAGGTGGAATCCCACCATGAGAGGGATACATGAGAACCCATTAATCAGCCCAATGGGTAGTAGATTGTTCACAATACTCTGTCATGGCAGTTATACCACAGGGCCTGAACCAAGTATACAATTTTAGAAACCATAGCCTAACAGTGCATGCATAAAAAATAAAAAAATGGCATACCAAGAAAAAGACCAGATAGATGAGTCAATACCCATGAGAGAAGTTTGGTACCATCAAAAAGGAAAGCCATCGAACTTGGTGCTTTTTAAAAACGACATTTGTCTCTGATGCAATCAGACCATGTCTCAACCAGGATCAACCTAAACTTGGAATCCTTATCCTTCCTGTTCCTCTCCAGATGTTTCCTAATAGCAACTGCTTTTTTAATGAGATGGTAAAGGTCCTCCGGAATTTCAGGAGCAACTCAAAAAGCTTCAAGTGGAATGATTTCCTCCTGAAATATCTAATGGAATCATGAAATAGGACATTGAATTAGACTCTAACAGATCTGAACAAGGATAACCAAGTATGGCCATGATATTTGTGCATGTTCTATTTTGTCTTTCTCATGCAATTTGGCTTTCCTAAAGTTTCTAAATTTTGGTCCATGTTCTGTTTAAGAGTATAGGATCCCACGCCCAACATATAAATATATAAAATAAAAATAAAAGTCACAATATGTAGCTCCATAAATAACCTCCATTCATTTTGTCAAACTGAAATTTGAGTAATTGCTCAAAGTTTAAAATATATCATATTCTAGAGATGTCCTACCAATCATGTATGCTTTTCAAGGGATGTGGTTCACCAACCTATAAGAATTATCAAAAGTTTCCTCAAGCACATTTGGCTCCTCATTTTCTCATAGGTTCAATAAAAACAATCATAGTTGGAGATGTAATATATAGAAGGAGCTAATCTTTCAACCTATTCTTTTTTGTACATGTAATATACTTTACTTAATCAAATAAATAAATATAGCAAAAGCATCCTTATTACACCAGCTTGCAAGAACAATGGGTACAATTCATCTAGTAATCCCAGCATATTTGTAAGAGGGAGGGGGATTGTATAGGAGATGAAGAGGAGGGGGGGTGGGGGGGGATTGTATAGGAGATGAAAGATTTAATAATTATACTTTATATTCGTTGGTACTGAATATGTTAATTGATTTACAATCTATAATTATACCTAATGTCAAGTCTAATCAAAGCAACTTTTTTTTTCATAAGTAAAAAATAAACGTCTAATCCCAGTAACATTACAAACAAACTGTGGTTATCGTGCCGTCTTAATTCATCACATCAACTAAAAATAAAGTTGATGTTCTTGCAAGAAAGATCTCATGTTAAGATATAATTATGTTCTTACAAAATGAATGCATTGAACTACAGTCATCACATTCCATATAGAAAAATCACAATTTTTCTACAAATAAAAGAATTCTTGCCTTTGTCCCTGACTACAACCCCCCCCCCCCCCCACCCCACCACCACCAAAAAAAAAAAGATGGAGCTCATTATGTCAATAAGTAAGGAATTACCTTCTGAAATTCTGGTACAGGATCATAAAGGGAACACATTTTGGCAAACAATTGAATATGAATGGGTTCCAATGAACTGTAGAAAATGTAATAGTTATGTTCATAATGAGGAACAGTGCGGAACAAATCCAACCTTCCAGGTAAAACAATCAGAGAAAGGTATTCATAACCACTGAAATAAATAAATAAATAGAGCATTTGCCACTGAAATTTCAAAAAAATATATCCTAACCATGCAAGTAAATTATTGTTCTAAATGCTATTAAAAATAAAATATTCTCAATTTACATGCTATGTGAATCTAAATGGTGCAGCATCCAAGAGTACAACATATAAATGTAATGCAAAATGTGAAGGGTCCATACAAATCTGTTCCATCTATTAAATGCAAATCTGTGAAATTGCCTACTTTGGCTTGCAAGTACCAATTGTAAGTTTCTAAAATAACAGAATTTGTAGGGGGAAAAAAGTCAACTTCAACAATAATTTTAAAAAGGCTTCCTGTCTTTTACATGGCAAGAAATGTCATGACAGTCCAATCAGAAATGCCAAAACAAACCCTCAGAAAAATGCAGACCAGCCAGTACATTCCCTCACTCAATTTTTGCTTGACATAGTTCACAATGTTCTTGGTCTTCTGCGTAAGGACCTCCAATTCCTCAAAAATCATAAGCTGCGTGTTGGTACTATTTTTTTTTAGTTAGGTTGCATACACAACATAGAAATCATGACGATCACTAACCAATATATACGAGAAGAATGCATAGATTTATCAGATAATAGTTTCTGCAACAGAAAATTGAGTGATATTAAAGAAAGAAATTGCTACTCCCACTAATAAATCTTACGCAAAAACTTTTAGCAGGATGTATAAATGCAGCCCTGAAATAACACTAAATGTGTTCTTGGAATTGCCTTTTTGCACCTGAAATAACACAAACCCGATGCAGTCTTGATTCAGGTACTAAAGTTAAAAAAAAATGCAGTCAAGTTGGCAGGTAAAATCCTTCTGTTATCAGGGTAAATATCAAACCCGATATACTGCAATAAGGCTCTGGCTATTGCAGCTATTTTTTTTTTTATTGATCAGTAAAAAGATAATATAAAAATAAAGGCGCCCGAGGGGGGCGAACCCATATATCTTCATCTTTTTTTGATAAGTAAAAACATTTATCTTTATCTTAAAAGATATATACATGGTAGCAACTTCATTTACTTATTGCAACTGAGGAAAAGATATTCACCTCTCTGCAAATTCAATTGGTGTCTCTCCCAGCTTCAAATTTTGGGGCTCTTGGTACCACACATCACAAACAACAGCCCATGATGTCATAAGCTGCAGCAGATGCATAGTGAAGAATTGCTTGCAAATAAGATTGTAATCCTGGTGTTATCCCTTGGGCAAGCTTAATCCACCTAGGACTTGCACCACAACAAGAAACCTACTTTTGATGTCCTCTTTCTCACATGGAACTAGATATTTGTTCTCAACTGAAAGCATTTTCTCAACTGAAAGCATTTTAAAATATTGAACAGCATAGTTGTGAAGGTAAACACATCCTGGAAATATATATATATATATATATATATATAGAGAGAGAGAGAGAGAGAACACATTTTTACATGCTAAGAAAGTGAACTCGAAGTTGAACGCACGAGGTGAAAAAAAAGGAAAGGAAACCAAATTGTACCTTTAAAAGGCCAAAATCACTGCATACCTTGTCAACCAAATTAAATGTGCCATCACTTATAGCATTATAAATTTTAATGCTTTCAGAAGCAACCTGTTTAATAATTAAAACAATCAGGAAAACAAAATGGTATCTGAAAATTATTTCAACAACATTATGGACAAAGCAAACATTTAGAAACTACACTTACCATCAAAAGTGCCAACTGAATCACAAAATTATGAACTGCTGCTCCTTGTGACTGCATGAAAGTTTCATGATGGTGTCCAGCATTTTATAGTAAACTCAGACAGCATTATGTGTTTATATAATCCAACTTGATTTAGCTGAGAGCACAATAGAATTACCTGGCAAAACGTCTGTAAATGTCTCTCAACAGTCCTTGTAAAAAATTTTAAAATCAACAGCCATCAACTTTATCTACGTAAAAAGTAGCAAAACTACCTATTGAACTTTAATATCCTCTGCTCTACTTTCCATAGCCAAAAAAAGCTAATGATCTTGACAACAAATGATACTTTGCACAACCCAATTTTCTTGTTTCATCAAATTAACAGGGTTCAATTGAGGAGACATGGAAAATTATTTAGAATTCCAGTGAACATATGAAAGAAAACAAATATCATATCCAATTACAATGAAACAGTAAGGTTGTAAATGCATCTCCATTTCTTATTAAAAACCCTGGAAATCAGTAACATTTTTTTTTAATGAAATTCAAGAATATGGATGAAATATAGAGGACACTGTTTTTATGTCTGCATTTGATGAATAGGTTGAACTTACTTCACTGTATTTGTAATGACATCAAATGGGTCTGAGCCAGCAGCCACAAAAACCAAATGACTCCCTTCAAATCCTTCCACAGCAGGGTCTCCTGCAATCAACCGACATTGTTATCACTTCAACAACGACAATAGGAACAATACAAATGCATTAACACAAAATAATAAGAAATATGATGTTTTTATTTCCTTACCACTTTCCAAACAGATTTCTAACTCGTTATTTGCATTCCCCTGAAGAACAGCCCTGAAATCCCCCTCAAGAATAGGCAAGAAAACATACACTTACTGAAACTCATGAAAAAATGTAATGCATTATTTAATGAACAATGTTTCATCATTGGCCAAGCAGAACCTGCTATCCCAGAAAAATAAGATTACAAAAAAAACTATCCTGCAATGACTTCACATAACTGTCCCATTGTGAGAAAACATAATCCTAAAATACCCAAAATAATAAAACCCACTACCAGATTTCTTATACCTGGTCAATTTTCAACCAAAAGAAACAAATGTAATTCTAAATAAGAGAAAAGAAAATAGGAGAGAGAACCAAGTGGTAAATAACTTCTAAAATTACCTTAATTTTGGAAAAAAAAATTCCTGTAATTTCTATAGAAAAATGAAGTATTGAAGTCAAGCAGACCAAAACAAATGTTGAACATAAACAGAAAACCCAAAACAACAATCTGCATAAGTGCTTAAATATATAGTAAAAACAAATTGCACTATACTAGCAGGCAGCAGCTTGAAAGAACAAACCAACACAATATATAGTAAAAACAATTGCTCAATTGGGCAGAAGTTAATGACCATGAAAAATCAAAACAAAAGGGCAAACCTGTTCGCTGTGTCCTTGTGGGAAGTAATACACTAGACTTCCCACCTGAGGCAAGGTGACCAATGGGCCGGCGCATGCATGCCATAGCTCTGAATTTATTGACTTTCGAACCCCTAAAATTAACCGGGATCCAACATGTATAAGTTACAATATAGAAAAAGCTTAAGAAAACAAAATAACAGATAAACTCTTCAAGACTAAGTGCTGCCTTTGTTTGACAAAGAGATGGATTATCTGTTGTGTTATATGGACAAGGATGCTGAGGATTTTATGGTTCGAGGGAAGATGGGAATGATGAGGAAATGAATGGAGAAAATGTGCGGGGGAGGCCTGTTGTAGAGCTTGGAACTAGGGCTTTTTTCACAAGTTTCGAAGAATAGGACGCGACTGAGGATGAAAAAGTCGAACTGAAAACGTCTTTTCGAAAAACGTTTTCTAAAACAACTTCATTTTGGTAATTAAGTTCAAAACAACCCTAGTATGGTAAAAAAGTTTCAAATAAGCCCTAAAATGGTAAAAAATTCTGGAAACAGCCGCTAAAAGACTAACAGCTGGCTGTTAATCGTTGGCTCTACGAGGAATTGAAGGCAAGCAATCTAACGGAATTTTTTACTAAAATAGGGTGGTTTTGAAACTTTTTTACCATTTTAAGGTGGTTTCAAACTTATTTACTAAAATAGGGTCTTTTGAGAAAGCGTCTTTTGGAAAGACGCTTTCAGTCTTCATATTCCTTTCACCGAACGACCATTTTACGAATTTTCATGTCTCTCAACTCTTGTCTCTCTCATATCTCTCAACCTCTCTTCACCGACCATCCCCTACATCGAATTTTCTCACACCCAATCATCTCTTTCTCTTCCTTTGTCGTCAACGTTTTGCTTTTTCCTTGCCAATCCCTTGAAAACCCTTCAATAGCAAAACCCCCCAAATCGACAGACTTGAATCCGCAACACAGAGGTATGCATTTGCACGTCCCCTACTATTTTCGTTCATCGATTTCTCTCACGAGTCACGCCCCTTTTTGTTTCATTCGATTACTCTCAAACTTTGCTTGACTATAACTGTGTTCATTATAGGGTTTGTATATGTTGTTCTTTTTTTTTTAGTTTTTTTTTTTAAAATAAAAATTAGGGTTTCTACGCCACAGAGAGAAATTGGAGAAGTGTTGGAACATCTGATCCAATGGAAGCCGCGGCCGGTGTCGCCGTTGTACGTGGTGTTTCTCTGCCGGTGCCGTCTTCTCAGCCTTCCCGGAAAGAGTGGCGTGCTGTCTCAGAACATTCGGTTCGAAATGCCGGCAACGAGGTACTAATTTACGAAGCCAAGCAACATTGCTTTTGGGGGAAATGTGCAGAGAAATGGGATTTCAGGTGTCAGCTGTCGGTTGCGTGAAAAAGTTCAACTAAACAATGCAAATGTAAGAATTGATTTTCGTTACCATTAAAATTACAAACCAGAGACACAAGAGACTTTAAATTGCTTCCTAAAATTTGCTGTGTACTAATTGATTTCCATGATGATTTGCAGGGTAATCCCATTCGTAACAATATGCTCAATGATTCGATGGACTTGGGAACTCCCAGTGCACCTCCCATTATGGATATTGGAGGAGAAGGGAGTAAGTCTGAAGTTGAAAGTGTAGTGGGAAAAGATTCTGGTAGGTGGGAAAAGATTCTGAAGTTAAATTTTGTCATGCTAATTCAGTAATAGTGATGATTTTAGTTTAAGCTTTATAGGGATAAAGAGACTGTCTTTTGATTATATTGTGGATCTTATCATTCTTATCTCTCTTGATCCTCACGATTGAGAACAAACCAATCTGATTTTTAGTTTAAAATCCAGTTAATTCTAATTGTAAACTTTTAAATTGTATGATACAATTTTTGGATTTTGGCAGCAAAGTACACATTTGTGGCTCTTATTTAATTTTCAGTGAGAACATATTTAGTCTCTCTCTTGAGTTTCACATAACATTTGAGAAGTGCCTATTAGATTTGTATCCTAAAACTGTTCAACCAGTTATAATTGTGTTTTTTTTTGGGGCTCAAAGTTATGATTGGTTTGGCTTCCTTTTCTATAAGGATTCCTTGGAGCTGCATCTGATGCCAACTTGCTTGCAGCAAATAAGTTCAATCCTAAATATTTATTTATTGCAGTTAAATTTATTACTGTGTGATCATTTCTATACAGTTGTTTCCGGCAATAACTCCAAATTAGTTGGTAATATTTTAACAAATATTATATTTTAACAAATATAATATTTTAACAAAATTTTCCCTTAGAAATATTATATTTTAACAAATATAATATTTCCGGCAACTTGTTTATTTTATATTTTAACAAAATTTTCCCTTATAAATAGTGATTGTTTAAGTTCTGGTTTGGAAAAGAATGGGGTCCTGTTTGGGAAAAAGTATGTTTAGATATGCATTTTAGCTGGTGCAATAGAATGATTCCCCTCACTGCTTTTCCTTTTGTCATGAAGGCTTCATCTAATTGTTCTCCAGCTTTATACTATGTTTGAATTTTTTTTTTTTTTTTATTTTTATACTAATGGTCTTTTTATTATTTTGTATGTGCATGACATATTCTTAAGCCCTTTGAGCTGAACTGGGAGTTGTTGTTAGATACCTTATATGACGGGAATGGGATTTTCTTCAATCTTTGTGGCCGGTCCCCCTCCCCCAAATCTTTGTTTCTCTCCTTTTGTTTATAATACACACCTTTCCTCCCAAAAAAAAAAAAAAAACATTCTGTCTAGGTAGCATTGATCTGTTGTTTTTGTTAAATGCGAAAATGAGTAGTTGAGATACAGGAAGGGGACATAATATCTGTGGTTGAAGAAGGGGATTGGTAAGGAAATATGAGAAGTGGACAAGTGATTGATTATGGAGAGGCTGATGTCATGCCTAGTTTGATTTATGGTAAATGCGTTTATGTGTTTACAAATGTTGCACAGGTTAGTGGCAAATGCGCTGGATGCAATATTCTCAAAGGGTGATGCAATTGCAATTGATATGCCAATGACAGTCACTGCAGTCATTATATATTCTGTCTCTTCTATCTAGTGAAGCTAAGTTTCTTAGTTAAATATCTTATATTTGTAGCATTTGTTGCCAAATGGGGAGTATATCTTCTTGGAATTTTTTGTGCACTATTGTTAATGGAAAATATATTTATTGTCAATGAAATTTCTTTTGGAATCTGAAAAATAAAAATTCCACACATTTGGGCATGATATTGGCCCAGTTTTAATAATATTTTTTGGTTGTTTACAAACATACAATTGAATCTCTCATCTAATCTCAGATAGCTAAATATTTTTTGGGTCAATGAAAGCTAATATTTTTTATTGGTGAATTTAAGCACTTATGCAGATTGTTGTTTTGGGTTTTCTGTTTATGTTCAACATTTGTTTTGGTCTTCTGCTAGATTTCATATATTTTTCCAGCACTTGCAATATATCATCTGTACATCATTTTCAGCGCAGTTTTACATCATCTCCTGCAAAATTTGAATAGGTTGTTACAAAGGCAATGTCTCAAGGTGTTGAATCTCTCACTGCATCAGGGTTGGCAATTGATTTGAAAGGTTAGATCCTTGTGTTTCCCCACTTTGTTTTATTATACCTAGGCCATGTATATTTTGTTTTTATCATGTTTTCTAATCTCTTTTTTTTTTTTTCCCCCTTTCTCCCCCTTTCCAATACCATGAATTCTTGGTGCTAACTTTTCATTTGCAGGTTTTCATTATTATCCCTGTGGTGGCTCTTGTGTATTACATCAAAGGAATTCTCTCTCCAAAAATGTGTAAAGTAGCCGTGACACTTGTTGTATCTGTAGGATGATCAGCAGAAGTTACCAAGATATGGAACATTTTTCTTTGAATAATTCTTTGTGCAGTTTCTGTGGTCTGTCGGATGTCATGTTAAAGGGATGTTGCTCATTCTAGTTTTAATTATATTCAATGTCTTCTGTTCTTATTTCAATATTTATGGTATTGCCTAGGTATGAAATCATTTTCAAAACACTGTTTATTGTTCCATCTCCCAGTTTCCTCATTCTAGTTATTGTTGCCATGCAACTTTCAGAACACAAGTACAAGATTGTAAAAATTCTACAAGAAAAGAAGCATGTGTGTGGAATGACTGCAGATGGTGTGAATGATGCACCTGCGTTAAAGAAAGCAGATATTGGAATAGCAGTGGCGGATTCTGTGGATGCTGCTATATCTGCAAGTCAGCATTATCAGCCAAGCTCTCGTATTTGTCACCTGAAGTCAAAGTTGGTCATTTTTGGAGAGGCCTGGGACTCACTTTTTGACGTGCTTTAAATGAATGTAATGCTTTCTAGTTTTGTCTATCGAACCTTCTCCAATTGAAATGCTGTAAATAAGTGTTTGATGAGATTGCATTTCTTTAGAAAGAACTTGTGAATGATGGTGTATTGCAGTAATCAATTTGGGATCTGGAGTTTTTGTTGTGTTGCCAAGTTCCAAAATATAGACAATGTTTAATCAATTTTTTTAATCAATTGTTAGACTTAATCATCTCTTGTTAGACTTAGACAATGTTTAATCAATTTTTTTTTTTAAATTTTCTAGGAAGGAAAGCTAATAAAACACCATAGATGTATTGCAGTAAGCTTGTTTTGTTCCATTGCAGTTGATCATCCAGACAAACAATGTAAATAAAAATGGAGTTTTCCAATGTACAAAGTTTTCATGAAACAACCATGCAGGTCATCACTGAATGAAATTTCAGACCGTTTATTGTGGTCTGAAATAATTTTTTTTGAGTTTGTGAGAGAGTTTTATATATTTTTTTATTACAGTCCTTGATAAAAGAAACTTTCAACCTATATATTTTCTTCTTAATTTATTAACCAAGTCATCACAAAAGTTTATTTTTTTATATTTATTCTTGATTTTTATGTGCAGATTAATTAGGAAATCAAGTGTAGATATGTCATCCAAAATCATCAAATTTTTTGAAAGAAAAAAAAAAAAAAAAAAAGGGGTTAGAAAGCGTGTTTTGTAAAGACGCTTTTTTTAAAAGCGTCTTTCCAAAACACGCTTTTAAGCTAAAATAAGCAAAAAATAAAGCGTCTTTTGGAAAGACGCTTTTGAAAGCGTCTTTCCAAAACACGCTTTCAAGTAAAAATAAAGCGTCTTTTGGAAAGACGCTTTTGAAAGCGTGTTTTGGAAACACGCTTTCAAGCCAGTTTTGCCAAAAAAAAAAAACGAAAAAAAACAAAAATAAAGCGTCTTTTGGAAAGACGATTTTGAAATCGTCTTTTCAAAAGACGATTTTAGAGACAACCCTATTTTAGTAAATAAGTTGAGAATGGCATTATTTTGGAAAATAAGTTTTTTTTTAACCCTAGTTTAGGATTTAACTCCAATCTAACGGGTAGCTTTCAAAGAGGCATACTACCGCCTCTTTGAGTAGCCCACAATTCTCATCCGTTAGATTTCATCTCAAAAATATTCTCCCGAAAATCCGAGACACGATTTGGAGCAAGTTTGGTCGGGCGTTTAGCGACGAGAGGACGCGATTCTAGTGAACGAGAGTTTGAGAAACGTTTCTCAAATTAGTTATTGTCAGCCGTTATTTTGCTTTTAAAATATTTGACTAAATGGGCTCTAAATAATCATAGCAAATAATTTAAATAAGGCTTTGTTTTGTTAAATTGAATTAAATCAAAGATGATGTGAGATTAAATAGTTTACTCATGCTAATTTTTACATGTCTTATTTATTTTACAATTAGTGCTATAGAAATTTCAAATTATGTAGAATTAATTTTTATAAAATTAAATTATTCATTAAGTATTTGATAAAGATTATTCAAGATTAATTATGAAGTATGAAGTATGAATTTATCTTTTTGCTTATTTAATATTTACTTTGTATATATAAAGCATATATTAAACATATAATAAATTATATATATGTATTATATTATATTTATAAATTATATATTTCTTGGAAAAACATTTTAGTGATAAGATAGCATCAACAAATTTTATGATCATATATATTAAAATCTGACATGTAAAATAAGTGATAATATTTTATTGTTATATTATGAAACATATACCATATGTTAATTTTTAATATTTTCTCGAAGACCCATGTTATTTTTGGCTCCACTGTAACAAAATACCTTGTAAATATTATTTAAATAAACTTTATTATAGATTATACTAAACCTATCTCTAAACTCATCTCGTAAGTGTTATTTAAAAGAGTCAAAATGCGACAATTATTAATTCTAAAATAATTTGATTAAAAAATCTTCTTACTTTTCTCGTAAGATCTCTCCAGTTTGATATTCAATTTTAATAAAATTTCTATCATTCACCAAAAGAACTCATGTGCAAGCCTAAAAGTAATACTATCAAAAGGTTGTTTGCATATACAAACATATCTTTATCCATTATTTTAATTTTTAAAGATTGGGTTTTATTTATACAACCAATATAATTTTAGATTTTTATGGTTTTTCATAGCATTATCATTTTGCATAAGTCCTTAAAAAGCCATATTAATAAGATTCTAGATACCCAATGCCCTATCAAGTTAATGTTAAAAAAAATCAATCCAAACTAATTGCAAATATCATCAATGTTGGCACATTGAGCACCATGACCATCTATTATGTTCTTTACATGATGGTTGTGCAAAAATGTTTTTGCATGGATTTACCTTTCATTGGGTTCTTTACATGCAATTTTTTAGTTTCATATGAAATTATATATATATATATATATATATCCTCCACCTTAGTGGCATACCCATGGTTATCAAAATTATATCGAATTGCCAATTGAATCAGGAATTAGTTAGTTCGGGTTGATTAATTTATCATTTTTGCTAAACAATTGAAGGAAAAAAATAGTTAAATCAACTGATTTATCGAAAAATTGATTGAATTAACAACTATGTTAGAATCAAACAATTTTTATTATATGAATTAAAAGACAAAACTTAATTTTAATTTTTTTTATTACAAATGCCAAGCTTTTTTTGTGCTTATTTCACCAAAGGTCGAAGTAATTCAAAGACATTGTTGTGTGTTTTCATGTAAATGAAAATATATGAATTATGAAACACATATATTTTCAATAATTACGTTCATAATTTATGATCTAATATTTTATAATAAAAAAATATATTTTCATAATTTTTTTCTTAATTTTTAGTATATATTTATACATATTTAATAAATATAGTAATTATAAAATCGATAAAAGCACTGATTGAATCAATAAAGTGTAAATCAACATTTTCATCGGTTTATTATTCGATTTAATTCCCATAACTATTGGCACACATATTGATGGTTCCCAATTCACATACTCCGACCGAACACTGAATTCTGGACCAATTTAAAAGTGGTTGGGCAGTGGGCACAAATGTGAACCACATCAGCCCAACCCAATACACGGGCCCATACTATAACTAGCTCCATTGAGGTTCGTTAGGGTTTTGACGTGAGAGAACTATATAATGCCCTTAAGACTGTTATCTCCCTTCTCCTCTGTCTGTGTTCTCTTCATATAAATCGCCCCCAAGAGATCGCGGACTGAGGACAGGACCGTAGGCGAACAAGCATGGTTCACGTATCCTTCTACCGTAACTGTAAGCTCTCTCTGTCTTTCTCTGTCTGTCTGTCTGTCTCTCTCTATATATATATATATGTATATATATACACACGTACGCATGCATGTATATACATATTTACATGTGATTTGATCTATTGTTTATGTTTTCCAGCTAGTTCATGACTTGTTTCATTTTGCATTATCAAAGTCTCTTTCGTTGTGGTTCTGATTGATGTTATTTATTTACTTATTTTGAAGATATTTTAGTCTTTCGTAGCTATGTCTGTTTTGATTTTACTTTCAAAAGTTTGATGAGGTTGCTGGGAAAATGTAAGAAAAACGATGGACTGAAATTTTGAGATATAGATTGTCAAGATTTGCGATCCCAGAAAACTAAATCCTAACTCAACTGAGTTCCAACATTCCCATCTTACTTAGTTTAGTTCATTTGTGCAACCAAACAACACTATATAAATGATTTAAAACCTGATTGTTTTCTCAATTTTTATCAGCTACCAGAATTGTGTACGTGTTATCTGTATCATTGTTATTTAGATAAATTTTCACTTCTTTTGATTGAAATCCAATTTTTGAATTTGTTTTAGATGGGAAAACGTTTAAAAAACCTCGTCGCCCCTATGAGAAAGAGCGATTGGATGCTGAACTGAAGCTTGTGGGGGAGTATGGGCTCCGCTGCAAGAGGGAGCTCTGGAGAGTTCAGTATGCTCTGAGCCGCATTCGTAATGCAGCCAGAATGCTTCTGACCCTTGATGAGAAGAACCCTCGTAGGATTTTTGAGGGTGAAGCCCTTCTGAGGAGGATGAACAGGTATGGACTACTGGATGAGAGTCAGAACAAGCTCGATTATGTGTTGGCCCTTACTGTGGAGAACTTCCTTGAGCGCCGTCTCCAGACCCTTGTTTTCAAGACGGGTATGGCTAAGTCAATCCACCATGCCAGAGTGCTCATCAGGCAGAGGCATATCAGGTACAAATAATGTTTCAACCCAAACTAACTCTGTTAAAAGGATTCCGTGTTTTCTGGTTCTGGTGCATGTTATCTTCCATGCAAGGTTGTTGAAATTGGGGTCGTCCATTGGATTGTTTTGGGGGGTTCTTAGGATGTAGGATCTTAAAAAATTGGTATTGGTATTTAAAAGTAAAGAGCTGTTAAAACATCAATAATGAACAATCTAAAACAAAAGAATAAATATGCATGTGTAATTATGTATTTTATTGTCCGTGTCATTGAACTCTAGTTTTTCAGTTGAATTAGTATATAAGAACTAAGTCTTATCTTTTTGAGTGAAACTTTACAATTACATCAATCAATCACCTTTTGCATTTTTGGAGAAGTATGCTAGGTAAAAATGTCAGTCAAAAAGAATTAGATTGGTTGATTTTAGTTGTTATTGCATATTCATATTGCTCGCTGTCTTTTAGTCACATTTGTGTTGGTTTTTATATGCGTTTTTTATACGCATCACAGTATGTTCATAAGCACATGCTTCTTTAACTAAAATAGTGATTTAGAATACACACGGAAAGTTCTTATATAAGAAAATTTTCTTATTTCCTAGTGTAGTCTTAATCTTTTATGATTGTTGAAACACAGTTTTTTTACCCGGTAAAAGGGGCTTAATTTATATGATCCTCTTCTTGCTACTTCAAAATTTAGTTCAACCACATTGTCCAGTAAAGCATTTCATTGCTAATTTTTAAGCCCAAAGTATGCGTTTACAAACATGGGATTTCATGTAGTCAACAAATTCAAAATCCATGTTGTATTCCCCACCTTAGATCTCAGTCGAAACCTTTTTTTTTTTTGGGTATGTTTACGTACGCATATTGCATGCGTGTGTGTGTGTATTTCCTCTACCAGAAAAGAGGATTTTCCAAATTCATCTTGAAGATTTTGCAGGCATTTTTTTTCAGAAATGTGAAATAAAATAAAAGATTATAGTTTTTTCCTACTTAATTTTTAATTTTAATACTCCCTGATTGGAATATGTTTTTCTTTTTCTCCAAATTGCATAATTCTATGCAGGTGTATTAGAATCTACAGTATCCAGCTACTTACACCTATAATCATGCTATGTGAAACTCATTAGTGATCATATTATTTTGCAGTCACTAATAGGAGATACAATATATTCATTTCAACTTCATTTAGTTCCATCTGCACTTGTGACATAATAGTATGCACTATGGTCAAATCCCTATGTGAGCCGACAAAATTAATGAAGGTTTGGAAAGGGCGTAAACTATCAAGATTTTACTCTCTAGGTGAAATCTTCTATATAATATAATACAAGTGCATGGTATATACGTTTAGGTTACAATATAGTATATAGGTATATTTTTTGGTGCTAAAGGTTTTTTTTATAATAAAAATGAGCAAAAGTTCTTCAACTTCATCTGGTTGTGGATTTTATCTACACTGAAACTTTATAATTAATCCAGCTGAATATATTATTAAAGTGAACTTTATGATCTTAATTCACTTATTAAAAACTTTATATTATTTTGTAATGAAATACATCATTAAACAAACTTCATTCCCCCCCCCCCCCCCCAAAAAAAAAAGAAAAAGAAAAAAAAGAAATCCCCTTCTGTTTCCTTTTTTTCCTCCTTAAAACTATCCCTCATTTTCTCTTAAATTCTTTTATTCCCTTTTTCAAGATCAATTTCAACCCAAATGTTCTATTTGGTACGAGGAATGAACAATTGGAATGAAGGGAAGGTAAGGAAGGAAGAGATTGCACCAGGGAAAGAAAGGTGCTGTATTCATTTTCTTTGGTTGAGTAGGACTGAAAGGAGGGGGTATTGCATGATTTCACCATTATACCCTGCCATAACAAAAGGTTTCTTTTGTAGGGGAATAATACTAAAAAGTAGGGGAGCCCTCCATTTGTCTCACTTTGGGAGGATGAAGTATGGTGGGCCTAAAAGGAAGGGGCTTCCCTCCTCCCTAAGTTTCCCTTCCCACTTCCTTGTTACCATGCATAGAAGAGGCTTTCCATCTCTTCTCCTCTCCTTCCCTCCCCTTCCTTTATTCCGTTATTCCTCCTTATCAAATGGGCTGTAAGCCTTAACCAATGATTAGACTCTTCAATTGTTGTGGTGGACAATTAGTCTAGAAAAAAATATCAATATTTATCAGCATCAGCATCTATCTTGACTTGCCTATGTTATAGTTATGGACTGGTCAGCATGATTTGCATGCTTATGACCTTTGACTCGGCATCTACATTGGTTTACTGAGGAAGTGGTGGAGCCTTTGGGTTGCAATTTATGGAAAATGATCTGGAGAGGGGTTGTGTTTCAGAAATGTGTGTGGTTTGAGGTGGGGGAGGGGACGAGGGTGAAATTTGGATGGATACTTGGTGTGGGGATGAGGCCTTGAAGGAAAGTTTTCCTCATATATTCAGCTTGGTAATCAATAAGGAGCTCGGGTTGTTGATTGTTGTTCACGGGGGGTGGTGAGGTGGTGTGGAGTCCAAGATTTAGGAGAAATTTCTATGACTAGGAAGTAGAGGAGGCAGGCGAATGTTTTAGAGATCTTGAATAGATGCAGGGATATTGTAGATAGAGGGGATTCTCTTATTTGGACTGCTAGGAATTCGTGCATATAAATTGTGCATTTTTTTTTTTAACAAAGAATTGATGGGGAGGCAAACAGTGCAATTTCGTTGGAATTCTGACTGGGTGGCTCTTTTGCTTGGGAGATGACATGTTTGTGCTATATTGATGATTAATAATCTTCAAAGAAGGGTATTCCAGTTGGCCAATAGGTGTAGTATATGTAAGGATGAGGTGGAGACAGTTAATCATCTCATTGTTCACTCACTATCCAGTGGCAAGGGACTATTGGTGCCTTTTATTCTCTGTTGTTTGTTGTGCATGGGTGCTTCAAGCTACATTGAGAGTTGTTACTCAGTTGGAGGGGGATGGGTGGTTTAGGAATGAAGTGCGCTCAGTGTGGAGAATGCTCTGGTTTGCTTGATTTGGAGCATTTAGAAAGGAATAGGGCATGTTTTTTGAAGGGTTAGAGCAGCCCCCCTTGCCTTCAAAGAATTTTTTTTTTTGCGCATTTACTTTATTTTTGGGCTAAAGAGACCTTTTGTATGTAGGTTCTTTAGTTTGATTTTTTTGGGAGTTTAAGGCTTTTTAGTTGTTGCCTCCCTTGTATGTTTGGACCTCATATACTCTTAACCAAAAAATTTAAAAATTGTAACCTGCTCTGCTTGGCAAGACACAAGCCACCCTAGATTCTTGACACGGGACCATAGTATCTCTCAGCATGGTTTTTTTTTGGTCATAAATTAAATTTATATCAATACTTATTAAAGAAATGTTTATAATAGTAATTTAACCTCTTTTTTTCCTCCGGTGCTGTAGGGTTGGGAGGCAGGTCGTCAATATCCCCTCCTTCATGGTGAGGGTGGATTCACAGAAGCACATTGATTTCTCACTTACAAGTCCACTTGGAGGTGGCCGTCCTGGAAGAGTGAAGCGAAGGAACCAGAAGGCAGCTGCGAAGAAAGCTGCCGGTGGAGATGGAGATGAGGAAGATGAGGAATGAGTGTTTAAGTATGGACCCAAGTTTTGTGTCTTTGCAAGTTTAGCTCTGTTGTTCCCTGTATTTTTTTATTTTATTTTTGAGAACCTTCAATCAGAGGAATTTCTCGCTGAATTCTCAGACTGTCATTAAGAATTTCTTTTGTTAGTTTTATCCTGCGGTATTTTGACCTGTTATACAAAGATTCAGTATTATTTACTTGGTTTCTGTGGATGAGTTGAACCATTACAAAAGTTTTAGACTAATATTGGAGAACTTTGAGATTTTGTGTTTTTGGGGTATTTCTTGACTCGCAAAATTTTCTTCCTGCTGTTAAGAGTCAAAGTTTTCAGAGTCACAGGTATCAGCGTGATGTTGTGAAAGCTAACGGGTTGCTCGCTCCATCGTTGCAACAGGACCGGTGGAGGGGCAGGGGAGGTGATGGGGAAGGCTATCAATCCTTGTGGTCCCATTCTTTGAGGCATGCACGGGAGGACGGGCAACTGTGTTTTTTCAATGGGACTACTTCCCTAACAAACCTTAACTGGGAATATCATGAGCTTTGCCGGATAAGTGCAAAGGGCCTTTGACAAGGGTTTAGATAGGTGGTTGAGGTGGCTTCATAAGCTATCTACTGGTGGTAGAGTTGTGGGCTTACCCAAGATGTGGAGTATTGCTTGTGAAGTGGCTCTGAGCAGAACAAAACCCAGAGGGTACTTAACTAGGTACTTTAGATAGAATGCAAGCTGAGGGTATTTGCTAGCTACTGGAGGTGGAATGCTAGATTCTTGTGGGCCGGATTCCGCACAGACGATCAATTTTTATCTTTGATCACGCCTTATAGAACTGTAAAGTTTCAAGTCTGCTAACCCAATAGCTTGAATAAGGGGGACTAATTGCACGGCCCAAAAAGTTGAAGCCGAGTTACTAGTGGCAAATAGATGTGGGATACATCTCATTCAGTCCCTTACAAGACAACACGTAATTGAGGGGTCAATCCAAATCTCTCTTGGCTGTGCATAAGAGGATACTTTATAATTACTTATAAGCGAACATTTTAGGAGTCTCTATCCGCTGATCGAAAAAACTTGAAAAAAAGAATTAATCACATGGTCCAAAATGTTTAAGCTGAGTTATTAAGAAGAAAGGGACCAATCAATGTATGGTAATGGAGAAACTAGCCTACTTTTAATAGGGGTTCAAACACAATTTCAGATGATGGAGGTGAAAGGAAAAGCTTAGTTAAGAAGTAATTATTTAATGGACCGTCACTCATGAAATGCGACAAACATGAAAGGAGGGAAAGCATAATTAAGGAGGAGGTTTCATAAATTTATGAAAAAGTTTGTTCTCATGAAACGATGTGACAGATTATCCATTTGGACACTTCACGTTGTACTGCATCATTGACAAGTAATCCAATGGAATTGTAAATCTAGGGTGGTCTTGGACAATCCGCAGGTTTGCAGTGATATAACTGGCATGAGATTGTTGTATTTGGGACTCTTTTTAAGACATTTGGCGTGTGTTTTGTATTTCACTTCCAAGAACCAAGAGGTTAGAGATTAACTTTGTAATAATGTGGAATTTGCTCTTCCTTGAATTTAGAAGTGGAGTTTAGGAATGTTGGGACTCTTCTACTCTTTGGCTGAAAAAAAATTAAAAGAAAACAAAGAGAAAAAACAATACTAAGGTAAGATATTTTTTGGTGAGTCTGATATATCACATAACAATATGTTTTTTTAATAATATTCTTTTTTATGTATTATGTTTTATTAAAAAATTAAATAAATTATATTATATATAATAAAATATTATTAAAAAAATATATTGACACCTCGTTCAATCAATGTGTAACTCATGATTGGAATGGTATTGATTCTTGAACTATTGATTTTGATTTTGCTTTTGCTTTCTCAACTGTTAGTATCTCACATTTTTTCTATTGATTTTGGGCATAATGCCAATTTCTAAAAAGCAAAAACACATAAACCATGAGGTCAGGCTGTGGTTATAACACTGCCGTACACGCACTTGCTTCCTATGTATGGTTTTTAGAATCTGATTTTGACTCTTCAACAAACCCTTCCATTCAATTTCCATCTACCTACTTATAACACACACACACACACACACATATGAGTTGTATGTCAAAAACCATCATCACCAAACCAAGAAAAGTCATGACCCATGTTTCTTTCAGACATAATGCCACAACTACAAGGAAATATAGTGGTGATCTCATAGGGTGGGTCCTAGGCATGGCTATTGGCTACATCCAAGAGATGGGTGTTCATTAATATCATCCATTGTGCATTACCATTATCATGAATTCATTCCCATGACATTATTTGAAAATCAGAAATGCAATACATAACATATTGCTTACTCTATTCTCTAACTTCCAAATAGCAGATAATATGACTTGTATATATATATATTGTAATAAATCTCACCACTTTATGTATTAAAGTAAAAAAAAAATATGTATGTATGTATATGTAACTGTAAGACAACTGAATTTTGCTTCTACTTGTATAGAAATATTGTTGCCAACTACTACGAATGCTGGAAGCACAGTTGCAACAGAATTTACAAGTCATTGAAAGGTTTCAGTCTTCTTTTTGCTGAAGTGACAGTGTGTAGCAGCAGTCTCCTTATCTTATATACATGCCTAATTTTCCTTTAGAAATCATTAATTTAATTATCACAGTCTGAAAATATCAAGCAATCAACAATTGTTAAACAAAAATTAGTGGGCTATTAGGTCAAACACTAACCCTAGCTATTCCACTTCTAGAACTAGTGCATGAAAAACATGAGAGCTCATAATATTTCTCCAATAGGCTCCCATTTTTCTTTTTTCTTTTTTTAATTTTGGCCATGGATTTGACCACTAAATTGAAGGGTGTGTTCATTTTCTTGTTGAAAATGTACAGCCATTTACTAATTTACTCTTCCCCTTTTTTTTTTCTTAAGAAAAAGTTCGTTCAACATTTTGCTTAATATTCGATCCTAAATTTAAAAAGTATAAAATGTTACACTTGATTGCTAATAGTATTTGATAAGTAACTTAATTTATTGATCTTACAAATTAAACGATAACCAAATAAAAAAGACACTCAAAAATCTTAAATCATACAAAAGATTCTAAAAATTTGATAAAAGTCTAAGTAAGCAGGGATTAAATTAAAATTAAGATAAGGATAATAACATCTTTAAAAAATTTAAGTAAGGAAGCAGATCTCTCTCTCTCTCTCTTCTCTCTCTCTCTCTCTCTCTCTCTATATATATATATATATATATAGATATGATGGGGAGGTGGAAAATTTTTACTTAAGTGTTTGTATGCACTTGTATTGAGTCTTAAATATAGATTGTGATTATGAAAAAAGAGAACGTTATCATTTCGAACAAGATCTCAATCTTACATAGATATATATTTAAAAATCCTTTCGAATATATTCGATTTATATTAAATATGGGTTTAAACACTTTATGTTTCTCAAAGGTCCTCGGCCAAATTTTATTCACATTTTATGGGTCTATGTGTGAGTTTGTGCGTGTCTATATATGTATATTATTTATATATATATGTGTGTGTGTGTGTGTGTGTGTGTGTGTGTGTGAATAAAGCACAATACCTATACAGAAGTGCTTTACATATTTTAAATGTATACATGAATCAAGTTTCTTAAAGTGTGCACGATTGGGTTGGGTGGGTTGCAAAAACTAATCTAATTTGGTGAGGTAAAGTAAAATAACAACGTTTGACCGAACTGATTAGGGCATAAAGTGAGGAAATGCATATAGTCCTTTAAGATACATTATATATATATATATATATGTCTGCCAAATAGGTCGAAGATACCCGTTGTCTGGTTCATCTAACACGATTCTAGATCTATGCGCTAAAAAAACGATACACTTGGTGTAGAAAAACCATTAAAAAAACATGAAAAGACAAATCTCAATTGCAGGGACATATGAAATGCAATGATTTGATTAAAAAATGTTAGAGCCTTGGAGATGCCCTCTAAGCCACAAGAAGAAACCAAATTAAATTAATTATCTAGTTTCAGTATTCAAAAGGGTAGGTCAAGCATGAATGGTAACACTCCTACATTGTGATCATTGATTAGAAAATTATCAGAACTTGTGTCCTTTCTTTCTCCCTATATATATATATATAGGTTAGATGTGTGTTTCTAAGTCTTAATTTTATCATAATATAGAATTGTAAATAAATTGAGTCGAAATAATTTAAGTTTGACAAATCTTCAAATTAGCATTAAGTTCAGTTTAAAACTTCAATCAATTCCAATAATAGATTCACATCATTAATTTAAGGGAATAAAAAAATAAAAATAATTTTTTTAAAAGATCTCTATATAAAATAAAGGAGTAACTTTGGTTTTCGGGGAGGGGGTGGTGTGTTTAAAAAAAACTCTATAAAAAATAAGGGATAAAATCAATTTTCTATTTTTTTTTTTTGGGTTGGGAGGAGGGCCAAGATGACCCTCCACTAGTCCCCTTATCTGGCTCTCTGGTCGATCTCGAATAAGTTATTCTTTAATTTTTAAAAAAAATTATAAAAATTAAGGGAGTAAAATTAAATTTCTACTTTTTTTTTTGGGTTGATAAGGGGGTCGAAATGACTCCCACTAGTCCCCCCTCTCCTATTTGACTCTGGAAGATTTCGAACAAGTTTTAATTAAATTAATTGTAAAGTCGAATTTAATTAACTTAAGTTTTTATATTAAGATACTCATCGACTAATTAATCAAAATTATAACTGAGTTTAATAAATTCATAAAATTTAAAATATATTTAAATTTAATTTATTTATCACACAAATCAATCTCCAACCACATATAATTCTCTCTCCTCAATGATGCAAGAGATGGTATAAACCTACAAGCAAATAGTATGGTTGTAATCAATTTGAGGAGAGAATATTTTAAGCGATATACATTGGCCCGTAGCGGACACGGCACGGCCCTATTGTCTCTGTTCTCTTCTTGAGCCTGTCTATTTCAAACTAATTAAATGGGTGAGAGTAACTTATGGGCTATTGAATTTCTGAGTCAGATCATTTGGGCCCACTCGAAACTTCCCATTAAAAACCGGCCTAAGTCAAACCAAACACCTCCTTTGTTTGGAAAGTTATTATTTAAAATATGAAAAGAAAATTCCAAGTAATACCCTCGCACGACCACAATAATGTTAGGTTTATTCCAACTCCCATGCGAATCCTGCATTAATATCCTATTACGGTACTTGTCACGCCATGCGCTAGTTTCATTAGATTTTCTTAAACCTAAAATATAATATATTATGAAAAATTGTTTAAGATATACGAAAAGCGTTCTAAGTAATTTTACTTCATCGATTTTTTTCTAAGTCAGGTTTGGATAGCGTCGTGAAGACAAAAAGAATAGCGTTAGAGTTAAGAGTTTATCTTTATCTTTAAAACTCTTGCTCGGGATGTTGAAAAAAGCAGTGAGAGCCACGGGGCCAAATAGGAGACAAAGAGAGGAATATAGTGCAATCAAGTTCCCACAAAAATTAAAAAAAAAATTGAGAATTAGTAAGGATTTAAACCATCGACTTAAGATTTTAAAATAAAATAATAATTTGACAACTATCGACAAGAGGGTTGCTAGGAATTTTAACTGTCCATCCTAACGGCCAGTTAAATTTAATAAAAAAAAAAAGAATCGATAGGTTCAACTTGCTACTTGTTTTGCGTATGGACTCGATTTTAATACATACATTTTAATTTTGTTGGCTTCTCAATAAAAATAATAGATTGATTTAATCTCATTTGAAAACATTAAAGGACTAATTTAATCTAACAATTAATATTTAATAATCTATTTTTTTAAAAAATAATTTTGTTTTATAATATTTTTTTTAACCATCAGTTCTTGGTAGGGCCCCTAACTCTAACCACCCAACCACAAAATCTTATGAATCTCGTTGAAGAACTACACCTTAGTCCTATGTCAAGCTTTTCAAAATCTCAATAGATAGTCAAAATGTAAACATAAGTTGGACTAGAAAACACTAACATAAGTTCTCAATATCACCTCAGTCAATATGCATGAAATTCTGATCAAGACTTAAAATAAACACTACATCGGTTATTCGAACTTAAATTTGAGTTAGAATATTGAAAGAAAAATCTTCTTCAATTCTCAATTCAAATCATATTAAATCTATTTTTACTCAAATTCAAATATACAAAATACTATTTATGAACTCAAATCACTGTACAAAATCAAATTTAAGACTTTAAATGAAATTTTTACTCAAATTTGAATGATCATTCGAGATGGACAGAAAGAATGCCACTTAAAAATAGACAATTTTAATATAATGTCAAGAGTAGCCTTTTCCCTAGATTAGAAGTCAAGTTACAACGTATATTAAATGTTCGTTTGAATGAGTAAGTGAAAAAGTATAATTTGAAAAAAATTAGTAATTTACAGTTTGAGTTAAATTTTGAATGTTTAGGTGAATATATTTGAAACGAACTTAAATAATATTGTAAGTATTTGAATGATGTATTATAAATATTAATATCTTATATAAATAAAAAATAGATATTTTAAAAAAAGTTATTTACTGATATTTTTTTAAAAGAGATGTTTGAATTTCAAAATGAACCTAAACAAACATTTTTAAAATGTCAAAAAAAAAAAATTAAATATAAAAAAAGTCTCAATTTAAATTTCAAAACATCCGTGACAAAAACGCTAATATCTATTCAAACACGTCTATAAATACCCTTTGGCCAATAAAATTCTTCAATAAAAATCGTGCAGCGACATGACAATACATCTTGATCTTTAGCAAAGGTGGGCCCAACTCATATTTTACTGTCTGGGTGACCGTTTGTGTGTGGGCCCGTGGAAGCGTGACTCAAAAATGGAGTTTTTAATCGCGACCCGCCTTTTTCTCCCGAGGTGAATTTTACGTAATGCCCCGACTTTTTTGAAATATTACGAGCGAACCGGCGCGAAACTACAATAAATGGAATTTTTTTTTTTAAACTAAAAAGTTGCTCCCATGAAAGCTCTAACCCACTGCACCAGGTAACTTCTGTTATTATGTATCATGCCAACTAAATTATATAATGCTTTCATTATACAATATGTAATATATTTATAATTATATATATATATATGATGGTGTAGTTTTTAGCAATATTGTCCATTTGAGCTTTGGCCTGCATGACTTTTGTACTTTTTCGTCTACCGTAGACTTTTTTATACAATCTTGTCCACTTTGGACCTTGGTCTGCATGCATGACTTCTATACTTTTTTATATAATATTGTTCGTTTTGGGCCTTTGCCTGCACGCATGGCTTCTGTACTTTTTTGCGCACCGTAGACTCCCTTGTACAATATTGTCCGCTTTAGGCTTTGGCCTGCATGACTTTGTTCTTTCATAGAATTAAAGGTCTTGTGCTAGGAAGAAAGCAGCTTGGGACTTATAAGCGACGTCAGTTCTCGACTCTTAACTGATGTGGAAGAAAGTGTTCACATCAATATATATATATATATATATAATATACTAATTATTTATTATAAATGTTTTTATTTAGATTTGTAATATTATTTAAATTTAACAAAAAACTCCTACACGAAATTAATCTGAAAATATTAAAACTGGTAGAATTAATTGATTTTATGATTAAGCTAATGACCTGAACGGGTTATAGATAATTTAAAAGAAAAAAAAGAAGACTAATAATCAAAGTTTTTTCATTCTTTTAAAATAAGTTTATTCATTTATTTTTTATTTTTTTATATAGCATGTCTTAAAATTACAATTTATAGATTCACAATTGAAAATAATTAAATTGATCGGAGAAATATAACTTAATAATTGAACGACAATGGGAGAATTTTTATAATATTAGACTTTTAAAATATATATTATTTTTTATATAATAAAAAAATATAATTTAAATTATTAAAATATTTTACTAATATAATCGGTCCAATTAATTGAACAGTAACCTATTAATCTAATATCTTTAACCAGACGATTGATAAAAGGTGTCACAATCGTGTAAAAGGCTTGTGGAATAACTTATCTCAGAACGTGCCGAGTTGGGTATCTCTAATCTCAATTATATATGGATACGATCTCGTTTAGTGGGACCCACAACGTTCTAGACATGTCATAGAAGTGGTGTGGCATGACAGGGGAACCGCGCTTGCCTTGGGTGCTTACTATTTCGACTTGTCTCTATCTATTATATATCTCTATATATATGCATATATATATATATATGTATCATATATTATATATATATACGCCATCGCAACATGTGTGGACATGGCGGACAACGCATTGCTGCGTCAGGATCTCACTATCAGGGGGACCACTGGGCCCCACAGAACTTTTGCACTTCCGGTACCCTCCTATCCTCGTCTGGTGTGCGGTCCCATCTGGTCTCCGAAAGGACTTGTCGCACACGATCATTAATAGCATTATATATATATATATATATCTTTTTTAAATTCTGGTGGAGTTCCTTGGTACCTTCGGCGCATTTTAGAAAGTAGCATCTGCCACTCACAATGACAATAACGCTTTCGGTCCGGTGCACGTACACCACATCACATCGATTAGTACAACTGGTTCAGCAACCAATAAACTTCTCCGAATTCAATGTTTTCTTTAATTTTCACTAATCAAGGAGTGAAAGATGGGTCCATTTGTCCGTATCTGAACATTTCTCAGATAGCGTATACAACACGCGCTACAAAGAGTTCAGACAAAAGAGAATCCACCGACTATAGGCGTACAATAAAGATTAATGGTGTACAATAAGGAGTAAGGAGTTAGGCTACTGTGTGGCTCCACCGCACTTAATGGGTCACGAGGAGCTTGAAATGGCGTACAATAGCGATTGATGGTATCGTTTGGGATGAAATTTCAAATTATATTTATTCATCACAATTTTTCTATTAATTACTGTTTGGATTGAGTTTGAAAGTTTATTTTTATTTTTAAATTAATCAAGCTGATTATAAATATTTTATTTGATTAGTGGCGGATTTTGAAAATTTATTTAAGAGATCAAAATTATAAGTATAAAAATTTAGAATTCATATGAATATATAAAAAAGATTAGAGGGTCAATTCTTATTTTATTAATAAATTTTAATAAAAAATATAATATCTAATTTTTTGATATGGTCAAATAACATGTATTGAAATTTTAAAAAAAATTACTCCCTCCCTCCGTCTCACAATTATAGCCCCATTTGGGGAATCCAATTTTTATGAGTATTATTTTATTATTTAAAATTATTTCATTTTTTTATTATAACCTTATTTAATTTTAAATTTTCAACACTACAGTGAATAAAAATTATGAGTGAAAGAGGTTTGAAATGATAGTTTTAAAAATTTATTAGTTAAAGTACAAAATGAGACTCTTAAAATGGAACATTATAAAATAGAATAAAAGACTTTTTAAAATAAGACGGAGTCAGTATATAAATATATTGTTAAAAAATTCTAATAAAACTAAGGATAAAAAATATAATATTCAAATTTTTGGACCCCTTTCTATCCTCCTTTGGATCGACCATTGTATTTGATAATTAATAATTTAAACATACACTTAATTCATACAACTACCTAATACTTTTTTACAATTAAACCAAATGAGCATTTAGATAAAATTAAATGTACAGACAAATCACGTCGTGAAAATTCAACTTTATAATAAAATTTATCTAACAAAAATAAACATTTTTACTAGCACTACCAGAGTACAGACAAAATAATATCTAATAAAATGATAAAATCTACACCAACTCTGGCCTACAATAATGATTAGTGGCGTATAATAAGGATTAAAGAATTAGGCTATGTTTGGTTTCATCGCACTTAATGGGTTAAGAGGGGCTTAGGATGGATAATAGGCTATTTGTGAGGAAATTTCAAACAATATTTATTGCTAAAAAGTTTTCTTATTATGTGCAATTTGAATGAAGCTGATTAGTCTAATTTTTTTTATCAAATTAATCAAGTATATTATGAAAATCCTATTTAATTAGTTATGGGTCCCAAAATATTTTATTTAATGGGAGACAAATTACAAGTATACAAATTTACAATATTCATATGAATATAAAAAAATTTGAAAATGGGGAAGGGGGAAGAGGAGCTATGGCTCTCCCAGTTCCTCCTAAAATTTGATATTTGTTAAATACTTTTTAAAAATTTATTCAAATATTTTATTATTTAATTTAAATAATATTTTTACATAAATATTTAATTCAGACAATTACTTAATTCGAATAATATTTTTCTACAACTAGAGCGCTTAGATGAAATTAAAGTCCTAATACTAATTTTTTTATTGATTCATTGAGCCCATGATAAATTAACTAGTTTTAAAACGTATTTAAACATAATTAATTTATGTTTTTGGATCCATAATCTTACTAGGCCCACACGAGGACAATTTTGTCTTTTCACTATTGGGAGACAGCTTCAACATACAGTGTAAGGTGGTGCGCCCATATCATTTTTCCTTTTTAAGAAAAGAACAGTGGAGGAATATGAATAGTGAATCACTTTTTCTTCTACAATTTGAATCATCTAAAAGATAAGATGGGGGGACAGTTTTGATATTTTACAAAAGAAGAGGGGACCAAAATGAAAACCCAATAACGCCTTCATTTTTTTCTTTTCCACTCTTTGTCTTTTTTTTTTTTCTCCACAATCCCCCTAATATTTCCTTTTTTTTTACTTTTTAGCCCCCCAATACTACATGAAAAGTTCAGACTGCAACAAAGTATAATAGTTAGCAGCCTCATCTTCAAACTCCCAAAACCCATCACACAAAGCGAACGCATGATCTTGACCGTTGATTTCAACGTCCCCACCATCTCGTATGTTGGGTATCCCCAGCTCATCATCAGAAGCTTCTAGAAGGTGTCTTATGACCCTCTCTCTGTCTTCTTCTTCGTCTTCCTTCAGTTCAGCGTTTGAAGCTGGGCTGTAATCATATGTTGCAGAGCTCGCTAATGGGTTTTCTGGGTCGGTCTCTGATTCTGAGGTGGGACCGGGTAAAGGGTGGTCGAAGGTGGCGGAGTCGCAGGCCAGTTCTTGCTGGAGGGTTGTGAGGATAGAAGAGAGGTCTTGGTTGGGTTCATCTTCTTCATCTTCGAGAATAGAGAGTATGTGGCTGTATGACTTGTGGCGCTTTGAGTCTTCAAAATCTTCAACATGGGTTTCTTCTCTCTGGCGTTTTGAGGATGTTTCCGCCATTACAGAGGGAGAGAGAAAGAGAGCTTAAGAGAGAGGTGGTGCAGGAGAGAGAGTAAAAGGATGGGATGAGGAGAGAGAAGGGGGTGGAAAGGGTTATATATAGAGGGAGGAGGAAAGTGGAGTTCCGGTCAAAATGAGTGAAGAAAGAAAAGGACAATATTTAATGTTGGCAGAGAGAGACTAAAAAAAAGTAAAGAAAATAAAATAATTAGTTGAGGGTTGGAACATGTTAACTTTAGTCTGATGAGTTGGTCCCCCTCTTGCGTTTGTACCGTCTGATTAAACCTTTCATAGAAATGGTTGGTCTAATCAGAAATACCGACCGTAGATTATTAAAGTAGATGCACACCGATGATATTAAAAGAGTAATATTTTATGGGATACTGCCCGACAGAGGAAACTGCTATTTATCGTACGTGTCTAGACTGCAATTTATCATATATATATATATATAGTAATTAAAATTAAATAATATATGATATATATGTTATTCACATATTAAGATGGTAAATTATAGCACATATAAATTGTGATACGTAAATAAATAAATAAAAAATCTTTTTACTTCGTGAGAAATTGAACAATATCTTATTTTATGTCTTACTGTATTCACCACAATTCTATCCCACATCTCTTACAACGTGTGAGACTTATTCGCAGATCATTACAACGGTTTCACTCATTGTCGGAGAGATAGGATGAAATGTTAGGAATTATATATATTTTTATCTTACAGTAACTATTTATGAATCAACTGTATTATATCTCTCGTGTGAAAAAAATGATGTCAGAATTAAATAAAAAAAATAGGATCTCTAGTGTTGATGATGGGATTCAAAATAAAGTTATAACAATATGAAAATATATTATTATGATACATTAATTATATATTATCAATATTATACTTATCACGTAATTTTAAATACATGTTAGAGAAAGTATAACATTTCTCATAAGATATATGTTGAGAGGTTTGGAGTATATGGTAAGTGAATTAGGCCATTAAATTATACCATGTACATACCTGTATTTTTTATTTAAAAAAACCTTAATTAATTATTCGATTTGATATTTTTTAAAATTTTTACTAAGTTTTTTAATTTTTTTGATGTACGAAATATGAGATCATTTTGTATACTCTTAAATAAAATTAATCTAATTAAAAAGACTTGGAGTCTTCCTTCTCTTACTTTACAAAGACTTTGAAAGAAAGATAATGTTATTAAGTGTGTGTTTGTTTCAATTGAATGAATGTTAAAATGAACATTTTTAAATTTAAAATAATTATTTAATAAATTAATGTTAATTAATCTTATTTTTTAATATTGTAATAAATTAAAAGATTGAATTTATTTTATTACTCAATCAAACTAGTCTTAAATAACTGTCTACTTTCTTGTATATATTATTTATTTTTAAAAAAATTAAAAAATTAGATTTGTCTCTATAATATAAAATAATTGGTTACTTTCACATATTTTTTTTATTTCTCTAAAGTCCTTAAGATAATGACAAAGTAATTACAGAAAGAAAAAAAGAAAAGAAAGGAAAAGAAACTGAGAAGGCTGAGAGAAAAAAGAGACCGTTTAAAGCTATTGGGAGGTGTGCCGGGACGCCCGAGGCGGGTCGTCCAAGTGGCGGATCTGCTCTTTATTTGTCGCGAATTTTGAGATACACTGTACAAGTGTTAAAATATCTATATCATTTTATATATATATATATATATAAGCAATGTTATGCTCCTCTTAATATTTTATTAAAAATATTTTATATACTTAATATGACAATATTAAATTTGTTATATATCACATTATCATGAATGTAATATAAATAATATAATGTAAAATTAATATAACATTTACATCAATGTGTAAAACAATCTTGAAAAATTTAGATAGTAATATATATATATATATATATATATATATATATTCCCCCGGCTAGGCATTTTAAGGATGGCATTCGTTCCTATACTAATAAGGCGTACCAACTCACTAAATCTTTTGTGTGTGGATACAATTTTTTGAAATTATTTTTGAAATATATTTTAAAATTTTATAATTAATTTTTTAAAAATTGTAAAAATACATTTGAATATGATAATCTAAATTTTAAAAAATTAAAAAAAATCTATTTTAAAAAACGTATTCTACATTTTAAAATTAAAAAACTGTTTTTAAAAATGTAAAACAAACAAATAAGTTTTTTAATATGACTCACTAAATCTCGATTGCAAATTGGAGTTTTGGAAGAAAAAAAAAAACTGACTTATCAAAATGATTTTGTCATTTTACAAGTTTTATTTTTGGACCTATCACTTGTAGATTACTTAATAAATATAAGAAAGATTACACTGACCTCTCATAATATTTTTGAAAATTACAAAAACTTTTACCTGAAGTTTCTAAAATGACACTTACTTTCTTTATTTTTACTGATAAATTACAAAGGTCTTCTTTCTAACCTTATTTTTTTTTTCAAAATAACAAAAGTACCAATTTCATGTTGCTTTATTCATTTTTTAAATTTTGACATTTAAAATTTTTTTTTTTCATTTCAAATAAATATTAATTAAAATCTTTTTTTGACTAAAGAATAAAATTTATTTATCTTAATTTTTTTTTATGTAAAATTAATAAAAATCTTTGAAAAATGTAAAAAAAAAAAAAAAAAGAAGAAAAAATAAATACTTTTGTTATTTTTTTTTTAAAAAAAAAAAACAAGTCGGAGGGAAGACCAAGTTTTCTTGATTTATACTTGTATATAAGAATCATGTGTATAAGAGATGGATCATTTTATCTGGGATTAGCCAAGTTTTCTTGATTTGTACTTTTTAAAAAAATTTATTTGGAGAGACAGGTGACAGAGAATTAATAGATATGTGGCTACTGTCCACCAGACCTATCCCTTCTTTAATATCTCTCCAGGTGTTATATGGAGCTTTGCTAATTAAAAACAAATAAATAAATAAAAAAACAAACCAATGGTATATATTTTTGTGTCATTCAAGAGATATCTTTTGTACACTACATCAAAAGATTGCCTACTGATTTGGTGGATGCTCTCTCTTGTGCCATTAGCTAAAAAGGGTCATCTTTTCTCATGGAGGATGAGATATTTATGAACAGTATAACATGTGTTAAAGATCTACCATTGTTTGTTTGACCAATATATATATATATATATATATATATATATGTATGTATGTATGTATGTATGCATACAGACACATATATGTTATATGGTTTAGATTTTTTATTCTTTACAAGCCTTCATCTTTAAGACTTCTTAATATTTGTGATTATTTATATAAAGTAATTATTCTTAAAAGTTAGTTTTACTTTTTCACATACTTAATAACTATAACAATTTTATTATTTTACCTAAATAATTATTATTAATATAAGTTTTTATTAATTTAGATATATTACTCCCAAAGCCGTAGGGTATCCATTAAATTATTAATTTGTATTTATGTTACACATATAAAAATAAATATTATGCACATTAAGAAAGAATTTTAAAAATTATTTTTATAAAATAAAAATCTCTAAAATTTGCTAAAACTAAAAACATAGAATTAAAAAAATTATTGTAAACATTAACTATAGAACACAAAAACAATTATGTTACTTTCATGTCGTAAAAATGAATAAAATGTTCTTAATCTTGCCTTGCATCTATTTCAAATTCTGCCAAAATATACAAAGTTTAGTTTAAATCCGTCTTATTAAAAACAAAATACTGTATTGTTGATCTTTAATCTCCAAGGAATTTGATTAAATTATAATATTTAGAGCCCGTTTGTGGTAGCATTTGACCCACCCAAATTATAATATTTGACCCGTTTGTGACAGAGATTTTCTTTTCATTTTTGGTGATTGATTATTTATCTTTTTGACCAGCTGGTACAAACTATTGCCTTTCAGGCTGCATAAATTTAGATTGTCCTTTCTTGTGTTGTCACATGATTTTTCATGAAATGATAAAAGCTGGTCTGGCAATTTTTGTGAACCATGGGTTCCATTTCTTTCATTGATGGAGAAACTATTCAGTCCTTGCCCACCATTTTAATAATAGAATGCCATGTAAGATTGATTATTATTTTAATGTTAAATGAGTGATTGAAAAAATGCGATTTGAAAAAGTATAACTTGAGTAATGCTGTGATTATTTAAATAAATGTATTTGAAATGGATTTAAATGATATTGTAGTGTTTGAATAAATAGGTAAAAGTGTTGAATATGTTATATATATAGAAAGTTATTGTTTTTATTCGATATAAATTATTATAATTCTTCTTTTAAGTTTAAATAAAAGAATCAATTTTATTTATTAATTTTAAAAATATTCCTGAAACATTGATATATAACTAAATTCAGTATACCCAACATTTCCCGTTAGCTACTTTAATATATTTTCTAGTAGTGTTTCAACACTAAATCTAAGTTGTAGGGTTTTTGACACCGACCATTTCATAAGCTACATGTTTGAAACATCAAACACCACCTCCCCCTCATATGATGTCTTTATGCATCTATTTCTTGAATTGGGTTCTGTTTATTTTAAATGGGACTATAATATATATATGTGTGTGTGTGTGTGTGATCATCATCAACAATATATTTCTTTGTTCTGTTCGATGCAATATTGAATCGATCTGTTGACTGTTTTGAGAAGTTAAAAATATTTGAGAGACATTGAAACAGTCATGCATGATTGTTTTGAACACTTTCACTAAGTAATTGTATGTGTTTTTTTTTTATAAATCGGTTAAAAGTATTTTGAATTAACTTATGCGTATTAATTTAAGTCTTTTTCTATGTGACAGTCAGACCCACCATTTAAATTCTAACTGTCAATGATCTGTACAGAAAAAATTCAAACTCAAATTAAAATATTTAAATTTTATCATCAACATCTTTAATACTCGATCACACCCCAGGATTGTCTAAACGGATGGTAAATGCTATAGGAAGTAGTCCAAATCATAAAATTAGGAATATTATAAGTGAGATAACGTACCAAGCAAAACAAATTAAAAAAGACAGCTACATCAATCAAGAAGCCAAATGACTCAACAAGAGAACTCCTCTTTAATAGTTAAAAACTAATTAAGAATGGCTTAATACACAGCAGTCCAAATTAATGAACAATTATTTAACAAACCAAAGAGATTAATTATTTGACTGTATCGATGAATTCCATTCAAGAAGACAAAACCCCACGCAACGCTCACCAAATGCCTTGAAAGTTCAACTTGAAAGTGTGTGTACACGTCTATATCTATTACTTAACATAAAAACAAAGATTTTGTTGCTCTGTTTCTCTTCCTTGATTTGATTTCTACTTGTGGTTTACGTATTTTTTATTTTATTTTAATTTTTTATTTTCTAAAATCATTTCTCGAACTAGATAAGTTGACGAAATTTGCAAGCTCGAGACTTGACTGAAATTTTAAGAACTAATCCTAAAAGTGACTGAGTGGGGGTAATCGAGCCTTCCTCGCCACACCAGTGGAAAAGTTTGGAACTAGGGGTTGTTCCTATACTCCTAGATTTATGTCCGGTCACGCCACGCTAGGTGAGGTCAATTCCTACATTCTTCATTTTTACTTTCTCAAATATAATTTATACGAATTATATTTCTTGGGCTACTTTGAGTTTCACATCGAATAGGAATGAGGCACTGGTGTCGCTTATAAGTCCTAGTCGTCCTCTCTCTTACATCAGTCATTTTTCGCACAAGAAGAACAAAGCCATGAGGGGTCTTAAGCCCAAAGCGGATAATATGACGCATGCAGAACCTACTATGTGACAGGACGAAAAAGTGCAGTATCAGTTTGGCGCCGTCTATGAGAACGCTTGGGCCACGTGCCTCTCCCTTGCATCAGACATTTTTTGCACAGGAAGAACAAAGTCGTGAGGGCTCTTAAGCCCAAAACAGATAATATGGTGCATGCGGAGCCTACTATATGACAGGACAAAAAAGTGTAGCATCAATACTAGTAAGGAAGAGAGATCTAACAACAGGCGGAAAAGAGATCAATGATAAAATTCGAGCGTTTCGAATTCAAATCATTCTTACGTCAATCGTTAAAAATTATAACTTAAAAAATGAGTGTGACTATCATAAAAAAAAAAAAAAGAAAAAAAGAAAGAAACCTAGATGGCATGGACTATTAGTTTTTTTCTTTTTGGTTTGATTATCATGCAAAGAAACACTCTTCGGTTTCTCTGGAACAGGGTTTTCTTTATTAAGAATTTGGGTTCACCTAATTAAATTATAGCATTAAGATATAAAAGCTTTTGTAATTTACCAAACGCATCCTATCTGACAAATGAGATTAAAGAAATGAGAATGAAGTGGGTTGTCTTGGTGGTGCCGCCTGTTTCATGCTTATATTTATCGTTTTTTATTGTGGGTTGACTGTAAGAGCCACACGTGAAAGCCTCTCTTGAATCACCATATATAGGGCATGTACATATACATATACATATACATATACATATACATATACATATAAATGTGTATCAATCTATGTTTAGAGAGAGAGAGAGAGAGAGCTAAATGTTTGATGTTAATTGTATAATCGAGAATCAATAGCTTTATTTGTAAATTACATATAATGAGAAATGGGTTGCTTTATTGTGACTATAGACTATGGGTTAGAATGATAAAAGTAAGATTACGTATATCTAATATTTTAAAAAAAAATTTGACAAAAATTTTGTTTACGGTTCGTTTAGATAACAAGAAGGGAAAGGAAAAGAAATATAAATATTATTATCTTGTTTTGGAATAATAAATGAGAGAAAGGAAAAGAAATGATTTTACATTATTTTACTATTATGCCTTAGGACAGAGATGTCATTTTTATTTTGGCTTTTATAATTTTAAGGGTAATATTAGTATTATAAAAAATTCATTAAATCTTTCTTTCCTTTTCCTCCGTTTCGGCCCACTTTTGGAGGGATAAGAAAATTACTAAAATAAGCATTAAGCTCTCGCCCCCTTTCCCTTTCTTTCCTTCCTAATTTTTAAAACAAACATGATATAAGCTCTCCTTCCTTATCCTTTCCTTTCTTTCCAATTCCTTCCATCCAAACATAGTGTTAGTGAAATTGTCCTTAATACGGACATCTCCCATCATTATTTAAGATCTATATCAATTTTAAATTTAAGTCAAAATTTTGGAAATCTTCTTTAATTCTATATTAAAATTCATATTAAATTGAGTTTTACTCAATTTAATAGACAAATCCACAAAACACTGTTTGTATACTCAAATCACTATTTGAAGATAATTAAAAATTTTGGGACAAGATGAATTAATTTTAAAAGACAATATAGTAATTTTTTTAAATTGAGATTTATTTTCAGATGACCGTTAGAGATGACCTGATAAAAGAAATAAAACAAAAAGACCATCATCGATAATTAATCAGTTTTTTCGATAACTAATATACACGTACCTATGTCTTGAACCGGACTTGAAACCCTGCACACCACTCTCTTTAGAACTGGCAAAAATGCCCACTCGAACCAACAACCAGTGATATTGATAAGGGTAATGTTACTGTAAACTCAAGTTTATATTAGACATAGTGTTTTAACTATTGGATAATATGAGAACAAAAATGAAGTGGTTAGAATAAATAAAAACTCAATTCTAGTACTATTCAATAGTTAAAACATCATTTCTTATATGAACTCAAACATACAGTAACATTACCTTATTAATAATTAATCAAAATTAAAAAATAAAATTATGAAAACAAGTTTGTCAAATCCCAAACAAATGAGTTATCAAGTGATGATTTGGGACAAAACATACTTAATAGAATCCAAAGTTTGTAATAGAAGAAGGGAAGTACAACCATGTGCAAGTGAGCTGACATGATGAGAAAGAGGACCATGTCCCATGTGGGTTGGGGTGGGTGGGGTATGGTGTGTGAAAGTGCCATGCACGTGGTAAGTGGACCTAATTTTGTTTCAAGTGTTCATAAAAACCTTGATTTTATTTTGGGCCTTAAGAGGGTGACAACAACTAATTAATAGTGTCACATTTTTGAGTACTATACATGTCTCAATGTTTGAGCTGTCACATTATGATTAAGCTTTATATCTATATATAAAGTTAATTAAAGTAATGCCAAAGCATGAAATTTCAGTTACAAGTTTCCATTATGTTTGTGCCTCAACTACTTGGCAGTATTGGTCCATTTCTTCTCTGTCGGTTGCATGACCTTCAACTTGAGGGTTCAATTATGTTAATTGCGTCGGTTGATGACTTAATTAAGCTACTAATTATGGTTTCTATAAATTTTATGATAAAGTAATTAAAGCTTGTTAGCTGTAATTTTTGCAGTTTGTTTTTATATTTTATGTTTGATTGTTTGACCATAGTTTAAAATAGTTTTATCAACATGCGATTGGTTCAGTGAGTAAAGTGTTCAGATTTTCTTGCTCAACATTTGGGTTCAAAGTTCTATAACTGCATGTTCGGACTAAATTTACTTCACAGTGCTCAGAACTCGGGACGAGACTTAAGTTTCGGCTCCAACCTACATACGATAAGGTCTCCCGTAGATAAGTTGTGCAGTGCTAAAAAACAAATATCCTTGATGAATATGTGAAATATCCTATCTGCATATTATGTTAAGTTTGTTTTTTAAACCCTAAATATTTTACATATTTTTTCATATACACTCAGCCTTTTTATCATTAATATTTAATAAGTTAATAATCTCTAATAATTAATAAATTTTTAAGAAACTAACTTGGTTTGGCAGTAAATAATTAATAATTCTATTAGCTAATAATTAATTTTTTTTATAATATTAATTATTAAAGAGATAAAATAGTTATATTTGTATTTGTATACATCCTATTTATGACATGGCTCGGTAATTATATTTATTAATTCAACATAATTGAAGTCCAAAATATTGTAACTAGGAAAAACTATGACAACAGAAAACATAAGTTGTTTATTTGAGTACGGTGTTAGGAGTTTCTTATGTGTTAAGTCGGATATTATATATATATATATATGTATATATATTTTATGAAAAATCAAAATAGCATTAAAAAATTAAATTTAAGGTCTTATTTTTGTACTGAATATTATTTACATGTAAAAAATACTTATTTATTAATGAAACAATGAAAAAAATTAATATTCACATATATATGTACCAAAATGAGAGACTCAAATTTCTTTTTCAGAAGTACAATTCACAATAAAACAAGTACCAAATTCTAACTATTAAGTGGGTCTTTGGAATTATTTTTTTAGTACACAGACATGCATTGGGGGAAGCTCCTGACAACACACACACAAAAAAAAAAAAAAAAACTCAGAAAATTTGTTGAAAAATATTTTTCTTGGAGGATTTGTGAGAAGTTTTTGAGTGATTTTGGTGTACAAATCAGGCAAATTAAATTATATCATACCCGTTATCTATATTTAAGAAGACAAAAATACTATTTTTACCTACATAATATAAAATGATTGACCTAATTTAATGAACCCGATTCACCTAAAAATTTCTCCATGAACCCTAAGGGGGCATTAGCTTTCTATTAAGTGATAAGTCTCAATGAGGATCTGATTCCTTGATCCCCAATTATGTCAAGATCAAAGGGGCAGTGGGTATCATTTTTCTGTCAAGTTTTGACATCTTAAAAGACAGCACTCACCAAATTTGTAGAACTATGCTTATTCTTGATTTATTAGACTTCACATCTCCACTCTAGTAAACTATATCAAAACCCCACATGCTCATGTTATGGTTAAAAAATTTCCATATACAAATATTTTTATAATTAATTAATTATTGTTTCTCTTTGATACATCTGAAAAGTTCAGCCTTTTGTTTTATAGTAATATTATTCATAATGGTTGTTTGAGAGTATCAAGCATCCACTAGTCATATCTTGGAAGATCTAAAAAGCCTAAAATTGCTTAAAAAAGAAAAAGTATAATTTGTTTTTATATACTTGTAATGAATTGAATAATCTATCTTCTGCAGAAACTCTATGTTTGAGTGGCTAACTAAAAGTATCAAAAGCAAGGATGCTTAGGCTAGTTTTTTTAAAAAACCAGATTACATGGTCTCCAATGTGGGGTTCAAATTTATAGGAAAAGGGTTCTCCAAAGATTATCTAGAGATAATATTTCAAATAAAATATTAAGAAAGACAGGGATAAAGCAAGATAGATTGGATATAAAAAAGTTAATTTAGTATACGAGACTCTCGTTAAGATCGAAAAGAGTTAGATATATGCAATTTTATTTTTCACAAACGAATAGGTTGTTTTCGGGATTAGATATATGCAATTTTATTTTCACGAATAGATGAGTTGTTTTCGTAAATCAGATCCGTGACCTTCAGATCATAATGGAGTAAACTTATCAGAAACAACATAGAACGATAGAGTCATTAACATCAGAACGGGATAATAATTGACTTTATAATTAATGATGAATGTCACAAAGAACTTATAAATACAAACAATAAATTACAAGAAATTAAGAAATGAAGAGAAAATGTGTCAATTAAACATGATGGAGCGAAATCACAAATTAAGCTTGACGAGGAATAAATGAGATAAATAAAAAGAGAATAATTGAAAAGGATAAAAATGTCATTTTCTAGTGGCAACCAACTTTCATATATAATATAGATAAAAAAACTTATTATTCACACTCCCATTAAGAATGTTTTGATCACTTACACTCCTACTCATTCTCTTTATGAGTGGGAGTGCAAATGTAGTTGAGGGAGTGGAACAGATGTAGCCTATACATAAATACATACATGATACAAATATATTACTTTTCTAATTTTGTATAATATTATTGTTGTTTGGTGTGATGGTTTTGAGGAAGACAATGGAGAGAGTGAAAGAGAAATGTAATCTACTTTTTCTTTTTAAGGGATTGCAATAAGTGAAAGATGGACATGAAAGCCATAATTGGAGCATCCAAAGGAATTCTCAATTCCACTACCCACCAAAGTGGCAGATGTCAATTCACTTCACTTTATGTGGGGTAGGGTTTTTGGGGTCACCTCAACTTGCCCAATGCCCTAAAACAGTCATTGTATCAATTAATTAATGGACAGACACTAAAAGATGGGAGAGTAATTGGTAGCTGGAGATTCTTGGTGGGATATCAAGTATAACCTAAATAGACCACTTGTTGGAAAAAAAACTCAAACTCCACTCCATTATTTGTTGTGTTTTAGTTTGATGGACAGATGACAGTGGACACAAGGTACAAACACTAAAGTTTTAAGAGAATTGCTAGCATGTGAAAGATCAGAATTTTACTGATATGATTAGTGTATATATATTACATATACATATAATATGTAAGCATCAATTACATCATGAGATTTCAACAAGTTCCGATACAGGGTTGGTCACTCTCCGATGTGTTTTCATCAAACTTTTTCAGCAAAAACTGGATTGGACCACTTTATTGTGAGTGGGTGTTTGGGGGCGGCTGCGACGCATAAAACTATCTTTTTGTTTTCACTTCAAAACATAATTTATATTTTATTGAGAAATGTTACGATGAGTTGCAGAAGATAAAATCTCGTAATCTGATTTGTATATATAATTCACGTACTACTATCACGCACACGAATACATTACACGTACTAATCAAATCGAGAATTTTATATCTTTCACAACTGACCGCAATATTACTCGTACTTTATTTTACGAGTCTTTGATTCTCTCTTTCAAAATCACTTTTTGTGCATAAAATTTATCAAATTTCCGTTTGCAAAAGCTTTTACTTCTTAAAAACATTATTTCTAGACCCACCACTCTCCACTTATCTAATGCAGACAATATAATAAATTGAAAGAAAAATAAATAATACAAAATTACTTTCACACAATTTTAACCAAACTGATTATATCATCAGTGTCTATCTGATGGGTATTTGGAATTGCTTTTCTAAACGTTTAAAAAAGTGCCTCTAGAAAATCAACTTTAAGACAAAAAACTATTTTAAAAACTTGGCCAAATAATCAAACATGTTTTTCAAAACACTTTTTACAAAAACAAAAATCCAAATCCAAATGCAAGTAAAATTAAAATGCAAAGGTTACCCCAAACAAGGCCTTTCAAATGTCTTGTTTGGCACGTAAGAAAGAAATGATCACTTCATGAAATAAAATAAAAATTATTCATTTAAACCAAAGAAATACTTGAAATGATTTTTAATAAAATACTCATTATATAGAATAAGCATTTGTAATCATATCAAATAAGAATAAAAAATAAAAAAATTAAACGAACATTTCTAAAATACACATTACATCGTATCAAACATGACGTAAGTTCTTTAATTTACCACAAGTCAAGTGCCCAATGCTACCACTAGAAAAAAAAATAGTAGTCATAGGTTACAGATTGCTTGTCCACAACCATTCGGAGTTGTCAGAAATCCACAGCAGCGAGAGAGGATCAGACTCACCAATTCTGGGTTTTCTCCCCCAAATTTGGCGTCAAATTTTACAAGTCACAGTTTCTCTTCCATGCCACTGTCACAATTGATTTAGAACATGTTTGGCGATGTGACCAAAGATAAAAAAAAAACCCCACTTTTTTTCAATGAACGTCTTTGAAATCAGAGAGAAATCGCATGATGGCCTAGCAATTCAAGCAATTTGAAACTTTTCATTTGACGCCAAACTACCCCTTAGTTTCAGTGTTCGCTAGGATCCCATGCAAGATCCAACATGCCCCAATTACATTGACAGTAGCATTGAACTATCTACTGAGTGGACAAGTACTGACTGACTGACTGACTGACATAAGGACCCATTAATATCATTGGGCCCATGATTTACAGAATAGTTTATACTATACATTGAAAACAGAGAGAGAGAGAGAGAGAGAGAGAGATAAACTATATAAAAAATGAATAGTTTATGCTAATCCGAGTTGTACTTCTATCATTCTGATGGTGCTAGCAAGTAATGGCTACCAAAATAAATTTTAAAAAATGAAAAAGAAAAACTATATATCACTTCTCAACATAGCTACAGAAAGTGCAACTTATCATCTGGCCTTCTGTTTCCAACCACATCCAAGATGGAAAAGGAAAATGTAAAGAGCAAAAATTAGCAAAAAGATCAGAAACCCCAAATTGGTAATCATTAATAGAATTTCTCTACAGAATAAGTCATTGATAGAAGAAACCCTTGTTGTCTGTTTGGTTATCCATAAAAAAGAAAATGCTGTATATTACAAAAGAAATTGATTCCTTTCCTTCCCATAATTCTTTTGAGAACCAAATGAAACCTTTTTCAAAACACACAGATGAAAAATGCTCAGCAGATTATTACCCCAACAAAGAAACACCAAAGCAAACAAGCAACGGAAAGTTAAACTGCAACCAGTGTCCTAAATTCCCTTCTTTTGCAAGGAAATTCCTCGCTGCAACAATAACTTTAAAAGGAAGCTGAGGAGCAGGATTATCGTGTATGAAGTACAAGCACATAAGAAAGTATATAGATGATCAACTTCACTTTTAAAATGCAAGCTTCAAGTATCTGTGCATATAAAAAGATTCTCTCGGAGCTTCCGTAGCCTAAATCAGAACAACAGGGGGTGGGGGCAACAAAAATAAAAATAAACAACGCGATAAGGAAACAAAGCACAATTCTTTGTTTGAAAGTGTGCAGCATATAGAGCTAATGGAAATGGAGACAATTTACAAAAAAAAATCTAAATTTTATAGGTTAGTTCATGAAAAAAGGAGCTAAAGCCCAAAATAAAGGGGAAAAAAAGTTACATGGACAGTTCAAAATGAGTAAATTAACCAGAATGATACATTTAGGACATCAACAATCCATAAGTTCTTCAATTACACAGCCAAACAACATTTGCTTTACCAGATTCAAAATTTCATATTAGAGGAAAGCAGGAGTATTCTATTAATAACAAACCATAATTCCTACCGATTTCTCAAGGAACTAACTAGGTACCAGCACCAATAACTAATATTGTCTGGTATTATCCAACAAATTATAGTAATGTATCGCTACATATATCAAGCATGCGTATGGGCCTAACTAATAAAAATATAAAAATCTATCAATCACATTATTAAACAATAAATGAACTTTATACACTCATTATAAAGCCCTAAGACCTGCATTTATCATATTCTTCATAACTAGAGTCATTTGTCCCCAAAATGATCATAAACAATACTCTATTTCAAAGATGCCATTCTGCAATAAATGTGAGAAACAAATGAAAAACCATATAAATATCCCTTTCCCAATCCCATTGTTCAATTCACATCATCCATCTAAAATCCAGTTGATCTTCTTGCCAAAATCATGGGTACCAGTTGACTAATCAGTCAGTAATATTTCCAATGCTGCAGGTAAGGGTGACAATGGTCAACTATGAAACAAGGGCACCCCCATCCCAACCCTGCCTTACTCCAACCCAAGGGCACCCACATCCCAACCCTGCCTTACTCCAACCCAATTCTGAACAAAAATGAATTAGAGAGAGAGAGAGATTGAAGGATCCAATGATTCATTAGTCACGAACAACAATCATGGGGACCAGTAGATTAATCAGTAATATTTTCAATGCTGCAGGTAAGGGTGACAATGGTCAGCTATGAAACAAGGGCACCCCCATCCCAACCCTGCCTTACTCCAACCCGATTTGAGCGAAATGAATTAGTGAGAGACTGATTGAAGGATCCAATGATTAATTTGTCACAAACAGCACTCAGATCAAACATATGCCGGTGACAGCAGCAAGAATAGTCAAAGAAAAAGATGGTAGCATGTATGGGCAAGGCATATGACAACGGTGGCAAAGTGGAACTGAGGGAGAAGGAAATAATGTTTAACACTTCTTTATAAAGAAGCATATATCAAGAATTTCATTATTTATGTATTTTTTATTAAAATCAGTGTATAACTGGGGGACAAAACAGGAGTCCCCTAAACTGATCCCTCTACAAACCCGAAACAGACTCCCCATCAAACCTACCCCTACCCCGACTACAAACATGTCCTAACAGGAGCGGGTTAACCAAGAATTATTGGGCTAAAGTGGCATCATAATTGCAGGTTACTCCTGCCAACCACCTCCCCCCCCCCCCCCCCCAAAAAAAAAAAAAAAGAGAAAAAAAATTGAATTTGAAACCAGAGTCTTAGGTTTTTTTTTTTTTTTTTGGGGGGGGGGGTAATTAAACCAGGGTCTAGGTTTGTCTCCAAATTTTCAAAACTTGCCTCTTTGCAAACCAACCACACCCCCCCTCCCTTTAAAAAAAAAAAAAAAGAGAGGAGAAGAGAAAAACCTAGGGGCATGCTCAAACCAACAGATGGAAGGCGTGAGAAGGCACATGGGGTATTGATGATCAAACAAATAAATTGCAGTAATTTTCTTTTAATTAAAAGATAAAGATATATTATTGCTTTGAGGATTTAAATGATGGAAATTAGTAACATCCCTCCACTTCTTAAGGGGTGAGAGAATGGCACTTTGTTTTAATGGGCTAACAGCCTAACACACAATGCTATCCTCAATTTTTTTTTCTTTTACTATAAAGAAAACATTCACCAAGGGTATGGGTGTTTTAGGGGCTTTAATCAAGAAATTTCTCAATAAATGTGCACTTAAACTGTATATGTATGGCAAAGAACACAATAGCATGTGCCAGAAAAGGGAAATTTCAAGTGAAGACAAATACATACATATATATATATATATATATATAACACATGTATTATCTACTATAAATAAATTTTCTGGCCGGATTATTAGTCATCATAAGTGTATTATAGAATTTTTAAGTAATGCACATATACATCTCTTATATGCCAAAAGTAAAATCTAATAGAATCTCAATGTGGCTGAATCTGAAAGTAAAATGCAACTCCCCTGGTCAATGACTTGGTTAAAGAGTTATACTGAGCCCACTAACAGGGACAAAAGAACTCGCAGATTTAAAAATTGAATGCCAGAGATTCTAACTTGTGCACATTAAACCATAATTATAAAAACACAACCAGGTAAACTACAAGAACTGACTACTCATCAAATAGAACGATACAACTGATTTTTCCACAATTGACTACTCATCGTATAGAATGATACTAATTAGGAAGTCAATTCTTAGTTATCATATCTTAGGGAAGTTAAAAATTAAAATGTGATCCACCTTCAACTCCAACTTCTGTATCCTGTGCAGCCTCACGTAACTATGGAAGCATTTGAACAATCAAATCAGAAGGAGGGAATAAAATATTAGAACCAATCTATACAACCAGCTGCAAGAAATAGAAACAAGGCAAAAGCTTCTATATAGATACAGATGAAATTGAAAAGAAAGAGCTCAATATAGCCCATCAATTGCAGCAATAAATTTGTTACACAAGTCATGTTTCAACAGAAAAACCTCTCAGAGCTTATTTTCTCTCATCGAGACAATGCCAAGAAAATTAAGGATTAAAAAACCCATAAAAACCAACTCTATGATTCTTGAAAAAGGCTTCGGCAAACACTAGTGACAACCTACCAATATATTGGTACTTCAAATTATTAAAACTATCCTTGTGCTACATGACACCCACCTTTCAAAATTCTCATGTCATTGAAATGGAGGAAGGCACAAATTCAATGGAAGAAAACGTCAATAAAATTTTTGAAAAATATAACTCAAGACCTCCTTCCTAGAGAACATCGTGTAAAATCTTGAGTAAAATCTGATATTCCTCCTCATCCTCCCCCGGCTGAAAAAAAGAAAAAATAAGGGAAAAAAATAAAGAAGTCGGGATAAATTACCCATTAGCATGAAGAATCCTGTGCCGAATGAGGCTGAAAGAATGAGCAGTGTTGTAAATCCCATTCAGTGCAGGGCACCATTACAAAGATGCTAGCAAATTACAAATCTTCAGCATCCCATCACGGCACAATTATAAACAAAGTTGCCAGATTGCTTTCGGGCAAGCAAGTTCCACTGGGGCGGGCCTTCACTTGGAACCCATGAGTTAACCTCTATAAACCCTTCACCCGAAGCCCTAGGTCCACCAATAACAATAAGCTGATCTCCACATGCCCTAAATGCCAAGCCCCAACCATTCATGGAGCCCGCTCTTTCCGGCAATCTTCCGATGGTAACCCACCCTCTCCTCTCCTTGTCAAATTTCCTCACCTCCATGCCTGCATAATCCGCTGCATACAACTCATTCTGTACAACAGCAACCAGAGGGGGTGCCTCTGCTGTAGCAAGCATCTCGTTTTCCCTGCCAGGGGACATGTCAGGGATTTCAGTCCAAGTTTTTGTCTCCAAATTGTACTCCTCTCCACACATAAGAACCTTGGAATCGGTTCCTCCAATTCCCCCAATCACATAAAATTTTCCATCCATAAATACCCCCGAACAGAGCTTCCGTGGTTTGCGCATGCTTGGGAGTGTCTCCCAAGTTCCAGTCTCCGAATTATAAAGCTCTGCAGAGTTCAGAATTTTACCCTCTGAATCGCAACCACCGGCCAAAATAGCTCTCTCTCCGAGACTGGCAGACCCAAACAAGCATCTTGGAGCATTCATCCTCATTCCAGAGGACCAAGTGTTAGTCAATATACTATATCTGTAGATGACATGGGACATCATCTCTTTTCCAAATACTAGAAGCTCAGTGCCAACTGCCAAAGACTCCTTATCCGAACACATGAAGCAATCATTGGAAGGCATCGTCGGCAAGCGCATCCAACGACGGCGATTTGGATCAAAAGCTTCCCACTCAAGGAGGCGGCACGAAAAATATACCCAGTGTTCAATCACACCTTTCTGCCGCCGCAGTCTATAGAGCTTACCACTCCGAATTAGAGAGCGGAAGCTCCGGTTCAAAGATGCAATTAAACCATAATCAGACCTTGAGCATTGAAGGAGACAACTAATTGAGATTTCGCGGCCAATGGGATGGATAAGGGAGTCTGAATCTGAACTATCCCCGGCTTGACGCTGGTTACCAGATTGGTCTGCTGAGGACATAGAAACTGGACGCAATGTTAGATTCAATTCCACTCTTTCATGAGCAGCCGGTTGCTTAGACAATTTCCTAACACCATGTTCTTCGTCCCCATCAATTTCTAACGATCGCTTGCTGTTCTGAACTTCAATTTTTTCCAGCCGGTAAGTCATGCAAGTCCAATTGTTTTCTCGTTCACAGGTAATTGGATAATCCCTTGAAACCAACCAGGGCCGATCTTCCAGCATGTCTATGTGGTTCAATCCTAAAAACAAACACCAAGTCTACAAACCCAACACGATCTAATCCTTCTTTCTTCCTCACCAGACCGAAATCCACTGCTGAAAATGGATATAACAGAATCCCCCAAAATCCCCGAAAAATTTGTCGAACACAAAGGAAAAAGAAACCGATTCAGAATATAGAAAGAAAAAAAAATTGAACTTTTTATAAAAACAAAGAAGAAAATCTAGAACCCCAGATTGTTCATCATCAAATCTTCAATAAATTAAGCAAACCCAGAAACGCCAATGAAGTGAATTGATGAAAGGGAAAAAAAAACCCAATGTTATGACTATATCTGCAACGCCCACCGATCTAAATCCAAAGAATAACGATCCAGATCAATTGAATATTAATAAAAAAAAATTATGTCTTTCAATTAGTATTATAACTGAAGATGTCAAAACGCCTCTCAAATCAATAAATATTTCAATAATGAGAATAACCCAGAATTTAAAAAGCATAAAAAAAGAGCTTCTGATCAAACGAGTTTGAGAGAAATCACGAAACAGCAAATTTCGCCAAACCAGATCTCAACAATTCGCATCAGAAACGAACCAGCAATCTAATTTTTTTTTCAAACAAAATAAATCAAAAAATAATTAACCTTTCAGTTTTCAATAACAATAAGTAGACTGGATCAATTAACAATTGGTTACGTTATGGATGAGAAGATTTTCTCAATTATTTTCTCATCCGAGAAAGAAAAAGAAAAAGAAAAAAAAATAAAAGAAGAAAAAAGAAAGAGAAAGCAAGTAATAATACAGGGGACTTACGGATTGGATAAGAAGAAAGAGGGAGAGGAGGGCTTGATTGGAATTATATGCACAGCCAATCTCTTTTCTCTCTCTACATTTGTATGTCTTTCTCTCTCTCTATATGTCTCTGCAGTTTCTGTTCTTCGCGTTCTGGCTCTAAGACGTCCTTTGGATTCTCTCTGCAAATCAGGCAGGCTTTGGTTTGGGCATTGGGGCAAAATCTTTGGGGGGTCCTTTATCTCTCTTTAATTTATTATACATAATAATTTATATTCGCAGATATAGCTGTAGAATATGTATTTTTGCGCATATATATATGTGTGTGTATATATATATATATATTTGTTTTGTAGTTACTATAGAGAGGATGAAGCGGGTGGTAATGGTGGAGGGGGGAGGTGGTGGACCCCGCAGTAGCTTTGGACTTGCCGGTTCGGCCGTAGAAGACTTTTAATTAAAACCGGCGATAGACCGTTTTGACACGTGGTTACGTATGAAAAATGAAAATAAAAAACAAGGACACCATCCGTTTTCACTACGCCTTCGCTTTCTTTCTATGGCGTGCGAATTTCTCGCCTGGTCAATTGCTGTGGCTGTCCTTTTTCAACTTCTCGTCTCCAATAACTCGTCAGAGTACCATTTCAAATTGGCATATTTGGAAAAAATATTCTTTACATATTGTACATTAATAATTTATTATGTCCTTTTTTTATTATATTTCACTGTAATTGCAATAAATTGGTCGAGCCAAGGAAAAGTCATTTCTAAACAAACGTATTTTTTGAGTTTTTAAGTTTCATTCTTACTGTTTATATTTTTAGAGTTGTTACATAATTTTATAAAGCATTAAGAAAAATTAATTAAACTTTAATTGTTTGAATTTTTTTATTTGGCAAAAAAAATATATATATATATATATTCTATTTTTATAATAGATTATAATATATATGATCAAATGACACATCGACACGTAATATTCTAAAGTCAGAAATAAAAAATGGACATATTTTGAGAACAATTATTTTTTTATCAAATGTTCTGATAAATATATTTATTGCAGTGATGGATTCATAAATTATAGTTAGGAGGACAAAAATGTAAACTTCAAAATTTAGAGATACTTTTATATATATATATATATATTATAAAAATAGAGAGAGTTAAGTTTTAATTTTTTTTAAATTATACTAAAATAAAGGCAAAAATAAAAATACAATTTTCTAAGTTTTTGGTGTGAAAGGAGTCATGGCTCCTGAGTCCTCCTTCCCCTCCGGCACCGTTTTGTTGTATATCAAATCATGTGAAGAATGTGTAATCAATATGTATGACTAACAAATAAATTTTAATAAACATTTTTGGTAAAGATAATATTTTTCTTTTTATTTAGAAGTTTGGAAATGTAATATTGAAAAATTACATACTCATGCGTATTAAAATGTGATGAATCACTCGCTCAAATTGACTTTTTTTTACACCTCATCTATCAAATGGGACTTGATATATATATATATATATATATATATATATATATAATGACTCTATATGAAGCAAACTATAGTTGATTTGATTAAGTGAAAACGTCAAGGTTAGGGGACTACTAAGGAAATGATAATTCATGCCCACTTTGCACGTAAGGGCTCAAATCATATCAGTATATCACAAGAAAAATTAAAAATAGGAAAAATTGAACAGTCCTCATTGCATTTTTTTTCTTTTTTTTTTTCAATTTTTTTTTTATAGTGTAAAGTACAGAAAACAGAAAACCCTTATCAACCATCTTTCTCTATTTTAAACATTCAAATAATAAATTGTATTAAAATCAAAATGTTTTTAAATTTTTTTTGTTAGTTATAGACATAGACATAAGTTTTTTGTTAGTCACACACACACATAATTAATGAGGAAATATCAAATTTTAAATTTTTTTTTCAAACCTAATCATAGACATAGACATAGTGAAAACGGAATCGAAGCACCTAATATCCTCTGAATTAGATTTAGAGGGGATAAATAATAAGTTTTTATCGTGAAAAACCCTTGTATTAAAAAAATCATAAAACCTAGTCCGGTGTACAAAAATTTACACTGAAGAAGAATATGAGTATGGACTCGACTTAAGTTATACTACTCAACTCCTTAAATTTTGCTGTAAATGATCTTGAACTTCTTACGCTTGAATCCACAAACTATTTTTCAAATTTCTATATTGGAATGAATTCTCAAATTTATATTAATAATAAAAAATAAAAGATTTTATTTAAAATTCTTATTTTAGATCTTTAATCGTATACAGTCAGATTGCGTATTACTGTTTTCACATTTTATGCAACTTGCTTGTTTCACCCAACCATAACATAAACAATTCAGATAGTTTGATTATAATTCAGCTCGATTAAATTGACAAGTTGATTAGACATGATAATTCATTATATAATTTATTGTAAATTTGTAGATAATTTTTTTATTATGTGTTTGATTGATTTATTATTGAATTATATTAAAAAATTATTTTCATATAAAAAATGTTTGATACATCAATTTGATTTATCGAATAATGTGTCAATAATTTTTTTGTAATTAATATACATGTTTTAATTTTTTATTTAAATTTTAATAAAAAATTATAATAAATAATATCATCTACGAAATTAATTCAATACAAATCAAATTAGTATGACTCTTTTCATATATATATATATATATATATATATATATAATAGTGTGAGGGAGAGGAAGATAAATAAAGTATCCAATTAAGAAACTTTGATTACCTTTCACTGTGCGCAGATTCTCAATAATAATGATTTCAGCTTTTAATTATATATATATAGTATATGTATAGGTGGAGATGGGGTGGGCTTCAAACTTTGTTGCCTATCACCGTGAAAATAATCATCACCTCCGCCTACCCTTGTCTCTTTGTTTTCTTATTGGATTGGATGTATTGTGTTTCTTTTCTTTCCTCCAAATGAGAAAAGCAAAGATCAAAACCATGTGATGTTGGAGTTATGATCAAGTAATCTAAACATTGGTCGATAACAAAAAGTTCAAACACGTACAGCATTAGCTTGGTCTTCCCTCATTAATTACCATTCAACTATTGATGTGATCACACACACACATATATATATATATATATAATCAAAATGATTATTTAAAAAATTGAATTCACTAATTTTGAGAAAATTAATATTTATATCACTTGAATAAAACTTTAATTTTAAGTCCAAAGTACTAATTAATTTTTTTAATTTAGACCCATTAAATTTGTTAATTAATGTGATATATATATATGTGTGTATATATATTTATTTATGTAAATATATACAGGATGTCATAATCTGATTATGAAAGTCACCATTATCCATCTTCAATCTCATTTTCTACCAATTGCAAAACAAAAGATAGAATGATATTCTGAAATATAAGTATAGAATAATGTATATGGTGGATGTGGTTCCAACTCGTCTTCTTCTACAATTGTGGTCCCATGAAGTGAAAGATGCCTTCTCTATGTAATCACATCATACGGCACAAATCGAATCACGTTTTCATCACGATATTTTGACCGTACCTAATGCGACAAATTCCATCCAGTAACGTGAAATTGAGGAAAAGCCACCGTTGTGGAGACGATAATAACCCTGATTTTCTTTCAAACTTTGCTCTAATTATTCATTAAAAAGGGATAGTTTTGGGTTTTTGCACACTATTTGTTTTTTTAGTGGTTTTCGCTTCTTGTTTTTGCGTGTATGACTTGACGGCGTCGTCGACGACCGACGCGGACCAAAGAAGTCGGTCGTGCGGCGCATGTGACCGTCACTGAGGAATTTCGATCTGATCTTAACACACGTGCCAGCTATAAATTTTGGGCAAAGACATCGGTATGGGAATGCGAGCCACGTGTCGGCGCACGTGGGACCTCTCAAGTGGAAGTAAGTGTCCAAAAAGACACTATTCTTTTCTTTTTTTAAAAAAAAAAATTTATTTATTTCAATTGTATAATTTATATATGCGTGCGTCTGACAACGTGAATGTGTGTATATACATATATATATATATATACACAATAAAGATAAATTAGTTTTTTTTCCTAAAAATTCTAATAATTATACTAATTTTTTAGAAAAAATTACTGTAATTTTATATATTTTATCTAATAAATTAAAAATATACTATTAGTCATTATTTTAAAATAATAAAATTATCTTTTTATATTTTTTTTAATTTCTAAATTTTAACTATTTTTTATTTTTTACAAAGAATTTTTTTATATAAAAATATATTTAAGATAAATAATTTATTTTCATTTTATATGTAAAAAAATCTAAGATTTTTTCAATATTTATTTAAAAAATCAAAAATAAAAAATTTAAAATAAAAAATGTTAAAAATAAAGAAAATGAGAATTTTGTCTTTTTTAAAAAAATTGACAATAGTAAATATAATCTACACATACAATAATTATATATATATATGTGTGTGTCTGTGTGTGTGTGTGAAAGTATGAGTGTGTATATAATATAAAATATATTTATAATTATCAGCCGCCTGTGGTTCTCCCACTATTACGCTTTAGGCAAGTGAAATCAGTGAAATGGTAACGTTACTTTTGGGGGAATGTCCGGCCGTGCCGGCTTTCGCTTCCATTTTCTTCATTATTAAACTGTTTCTTTCTTTTGCCAAAGGTAATCAGATAGACATCCATCAAACCACGTGACATTAGTTTTAGTGAAAGGTTTTCAAACTTGCTTTTGATGGGCTGAGAGTCTGAGGAATTGATTCATTATTCTCAATTTGCGCCACTAACGTGTTGTCAAATTGGGTTCTTTTGTTCAATGACACAATGAAGGTTATCCCAAACACTTCTTTTCGTTTCTGTTTTTTATTTCCTTTTAAATTCATTTTTTTCTTCTTTTCCATATTAATACTTGTATACGTGATTCACTTGGATATTTGATATTCATCTCGTTTATTCGATTTATACTTAATCCTTTAAATTTTAAAAATAAACAAACACCTTGTTGTGATTTTGAAAATTGAACAAACATACCCTATTTTTAAGAGGAGATGTATTTTAATTTTAAAACTACACATTTAAAGTATAAAAGAATTAAGTGAAAATTGAATAATTGTGACAGTAAATCAAACCATGTTATATGAGCTCGTTCGTAATTGACTCGATTAAAAACTTGGTTAAGATCGACTCGTGAGATAAACAAGAGCAACTCAAACTTATTTTAAGACTCGTCAATTTATTGAATTTGGTTCGATAAGCTAATAACTGGTCTAATATTATATAAAAAACATTTAAGTTATTCAAACTCGATTCGCGATCGGCTCGTTTGAAGACTTGTTCAAGATCGGCTCGAAATATTATTCGCTAAAATTTGAACATAATTTAAAATTCGTTTATTTTAGTAAACTAAGTTTGAACAATTCATTTCTCAACTCATTTTTGACTCTAATTCTGGTTGGATTTTGATCAACTTAAACATACATGTTGAACATAGTACAAAACATCTCATTGAAAATCATATTAATTACATATGTTATGAAACTTGTGATAATAAATCATGTTAGATTTTGAATGAGTTGAACATTTTGAGCTGAGTACAAAACACCTTATTATAAAAATTATGGCTGAGTACAAAACACCTAATTATCAATATCTACTTCACATAAAATAAAAGTACCATCAAGGGTAATGAACTTCAAAACTGTTGAAGCAACTGTAATTTTTTTTTTTATTGAAAAAACTTTCTATGCCATCATCTCTGTTATATTTCTTCATTTTCACTCAATGCCATAAAAATTTAAAAAAAATGTACAATTCTTATTTCTTTACATTAGTGCTTGACTATATATTTGGAAATAACTATGTAGTTCAGAAATTTTTTTTTATACCAAGAAAATCATACGGATATTGACCATAGATTATATTTTGAATATTATTTTAATTTTGTAAGTAAATAAATTCTTCAACACTCACAATTCATTCGCGTTGTGTGGTAGGTAACCTCAAAGGAATTTGCACTTAAGAGTATTTTGTTTGTAAGATAGTTTACTTTTGTTTTTTTGTCATTTAACTATTTTTTTCAAACTTGTTTTTGGAAGGCCTGTTTAGGAAATTTTTAAATTGAATCAAGTTAAAACCATCCTTATTAAGTTATCTGAATTTTAAGAAAATAAACTCTTTTTTGATATGACTTTATTCAGGTTTTAAGTATTTTTTTTAAAATTAGATATAAATTAATATACTGTTAAAAGGTACATGTTAAACAGTAAAAAAAATTTAAAATCAGTTTATCTGTATTCTACCGAATCGGTTCTAACATTTTTCAAACAGGCCATAAGTAAACTCATTTTTGTGCATTTGAATAAGTAAAATTAATTCAACCAAACATCATGTCTTTTTCTTTAAGAAAATGTCATAAATTCAAGTTTTATCTTTTTTATTAAGAGATGTGAACATTTCAGTCATAGGTTGGGTTGATTTATTTGTTCGGAGATGATATATTTTTTTTATAATAATGTAACAATAATATAATTATATTATTAAATTAATTAATTGTAGTACTCATTATATTAATAAAAGAAAAATAAAAAAAAATCAATGCAGATGTAAAAGTGATTGGACATCTAACCCTTTTTACATCTTGTAATAAGGAGAATCTCAACTAACCGTTTAACAATTTGAGTAAAGTTATTACAAACTCAAGTGTGTGTGTGTGTGTCTATATATATATATATATATATATATAAATTTAACTCTTTTATATCAAACTATTAAAAAAAAAAATATGGTGCACTGAATCAGTCAATTTAACACTTTATTTATGAAAGGTGTGAAAATCTTGGCTGATATTCTAAAAAGAATGGGTGTTTTGTACTATATAATTTTTTAATTGAGGTTTTTTTTTTTTATTAAAAAAAAAGAGAGATAAATAAAGGAAAAAAAAATGAAAACATGGCCACGTGCACACATCAGGTAAAAGGATAAGAAATACAATAATAAAACAGACTTCAAAACCAAGCAATTCCATCTCTATCCCCTCCCATTCCCCAACCCACAGAAAGACTCTGGCGTGCACTAATCACGTTTAATAATCCCTTCCCCACAACCACAAGGACCGAGGCACCCATTCATCCAATGCCTGACCAACACGTCTCATCCACTTGTGTAAAGACGTGTGTCCATGTGAACCATTATTGGACGGTGAGAAAGCTGTTTAATTATAATTATGACTAATTGCCAATTTGCGAACTCACAAAACACACAGTACTCCACGCGCAAACACTTTCCGTCATTACCCAACTATTAATATTGAAAAGTAGCACAAATGAGAAAACACAACTTATTGACTTGACTTGTATATTGCGCGCGCGCACATTTATGTTTGTGTTCTGAATATATATGCATTTGATGCATTAGATATATGACAAGCCGTAATGTTCATCGCCACGCAATCTAGTAAGTAATCCAGGTGCCGTGTATATGCATACATGTATATATATATATATATATATATGAGTAAATTAGACTAATCACTACTTATGACTTTAAAAGATAAAATTTAAGGTTCTGTCTGGATAGTGATTCTGATATAATTTTTTAAAAATATTTTTAAAATGTGTTTCATAATTTTTTAAAAATTACAAAAATACGTTTGATTATGCTAATCAGAATGTGTGAGATACATTTCAGAAAAGAAAACTCAAAGAGATACGTTTCAGAGGTGTATCCAAACAACATTTCAGTTTTTTGAGTTAAAAATATTTCTTTTGGATATGTATCCAAACAGCGCCCAAGTGTCTCGAGTTTGAATGTTTTTATGCGCTGATTCTTAACAACTAAAGTTTAAAAGATAAAAAAAGACTTAGTTTGATGAAAAAAATTACACTAATTTTCATGAAATTTTTAATAATTACATTTATATTTAAGATTTTGAAATTATGTTAACGTCCCTCAGTTTACTTGAAAAATTACAAATAACTACTTATAGTCAAATTTTTTTCTTTTAAAATAATACAACTAGCCTTTTCATATTTTTTTAATATATTTTTTTCAATTTTGATCAATTTGTTTTTTCAAATTTTTTTATTTTAAAATAAATATTAATTAAAATCTTAAATTTACTTTTATATAAAATGAAAATAAGTTATTTACCTTAAATAAATTTTCTATGAAATAAATTATTTTTTAAAAAAAGTTAGAAAAAGTTAATCAAAATTGAAAAAATGAAGACATAAAAAGACATGTAAGAGACAATTTTATCATTTTGAAAAAAAAAAATTAACTGGAAGAAAGTATCAGTAGTTTATTAGTAAAAATAAGACATGTTAGTGTAATTTCAAAAATTTAAAAAATATTAATGTAATCGTTACAAATTGTAAAAGAAGTTAGTATAATTTATCTTATACGTGTGTGTGTGTGTGTGTGTGTGTGTTGGGATTTTGAAAAAGAATGTGAATGTGTAAATGAGATGGGTCTGATTTGTACAACTGTGTTGCCTTTTTTTAAATTTTCTTTTTGCCTTATAGTTTCTTTTGCTTTTGCTGGTGGTGTTATTTCTTGTTTTGGAGTGAAATTAAGGCGGATAAGTGAGGGCTACCCATGTGAGATGTATGGTTGTTTGCATGACATAGATTGCATATTAGTTTGGGTTATATCTGGCAATGGTCCATTCCAATATCATAAAGTTGGGTTAAAACCAATCCACCCAAATCAGAAGAAATCACAAAAGATAATCTCCATTAGTATATATCAGTTTCTTTCTTAAAATGATCATGAGCTTGTACCAAACCAAAGGTATACTTTGCCACTTATAGATCCATATATGTTCTTCCAATATATCAAAACACTTGTATGCATGTATATATGTGATTAATCAATCATGTGTATCTACATGTGTGAATTTATTTGAGGTGTCTAAGATAGGACTATAAAATGAATAAAGGTATTCGAATTCGACTTATAATCTTGATTAGAAATTCGTTTGAAATTGACTTATGTGTACTGACGGATTCAAAGAGGGTCGATGGGGCCATGATCCCCTCTCCAAATTTCGGAATTGTATTTTTACCATCTATTTTATTAGATTTTTTCTTTTTAAACAAAATATTAAGACCTGTCCCCCTCTCTAATATTTTTATATATTCATACAAATTCTAATACCTACCCTTTCGCCCTCTTAACTATAATGTCTAGATCCGTCACTGCTTATATGATAAATGAATCATGTTGAACATACTTTAAAATTCAGTAAATTTATCGGATTTGTCTCAAATTCGACTCGATAAGTCAATAAATACTCAAATATTATATAAAAAATTAAGTTACGATCAACTTGATTAAATACTCATTCGAGATCTGTTCGAAATATACAAAAATGAGGTAAGATCATAAATTAAAACTCATTATTCTTTACAAACCAAGTTTGAACAATCTACTACTCGTCTTGTTTACAACCTATGTAAAGAAGTATGAACACATGGGGTTAGAAGTGAGGTGATATAAAGCTTTGGATTATTAAAAGAGAATTCAATTTGTTAGGGACTCTTAAGGTTGGAATAATTAAGTCAATTAACAAAAAAAGCCAAAGTGCAAAGGTCAACGGAAGAGACGTATTCCTTGTGCTCACCATTTCTATGGAATATATATCTCTCAAGAAATTATTTGGCAAACGTCAACCTCACCCCCCCCCCCCCCCCCCTCTCTCTCTCTCTCTAACATATGGATATAGTTTCATATATGGGAAAAAAAAAAAAATCATATGCACACCACCCTGTTTCATAGCTTTATGTCCTCTTCACAGATAATAAAGAGGGAGTTGCAAGAAATCCGTGAATTTCGCCTAACGAAAGCAACCGACCTTCATTAGAAATTAAACCCCAAATAAGCCACTTAAACGACCGCATTCATGATAATGACATCCCTCCATTAAAAGACTTTGAATATATATATATATATATATATATATATACACACACACACACACATATATATACATACATGTGTCATAGTGATAGAGGCATCTTTAATTTTTAAGCTGACCCCTTCTCATTTCTTTAGTCTCCAGCTACAAAAAAGCCAGATTAGATGCCATTTTTTCCTTTCTTCTTCCAGTTAATGCTATGACTTGGAACATTGCCCTATCACCCATCAAACACGTCCTACATTTAATTTATTTTTTTATTTTTTTTATTTAAAAAAATGGGGATTCCAATCTTGGAACCTCAAATCATCCACCTCTCTTAATCATGGCTTGCTCATATAATAAGTGGAGAATCATTTAGGTATATATACTGATTGACACCCTACATTAGATTTTGATTCAAAATTAGATGGATGATGAAATGCATTTCTTGACTACTAGTGGGTTGTTAAAGAATATCGCTTCTTCTAGAGTTTTGAAAAAAGACAGTACTTAGATCCAAATCAAATTATTTGAATACATGACATAATCTTAATTATTATGTATATAATCACATACACATGTACAAATATATCGCATACGTGATAAATTGTGGTTAAAACACGTACCAAAATTAAAAAAAAAAAATGTTCCTTATCCCTAATTTGAAAATAAGCATTGTTTTTTTTTTTTTATTCTTTTATCTTTTGATCATTGATGAACTTGTAAGGTTATAAGAGATGCACTTGTTATGAATGGTGGGTCCCTAGTCTATATGATTTGATTTGTCACATTAAGCATGATGATTAGATTAGCAAGGTTAAATAAAGTACTAAATATTGATTAGTGATGAAAGCCCAACAAAACCCATATTAAATTAGTGATTATCCTATAGAAAACTATTCTTTTTTGAAAAGTTTGTATCCTCTACAATCTCTTTCAATTTTGCACTTTTTTGCAAGCTCAATCACATGAAGCCTATAATATCACTTTGGGATTTTTGATGCTTTACTTTGAAACAACTTGGGTTAAATATAGTGAATGTGATTGGTTAATACAAGATTTATAAAAAAGTAAATGTGGGGAATAAAATCCTTTCACCCATTAAGCTTATTCCAATTGAATCCTAATGTTGATTAAACTAGCTAGCTAACTACCAGCAATCTAAAGCTTACATATAATTGGGTTATACACTAACAAACAATTAGTGAACTTAAATAATTGGGTTTCATTTAGAAGTATTAAGTACATAAATCAATATATTTCATTTGATCTTTTCTGATTTTGTAATTCAACAATTGAGTAATTACTTTATATTTTGTGATGAATCAAGTTATAATTAGCATTTAAACAATTTCTTTAAGTACTAAACAAACCAATAACAAATGAAAAAACCTAAGAGGGTTTAAAAGTGGAAAAGCTAGCAAGAAGCATGTTAGTTTGGATGCTGTCCATACCTCAAAATCTGTTATTGTGCCGTGTTTGGCTGTAGAGAATGGATTTCTTTTTCTTTTTACCTTTTTGCTCTCTTTCTAGAAGATTAGTGTGATCTCTTTGTACAAGTAAGAGTTGAAATCTTTCTTTCTTATTGTTTTGATTTTCTCTTTTGTCTGGGTGATTCTGTCTTTCAAATTTTCATACTTGAAAAATAAGGGAACGATTATTCGCACTTCATTTACTACAGTCGAGCTCCAAAAATTAAAAATTTATTTTTTAAATGACGAAAACTGTACTTTTTAGAACACTACACGGGGAGTGGGGATAATTTGACCCAAAAATAATAGCAAATTAATGTGTTTCTTAATTTATTTCACTCTTTCTTAATTTCCTTTATTTTTTAAAGTCTGTAGTAGGCATATAGACCTTGTATTCAAGGCCGGAGCTAGAAAAGTTTTTTAGGGGGCTAGAATTTTTTTGAATAAAACTTTAGGAAGGAATTTTTTTATTTTTTTTTGAAGTTAGGATAGGAGGTTATAAGAAAAATAATTTTATTCTCGAAATTAGAGGGATATATATATATATATATATATTTGCAAAATGTGGAACAAATTTTTTTCTCTCAAATTTAGAATGAGATTTGCATGTAAATTTTTTATTTCTTTTTGCAAAATTTGGGGGGACAACTCCACCCTTGCTTGTATTATGCTACACTTCGAACTTGATCTGTGAAAAATCTTATCATTTTATTTAAAATTTTCTTTTTAGGGAATAGTTCGTGAAAAAAAAAATTGGAACTAGTTTTATAAGTTTTAGAATATATTGTATTTTTCAGTATGGAGAGTAGTAGTGTTTTTTTTTTTTTTTTTTTTTTTTCATTTTTCAAAAAGAAAGAATGTTTGTATCAACTCCCTTATAATCTTCATCCTTGATGGTAAAATTTTCTTTCGTGGAGGTAGTCTTTCAAATCGAATCATTTAAATTTTGGTGCCTTGTTTTTTTTTTTTTAAATGTTTTGATTATTTTCATATTTGGAATTGCTTGTCCACAATGTAACAAACTTTTTGAAGGGGTAATTAATTCTAAAAGAGTTATGATATGTAAATAATATAGAATTTTCACTCATAAATACAAAATAGTAGTTTTTTCTTGAAAGTCTAAGCAATTCTAGGGTCTATTGTTTTAATGGGGGCTTCCTCTAAAAATAAGCAGGAAATTCCATTGAGCCATTGCTCCATACGATTTTTTTTTTTTTTACGTAGAATACTTGTTTTTCTCTGAGAATAAGAAAATTCATTATACAAATCTTTTTTCATTTTCAAAATTTATAATGTTATAGTATTATGTATACAATAATACGTTTCAAATTAAGTAATTCAACAATTGAGTAATTACTTTATATTTTGTGATGAATCAAGTTATAATTAGCATTTAAACAATTTCTTTAAGTACTAAACAAACCAATAACTACTGGAAAAAAACTAAGAGGGTTTAAAAGTGGAAAAGCTAGCAAGAAGCATGTTTGTTTGGATGATGTCCATACCTCAAAATCTGTTATTGTGCCGTGTTTGGCTGTAGAGAATGGATTTCTTTTTCTTTTTACCTTTTTGCTCTCTTTCTAGAAGATTAATGTGATCTCTTTGTACAAGTAAGAGTTGAAATCTTTCTTTCTTATTGTTTTGATTTTCTCTTTTGTCTGGGTGATTCTGTATTTCAAATTTTCATACTTGAAAAATAAGGGAATGATTATTCGCACTTCATTTACTACAGTTGAGCTCCAAAAATTAAAAATTTGTTTTTAAAATGACAAAAACTGTACTTTTTAGAACATAACCGGTTACACAGGGAGTGGCGATAATTTGACCCAAAAATAATAGCAAATTAATGTGTTTCTTAATTTATTTCATTCTTTCTTAATTTCCTTTATTTTTTAAAGTCCTTAGTAGGCATATAGACCTTGTATTCAAGGCTGGAGCTAGAAAAGTTTTTAGGGGGCTAGAATTTTTTTGAATAAAATTTTAGCAAGGAATTTTTTTTTTTTTTTGTTGAAGTTAGGATAGGAGATTATAAGAAAAATAATTTTATTCTTGAAATTAGAGGGATATATATATATATATATATATATTTGCAAAATGTGGAACGAATTTTTTTTCCTCAAATTTAGAACGGGATTTGCATGTAAATTTTTTATTTCTTTTTGCAAAATTTGGGGGGACAACTCCACCCATGCTTGTATTATGCTACACTTCGAACCTGATCTGTGAAAAACTTTACTGTTTTATTTGAAATTTTTATTTTTTTAGGGAATAGTTCGTGAAAAAAAAATTGGGAATCTTTTTGTAAGTCTTGGAATATATTGTATTTTTCAGTATGGAGAGTAGTAGTGTTTTTTTTTTTTTTTTTTTCATTTTTCAAATAGAAAGAATGTTTGTATCAACTCTCTTATAATCTTCATCCTTGATAGTAAAATTTTCTTTCGTGGAGGTAGTCTTTCAAATTGAATCATTTAAATTTTGGTGTCTTGGTTTTTTTTTTTTTTTAAATGTTTTGATTATTTTCATATTTGGAATTGCTTGTCCACAATGTAACAAACTTTTTGAAGGGGTAATTAATTCTAAAAGAGTTATGATATATAAATAATATAGATTTTTTCACTCATAAATACAAAATAGTGGTTTTTTCTTGTAAGTCTAAGCAATTCTAGGGTCTATTGTTTTAATGGGGACTTCCTCTAAAAATAAGCAGGAAATTCCATTGAGCCATTGCTCCATACGATATATATATTTTTTTATGTATTATATATATAATAATACGCTTCAAATTAAGTAATATGAACTTCTCTCAAATTGGATACGCGTCTTGCTGCATTATATATATATATATATATATATATATATATATATGAACACTTTACATATATGGATGGAAAACAGAAAACTTAGGCGATTTGGTAGCCAAAAATGGCTAGAGATCATGTTCCATCTGCATGAGAATAACGAAAATTATCGAACTTAGAATCAGGTTCTCAAGGAATGAAAGTAAGAGCATTGATGCATGCAGTGGAACAACAAACAGATAATTATTCTGTGTAGATGTAACTAGCTGTCCTCTTCCAATCACCCTAGAAAAAAGCGTCCTGCAGTGGTGGCCAGGACAGCTTGAAAAGCTAGATGGCAGGCATATACATACATATATATATATATATATATATATGGCAAATACGTACAAACACACAAGCATTCAGTGTTTCGAACCAAAAAATGTCCATCACAAAATGCTGGCATGATATATATCATTTGACCAAGAAACTACTTGCGTATATATCTATCTCAAGTTGATTTTTGGTAGTCATGAGCTGTTAAAAATGGAGTTATGGAGGAGTTGATAAGTTGAACATAGACTGTTTGCTAGTCCACTCTTAATTTCTAATGAAGTGATTAAGACTCTGAGTGGTTGTCTAAACTTCACCAGTAAATGATTGGAATATGTAGGTTTCCATTGTTGCCTAACTATTTTTATTGCATGGCTTGACATTAACTTGCAGTTTCATTAGCACGAGAAATTATTCAATGAGACTGTTATTTCTCATCATTATTCGATATTGTGTGACAGTATCTTATAAAATTTATCATTTTTTTTTTGAATTTGTGATGTCGTGCCACTGAAAATTCTCTCCACTCTATGTGGTGCAAAGGCCTTCCATGAATATAATTTAGCAAGGTTTTTGAATTAGTTAAATTGAAGATTGGGTTGTCAAGCATCATCTCTTACAATCTGAAAATATATTGTTGTATAAACGTTTCCACCCTATATATTTTGGACTCCAACCTTTCGAATTGGATGAGTCGAAAAGAAATTTGGGTAATATCCCAATGTCTCATGGTTGAATTCTGCGAACAAAATCTAATTAAGGAGTGATTTGATGGAACGACTGAGACTTTCAAAGAAACGGACCGACTCTGCGATTTTGAAAATACTGCATCATAGCTCCGTTGAGAGAATAGCAGGGTGACCCCGCCTCTTTATTTATTTATTTTTTTGACTAGTGAGAAAAATGATTAGCCATGGGGCCTTTAGCCATCATCTTGTGGAATTTGACTGAGCCCAAATTATTTTAATTTGCTCTTCTTCTTTTTTGTTTGAAGGTGATAGGTGGACTGCATGTACAATTTGGTAATTGAGGAGGGTGTTCTGTAAGACTCCCCTTCACACTGCCTAAAATAACGACGATGCATGGGCTAGCCCTTGAAAGGTCTTAGTCCATAATAGACTTTTGGTTAGGGCTTGCCTGGAAAGTAGAGAGATAAGCAAGGCCCCAGGGCCTGGTCCAGAGTTCTAAACCAGTTAACTCATTGAAAAACATATAAAAGGCAAAATTGTTTTTTGTTTTATATATATATATATATATATATGTGTGTGTGTGTGTGTGTGTGTGTGCGCGTTATGTGACGAAGGAAAAATTTTTAAATTGTATGTGTGGATACAACAACTTGAACCAAAATCCTGACTATGGAAGAGATTAAATTTTTTCATCACAGATAGGCCAACTAAATTATTAATTCGATCAATTGAAATCTTTTTGGATAAATTTTCCCTCTTTCTCTCTCTCAAAATAGTTCATATCACAGGTTCATATGTATGACTGAATTTGCATGGTCAACCCAAGGGGGTAATTCAGTGGAGGAGTGAATCATGATAACTGCCTTGCCAAAATAAATTATGGGGTTCAATTCTCACAAAGTGAGAATTCTTTTGGAAATCATGAAAAATTCTCAATGCAGAAGCGCACAAAAAAATGAGAACCACAACATTTCGAGTTAGGTCGGTTCTAAAGAATGTTTGGATTGGGTCGATTACATAATTGTTTTTTTCGAGTTTGTTCGAGTAAACCAACCCAAGAACCAAATTTTTCATAAAAAGAATTCTTAAAAGTTATATATATATATATATATATCATATCAGTGTTTAAAAAAGAGAGGAAACCTTTTCTCTTATATAAAAATCTGATTTCTAAACTTGAACAAATTTTAGAAAGGAAACCTTTTTTCTTATACTTATAACATTGTCACATCCATGTCACAAACTAAAGTTATACCATCCCAACCCGACCTCATTTGAAAATGTTCGGGTTGGATCGGGTTTACTAATTTACGGTTTTAATTTTTTTTTAAAAAAAATTATATAAGATTGGATCGATATAAAAAAAAATTGTATAAGATTGAATTGATTCTAATTCTAGCCTGCTTTATCGGATGATGCATTGCAATTTAATTAAACTCAAATATTGTAACAAGAATCGGAGTAGACTAAACCTTACAACCATTCAACCCAAAGATTGCCCCACAGATTTGGAATGTTCATAAATAAAAAAAAACCCACAACCATGTGATCCTACTCTTCATCTTGATTTGATTATATCCCCTGTAACAAATGTTTAGTCCAGCCCAACCAAACGCATTGATTAGGCTTTCAATTAGATTAATGAAAATTATAAAAAAAAAACCCATCCCCACATTAGAGGAGCCCAGCCCAACTTATTAAACTGGTAGTGAAATATGTTTGGTTTCTTATATATGTCACTTCATTATTATAGGTTCTAGTGTCGACTTTATACAATTAGAGGCCTAAAATAAAAAAAGTAACAATTTTGAATGATATTTTTTTTTAATATTAATATAATTTTTTTACTTTAATTGCTATATATTATATTACTTTCAAAATATAAAATTTAAATCTTTTTCAACAAGAGAGAATTATATATTAAATAAATCACTAATAATAAAATGTTTACATAAACTTTTTTATCTAAATATGTAACAATAAAAAATTAGAGTACAATACGAATAAAACTCTATTAATAGAATTAAGTTTTTTTCTTAGGAGTATTTATAGGGCATTTTTTTTTTGCAAAGTTAGATTTTTATTAATCTTAGAATTCTAATTTGATTATATTATAAATAGATAAATAAAACTCTAATAATAATTTTTTTTATCTAAATATATAACAATAAAAAATTAGAGTATAGTAGGAATAAAACTCTATTAATAGAATTAAGTTTTTTTCATGGAGTCTTTGCGGGCCTTTTTGTAGAGTTAGATTTTTATTAACCTTAAACTTCTAATTTGATTATATTATAAAATATATGGTAACTTCTGTAGAATTAGATTTTTATTAACCTTTAAACTTTTAATTTGATTTACAAATACATAAAATTTGAGACCTTTTATAGAGTTAGTCTTTCATTAACATTTAAGACTTTTATTTACGGTTTGACTTCAAATTTAATTATACTAGAAATATCTAAAATTTAGGGTTTTTTTTTTTAAGTGGGACTTAAAGCAGTTGCTTTGTTGACTTTATACTCCAATCGGCGTGGTAGATTCTTTAAATTATGTAATTAATGTGATAGAATAAAGTATTAATGATCATTATCACCACATCATTTTAGATAGAAATTTAGGGAATGGAAATTGTTAAACCATAAGAGAAAACTGTTTTAACAACTTTTTTCTTTTATATGGTGTTTGTTAAGTGTGAGAACAACACGTGATCATGAATGACAGTGTTATATATTATTGACCTATTTTTTAATAATATAAGCGTTTTTAGAATAACCGGTGTTTTAATAATTGAAAAGGAGACTGATTGAGTTTGATCCAATTCCTCCCAAATAGTGTAATCACATCTTGTTTTTTTCTCTCCCTCATTAACACAATTTCCATATATGGCTTGCCCACAAAAATGCATTATTTAAAATTTTAAAACTATTTGATTAAGATAATCTTTGACTTAAAATGTCCTTTAGCTTGAATTAGGAATTAGTACCACATGCATGGTCAAGGTGGGGGGTAACCAGTGTCATGAAAGTTAGAAACAATGGCCATGAGTGTCTTCTTCCTTGTAACCAAATCAATATTAATGCTCTGCAAAAGTTATGTGAATCCATGTGTTTTATATGATCAATCAAACATAACATGTGTTCCCTGCTGCTTTTTGTATACTGTATAGTGAAAACAATCTGGTTTGGTACCATGATCAACCCAAAAAGATAGAAGCTTTCTTATGTCAAAAAGCAGCCGCAATACTTTGAATCATTTAGAATAAACTACATTGAGATTCCCTAAAATTTTGATAATTACACTGATATTTTTTTTTTAAAATTACACTAATCTTCTTTATTTTATCTGACAAACTACAAATACCTATCTCTAATCAAAATTTTTATTCAAAATGATAAAACCGTCATTTTTTAATTTTTTAATTTGTTCAATTATAACTAATTTTTTTGATTTTTTTTATCTTCAAAAAAACATTGACTAAAACCTTAAATTTATTTTTATATAAACTCAAAATAAATTATTTATCTTAAATTTGTTTCTATATGATAAAAAAGAATCTTTAGAAAAAAGTTAAAAAAAAATTGGTCACATTTGAAAAAAATAAATAGGTGAAAAATAAAAGAAGTAGTTTTGTTATTTTGAAGAAAAAAGAATTGATAAGAAGGAAGTATTTATAGTTTATCAGTAAAAATATAAGAAATTAATATAACTTTAAAAAGTTTAGGGAATGTCAGTGTAATTGTCAGAAACTTAGGAAGTTCAATGTAATTAATTTTTCCAATCATTTACTTAAAATAAATTGTTAATTGCGCCTCAAAAGGTCATTGATCTGCCTCGTTTTAATTATTTAGTTTCAATTGCAGTTTATATTGTTAGGTAGTGTTTCTGTTCTATGCATTTGGTGTGAACAGCATTTTATAATAAACCAAAGTTTGGTGAGATGAGCAGATAAAAATGACAATGAGGTGGGCTAAGCATTAAGAAACATATGTGTTCACAGGCAGCATGGTGAATAATGGAGAAGAGATTTGTGTGTTTACCAAATACCAAACCATGTGACTATGTCCATGGAGTAGAGAAAAGATGTGTATGCCATGTTGGAAAACATGCTCTTATGATTTTTTTTTTTGGTTCATAGTCCAAGGACTGACTTTACTGATGCGTAGTCAGATTGTACCTGTTCAAGAATTTTTACACAACTTTTAACTATGTAAAGAATAATCTCGAGAACATCCGTAAAGTATTGAATCAGAAACTTGTGCTTCTATATATATATATATATATAGGGTAAAAAATCATAATAGCCAATCTCAAGAGATAAAGAGTTAGAAATGCCGGAGGATTAAGTACATTGTGTATATATACACACATGTACTTAATCCTCCGGTAAAAAATCATAATAGTTACACTGAAATTGTATGTTTCTTGTTATCCTAATTTTCTGTTTGGCTTATGAGAAAATGATGGAACATAAGAGAAGATAAATTTTGCATCTTTTATATAGTTACATGCCTTTTTTCAAAAATTGAATTTCTTGATATTGGAAGCTAATTAAATAGTTATATTATTCTTGGTTGATACCCCTTTTTTAAATTACTCAAACATAAAGAAAAAAAAAATTTCCTTGCCAAATTAAAAGAGGATTGTAAAATGAACTAAACTGTTTGAGATCGGCTTGTGATTGACTCACTTAGAAGCTCATTTGAGACTAACTCACGAGATAAACAAGTCAAAACTTAAACATATTTTGATGCTCATTAATTTATTGAGCTTGGCTCAATAAACTATTTAATTGTCTAATAATACTAAATAAAAATCAAGTTATTCGAGTAATCGACTCGATTTCGATTAGAAGTTCATTTGAGATCGACCTGAAGAAATTAACAAATCAAACTTAAATATAATTTAAAATTTGTTTATTTTAATGAATCAAACGTGAACAAACCATTACTCAACTCAAGTAAACTCGACTCATTTATGACAGCTGAAGATCCAAACAAAACCATAAGAAGCATGTGAGATTTGATCACATGAGAAATGGGGGACAACTGCATCTGGCAGCTGGGGGGGGGGGGGGGGGGGGGGGGGAGGTTCAAGTTCAAACTTAGTCCCGTCAATGCATGGAGTTACGTATAACGTCTGTGCTGTTGTAGTCATATGATGCATTTCTTAATGACTTTAGAATGTCCCAACTGGGTAAAGGGAAACACCACCACATGGCCACTGAAATTGCATTTGCAGACCCCACCCTCCCCCCCCCCCCCCCCTTCTCTCTCTCTCTAGGTTCATGGGAATGGTTCATCTTTGACTATATACGTGTTTTGATACATGTGTTGTTGGGCCCAATTCTGAGAAAGAATTGAATTTGTTAAGAGACAAACAAGACGGTCATCACGTGACAATATGCAACAAAACCATACTCTTGAATGGGTGGAGTCCAAATAATACAAACAATTCACACTCATCCATAGGAGGTATGGTCACGTGACTGGTTTGGCCTCGGTCATTATTCGGCAAAATTTGTGTGTTTGAAAAAACAATCACTCGATATCATTATCTAACATTAAAAAAAAAATAGTCTTTAATAATTTTTTTTATAATTTTTTAAAAAAATTAAAAATGGCACCCCATCAAATGACTGTATAAAATGATGGTCTATAATTTAGCCAAAACTGGTGGATTAATGGTGGCCTTAATTGCGGCATCAGAGTCAACTGGGTGTGTTTGCACATTGTATGAAGGAGTGACATGCCCATCATGACCAAATTTTAAGAAGTGACTTCTAAAACTGAGCTTAAGATGAAAATAGAGACCCAAATCCAGATGTTTGACAGCTTGCCATGACAGCCCATGATTTAGCTCATGATTTGCATATTGACCAAACAGTTTGACACTTCTAATCACAAAAATTATTAAAACAATCATTTATAGTCTATTGTCTATCATATATATTAATAAACATCACCTATTATTTATAAAAAATATTACATATTTTGAATTTTTATAATTTTATTTTTTCACTTCTAAATACAAATAAATAATTTCACGTGCATTTATAAACTCCGCTACATGACATGCATTTATGAACCTGCTACATGTCTAAAAGGGAAAATCTTTTTATTAAAAAGCTTCCTCTATTTGTCTTTATTTATCAGTCCCCCAGTTGTAGGGCATACCTTTGTAATTGTACATGATTTTGGTTGTTTTTAATATTCTTTACTTACTTTAAAAAAACACAAGGGTTTAATTAAAATTATAATCTGTTCAATGATTGAAGTTGGCAGTGGTTTAATTTTAAAAGAAAAGAGAAGGGTTCAAGTCTCTTAGATCTTTTGGGGCAAACGGATGAGAATTAGTAGGGATATTACTAACATCGATCTTAACAATTGACTAAATTTTTTAAAATGAATCAAAATTTTGAGTGAGCCGATCATGACATACCTGGGCGGCATGAATTGCTTATTATTTGACCTGATTACTGGTTTTTTTTTTTTTTAGGAAATATTTGACCTGATTACTGTTGATTGTGTGTGTGTGTGTGTGTGAGGAGAGAGAGAGAGAGAGAGAGAGAGAGAGAGAGAGAGAGAGAGAGAGATATTATGCATTAATATATGTGATTTGGATTATTAAAATATGTTGAAGATCTTTTTGGGGTATTACTTAGTATGCTGTTGATTTGGATTATTAAAATATGTCAAAGGTTTTTTTGTTGGGGGTAATACTTAGGATGTTATTAAAATATATCAAATCTTTTTTTCTTTTTATAGAAAAGTTTGCTATTTTATTCACAGAAGAGAAAAGAATACACAAGATCCTCGCAAAAGAAAAGGAAAACAAAACAACAACTAGTCAAACCTAGAGAACCACAATAACAGAAGCATTCTCAGAGAAAAATCCTATCTGATAGGCGTAAGCTCAAGCAGATTTCCCAATTCTCATAGGCTTTGGTAACCTTCTTCCAGGAGGAAATGCTTTATACCTGATATGCACAATGCAAAGAAATTTACATGTTAGGATGTATTTTAAGGTTATTGAAAGCATTTGAAGAATAAACAAATTAGGGTTCCTTTGATTCTGAAAACAGGCTATTGCTGTCCATTAAATCAAGCTCATGTGACCCATATTGATTTGAATGCTCTGAAATATTAATTAAGATTATTGCTTTAATGAAGTGTTTCAGTGACCAGTCAGTCCGTTATTAAACTAATTCAAATCTCATGTCTTTTCTGACTTGGCTTGTGTCACCCATTGAGTTCACACAGCCACACTTGACGTCACGCTTGCAAGTGTGTGTGTGTGTATAATCTTAACTATGTTATAATTCGTCTGCCTGATCATTTAACAAACAAATTAACAGCTTAGCTAATTACATAAATCTGAACTATTAGTGTTTAAAATTATTGAAATGCATCGGGACCGATTTATCATGCATGATGACAAAGTCATCTCTTTTAACAGAACCGATTTAGGTTTGAGATTCAGTACATATGCACACACACCCACTTGAGGTTAGGGGGGCAATTGACCCACTCAATTTTTTTTATTCAAAGTTTTTCTTAATTTTTTGAAAAGAAAATTCAACATACTCTTTTAATTTATGTTCTTGACTCCCTTAAATTTAAAGTTTTTTACACTTTACTCTCATTTTAATTTCAATTCAACTCCTCGGTAAAACTTCAATCAATTTTTTGGGATCTTTTTATGTAGTTTACAATTTTTTAGTATCTCTCTTTTTTTTTTTTTTGTCACATTTCTTATCTAATTTACAAGTTCTTTCAAGTTAACAATTTAATTATCTATCAATTAATAAATATCTTTTTACTTCTTTACTTTTAAGAGTTATTATCAAACATCGAGAACAAAGTTTGTTCTATCTTAAACAAATTTTTGACTCCGAACCTCCACACACTTTAGTAGAATTTCTTTCTTCCCTCATTGTTATACTTCAGGAAAAAAAAAAAAACAGAAACGCGCCAATTAAAAGTGAAACTATTATTTGATTTTTTCATTCTTAAACACAATATTATATTGCTATACATAATGCATTTACTACCCTGGTCGCTAAATACTCTATGAAAAATGCTATAGCATAATGGTTTATTCCCTTTTTTTGCTAAAAAAGAAAGAAAAGAAAATAGGAATGGAACCCACTTTAATAAATGCCGGTTCCATAAGTTTGTGTTTAAAAATGAAGAGAAAAACTCATTATATATATATAGTAAATCACTCATATTTTATATGTGTATGAATGACAAGTATTAAGTGAAAATGGAGAAAACAAAAAAGTGAATCTGTACAGAAATTGGTTTGGTTGTTATGTATGAACATTTTCAAGGAAGATGGGGCGGTAACGCAGATCTCCTAAACTTGTTTCCGCATACATATGACACATCTCTTTCTTGATAGGGTTGTTTCATGGCTACTTTACCAGACTTTTGATACTTGTGTTTGATTATGTTTTCAATTTCTCAATGTATATCTTATGACAACTTTAATCAATTGGCAAACCGTACTGTTAGTTAGAGAAAAATCCAATAAGGCCATTCACAAGATGATGCTAACTTATGATTGATATATTACATTCTTTGGGGCATGGAGGCATTGACGACTGAACGCAAAATTATTTAGTTTCGGTGTGACGGTTATTATGATTGTTGTCATACAATGTTAGAGATCGTGGTTTATATTTTTGTAATATGTTTTTGATAACTCAGTAGTCAACTAATAGTGTTTCGATTCGACTATTTTAGGAGAACAAGTTTCTTGATTGTTGTTTATCATCTACTTGATTACTCTCTTGAATTCATATTTTTATAATATGTGAAACTAATATATAGACACATTATCAAACTACGTAATTTTTTTCAAGAGACGAGAGGAGCGTTGCTAATTTTTTTCAAGAGACAAGAGAGGAGCGTTGGTAGAGATATTAATATCATCCACACTAAGATTGGCTAAATCTTAAAAAGAGAGAGAGAGAGAGAGAGAGAGAGAGAGAGAGAGAAGAAGGGGGCATAAAATAAACCCAAACTATGCAAAGCACAAGAACAAAAAAAAGGCACGGTGGCAGCAGCCAAAGCAAGCCCTCGTGATAATAGGCAAAAACAGAACAAAATAGGCCACAAAGAAACCAGACCAAATGAGTGAAAAGTTATCGCGTCTGCACTGTCATATTATATTATTATGTGACTAATTTTTTATAAATATTTAAAAAAAAATTTGAAATTGAAAAAAAATTCAGATGCTAAAATTATTTAAAAACTGAATGTTTGTGAGAGACCGTCACACAATAACGTGGTGTGATTCATTGAATAATTACATCAAATGAGGAAGTCTCTTTGCAGTTAACAGCTAGTATTTATTGCAGTAAGGGGTTAAAAAATGAAATTATAAAATGAGAAGATTCAAATGGTAACAATATCAAAGAAATTAGAGTAAAAAACTACCATTTTTACAATAGTTATCAAAATTGGACCAGATGATAAACCGGTGAAAAGATCGGTTCACGATTCACTGGTTCAATAGGTAGTTCAATCGGTTTTATAATTAATATATTAAATATATATATATAAATATATTAAAAATTAAAAATTAAAAAAACAGCAAGAAAAATATTTTTTTTATTATTATCTAGTGATAAATAACAAAATATAAGTATAATAATTGAAATTATCTTAATGTATAAGTTTTATATATTTGTATATATATCAAAAATATATGCAACAATATTTTATTTTATACCAAATTTCATCATTTAATCATCAAATATAAAAAAAATTTGTGAAAAAAAAGGTGTAGGTAATAAGAAAATAAATGGTAGTTCAACCAATTTTTTTAAAATATCGGTCAGTTCAACAAATTTTTTCTTCGGTTCTTTAACAAAAACAGTATATTAATCGAACCGAATTAGCTTAATATTCAGTTTCTGATTCAACCGGTTGAACTAGCCAGTTGGATTCGGTTCTGATAACTACTCTTCTTAATGCTTGGATCTTTTTCTCCTCTCATTTGATGTCACTTAGAGAGTAGTTCCATCACAACTGCTATATCTATATTATAGAAAGTGTCGATAAAAGGTTGCTTCAACGATGCTATTCAAATCGTATAACCTATATTCTTCATTAATTATACAATTTAATGGTTGAAAATGATATAATTATATTTTAAAAATAATAGTTAGAAAGAAAAATAGCTATTGTGTGGGGAAAAAAAATTAAATATGAGTGTCAAAATATAAAAATATAATATTTTGATATTGTAACAATACTAAAATTTAAATTTAGCATTACCCAAATAATTTTTACCATTCGAGATGCTCTCAAAAGAAGTTATGATTATCTCTTTGTTTTGAGAAATTTTTGTATGAATTTAATTAATAGATCATCATCCTAATCATAATATGTCATGCGAGTGAGTTATTAGACTGTAAACTGATAAAAATGCATTTTCTATCAAATTAGTAAATTATAATTAATTTAATTCATGAATTTACTGCAGCAGCCTGATTCAGTCAAGAATTACTCATTGTTTGAAGTGGTACAAAGCTTAGCTTAGGTTCCCCACCAGATGGAAACTAGCTTAGGTTCAAGTTTTGGAGCTCATCGCAGCTCCCTAGCGCCCACTATTCCCATGAACTAACGTCTACCAGGAATCTCGCCGGAAAAAGTGCAGCATATCCCCATCACGTGCGCTCAACTTACACCCCCGATGCCATATATATATATATATAGATATCACCATATCAATTGATCAGAGATCTCAAGAAGATAACATTACATTCTTACTAGCAAACAAAACCAAACCTATATTATATATAGATATATATTGAGGGATAATCCAAGTGAAGCGAGCAAATAAAATGTTGAACTTCTATTCTAGCATGAAATCATCCCAAAATTTCTGTTTTTTCCCCCCGGTAACTTTAACCTTAACAAAGCTTACTTCACCCTTAATATTACACACACACACACACACACACACACACACACATATATATATATATATATATAATGGACAGACATGGCGTCGCCGAGGAAGGGAGTTAATGTAACGCATAGATTACAAGGCACCACGTGTTATATGGCGACCAAAGTTTTGGATGAACCTGGGTTATCTAATTTGACTGGTCAAAAATATCACATTTCTCTTACCAAGAAAAAGTCTTTTGAGAAGATTTCACCTGAATATCCTGGGTCGGATCCCTTACTGATATCACTTATTTGTATACTATCTTCTGATGAATTCCAGGGTATTCGACTTAAGATTCTCTTTCTTCTCATCTTGCTATCTCTCTCTTTATCCTACACCCTAAGTAAATTTGATCGCTATCACCTATATTACCTGTCCTGACTCAAGTTTTGTTACTGCACTTATAAGTCTTATGATATTTCAGTGCCTATTTAATGTGAGTTTTGGATAAAAAAAATTTTTTATTATTTTTTGAAATTTTTTTTAAACATTATTTATTATTTAATAACAAATATCTATAACATGTACATCATATCGATTTAGTTTTGAGTATTCTGCAAGACTTAAAAGTAAGACTTACACCCAAAAAAAAAAAAAAAAACCCAAATTTCAACAATACTATCATTGTAAGGCCTTCCTAACTAAATTTTTTTTGGCTCTTAGCTAACAACCATATATATATAGTTGCCTAGAGTCTCTAATAGGTTAAAGTGAAGAAGAGTTTTTTAATTGTGAATTTCTTAGTATATATATATATAAATTTTAATGACAGGAGAAAATAAGATAACATGGGTTGCGTGGTGAGCGGACACATAGAGGCCCGCAAAGTAGGTTGATAAACAGGCACATTTCTCATAACCCACTTGAACTTAACCCCAGTCTGGGGACACAGAGAGAAGGACAGTATGGCGTATCTCTCTCTCACTACTAATTTCCATTGATTCCTCTCTCCCAAAAAACTCTATTTAAAACAAGCATAGCCCACTGCTTTCTCCCATGCACTTGTCCTCATCACTTCCAACATCACTCCTTTAGTTTGTTGCTCTCTCTCTAATTTTTTTTCTTCTTCATGGCTTCCTTATCTCTCTGTCCATAATTTGCCTCATACATTTCTCTCTTTCTCTCGTCTTTTTATAAGCATCTCTCCTTCCATACCCATCTTGAAGATAACTTAGTTTTCTGACAAAACCACTCTAGCTCCCATTGTGTCTCTCGGTTATTTCTTCTCCTAGCTACCTTCCATTAGATTTCTGACAATGTCTAGCCGAAGATCGCGTTCCCGGCAGTCAGGAGTTTCAAGGATTACCGATGATCAGATTGCCGATCTCGTGACCAAGTTGCAGCAACTTATTCCTGAGCTTCGTAACAGGAGCTCAGACAAGGTAGACAGTTTGGTCTTCTCTCTCTCTCCCTATCTCTCTCTTCTCTCTCTCTCTCTCTCTCTCTCTCTCTCTCTCTCTCCATAACATGTAGTCTTCATATTTGTGTGGTCTTCATTTGTTTCAGTAGATAAGTTTTGGGTCACTCCCCAACCTCATTTATTACTTGTGGGTGCCCTTAGCTTCAGTTAATATGTGGGACTCAGTCATATATACCCCATCTAATTAACATGCCCCTGTGTTGATGTAGTGTGTCTCTCTGTGTGTGTTTGTGTAGTGTGTCTCTGTGTGTGTACAGTGTACACACTCAAACACATACATATACCTTACTGAGTTTAGTTTAAGTAATGACCTTGATTTCCCATGGTAGATCATTAGTTGCATAAAAAGCTTAAAATGTCAGAGAATTAGTTGAATAATGTATATCAAATTAACACTTTCTCTTATATGTAACTCTATTTTACACTATGGAAAGTTGAGAGTACGGGATGAGATTACTCCTAACAAAGTATAAGAGCGAGAGTAACTTTAATGTAATAGGGTCACTAAATGTAAATCTTACACCAAATAAGGAAAACGAGACTTAAATCTAAGACTTTTAATTCATAACTAGAGTTGATACCGTATTAGATCATTATTTACTTCAAAAACTTAAATTATTAAAAAATAAACTGAATTAATAATGTATATCAAGTCAACATGCTAATTCATCTTATATATATATATATATATTTGCCAGGTATCGGCTTCAACAGTCTTGCAGGAGACTTGCAACTATATTAGAAGCTTACACAGAGAGGTGGATGACCTAAGCGATCGATTATCCGAGCTTTTGGCTTCTACAGACAGCAACAGTGCTCAAGCAGCCATTATTAGGAGTTTACTTATGCAATAAAACCTCAGCATTATATTTTCTCACTGTTTTCTATCCTATCTAGGGTTTGGTCACTAGACCAATTAGATAGGGCTTGACTTGGTTTCATTGGTAATATCCCTATCCAATATAGACTTGTATTACTCAAGTCATATATATATATGTATAATAAAGGGCTTGCACTTAATTAATAGATTCTCTCATTTCCCAACTTATGGATCAAGTTGGCAATTTTGAGTAGATTTGAATCTTTTGTAGCCATGATGATACGTCTCCCATTTAGTAAAATTTAAAGTTTATTATATTTTTATTGCTGATTGTGACACTTCATTCCAATATGAGTTGAATGTATTGAATTTTCAAAGTGTAGATGTTGTTAGTACTGCTATACATATATGTCTTGTAGCGACTTGTTGGGTGCATGGTATCGTGCTTACAATTATGCAAGTTGAGTTGAGGGTTCGTATTTTTTGACTTTCTTGGCAATGAGAGATTTAATTAGAGTGCTCAAGTCATTTTTCTGGTGTCCCAAAAAAGAGAAACGAAAAGAATAAAATTGAAACATTAGCAATGGACTTGTGGAGCAATGCTACGGATCTCGCTTTTTTTATTTCCCTTTGATCCTACCCTCTTATATGAGTGAGAAAAATATTATTTATTTAACAAGGTAAGTCCATTTATTCATGTAAGAGGATGAGATCAAAGAAAAATAAAAAAAATGAAATCTTTAGCATTTCTCATTTTATAAAAACTAACCAACAGATAAAACCCGTGATATTAGTGTTGCTAACATCAAGATTCAAGACGATTAACTCACATAACATAACTATTATGAGAGAATTCTTGAATGCGCCAGTGATATATATATATATATATATATATATATGTGTATATAACCCTCTTCATCTGTGATGACAGTATGACAAAGTCTCAGGTACTGAATTAATCAGTTCGATTATCTCCCAATTCTCTCAAAGAGTTAGGAACATTTCTTCATGTGGGCACTTTTGCACAGAGAGCATTGGAGATATCTCTAACTACATGATCTGCATCTTACTCTTCTCCCTCATCACCCTATCATTTCTCCCAACCCATAGGAAAATTCTTTAATTGGACCCTATTATTAGTGTGTCATGTGAGCTCTCAATTATTTTATCATGTGTTATAACTCATATTTTTCAGTAAATCATAATATACATAACATAATATTATTAAAAAAATACATCGTCACGTGTTACACTATACCTATTAAAAACACTTACAACCCACAGTGTATGAATCAGAGAATGCAAGAAGTCCAACTTGAGCAACAAAGGAGTTGCCTGCAGGCTGCAGATCAACCCAAGGCACAAGAACTTGTAACCAACTAACTAATTGGTTAATTGATTAATTACGTAATCCAAACTATTATTCAACCCCACGGGTTTGCTCGTATAGGAAGGTTTGAGGGTTACAATCTGGAAGTTTGAGTCAGAGATGTGCGTAGGCTTTGGGGCATGTTTACCCCCCCCCCCCCCCCCCCTCTTTCTCTCTCTCTCTCTCACGCACGCACACACAGGTATAATAGGGAATTGATGACATGCATTAAGCTATTTTACCTAATTAAATATCTGATCGTGACCATTACAATCACATTCTTTCCTTTCTGTGGGCTGCCAGACCTACAATCTCAACTCCCAGCCATCTACCTAGTTAGTGACATGAAAATGCATGCTAAGTAACAGTGGCTATGTTTAAAAAATTGATAGTTTTAATAAACTATTCTTTCCTCATGGTCATGGCACCAATATTGTGGCTTCAGGTAAGTCCCTATTTGACAGGTGACATATCCTACCAAAAATATTGCTTTTGCTAAGCTTCCAATGAGAAGGTCCATCCTGCATGCTGCAATATCAATGTGGTTGGCAAATTAGCAAACTGGAGCTTGGTTTTCAGCAATTCTAAAGCATCTAGTATGTGATGTTTTCCTATCCAATGTGACTTTAATATATAGTTTTGGTAATTAATTAGTTGGTTTCAATGAGTTAGAATCAAATCTTAATTTCTAGCTTTCGTAGATGATTTTGATGGTAAACATTGTCTACTTTTTTCTTTCTCAACTCTAAGTTAGATACAATTTTTTTCCCTTGTTTGTTGGAATTCTACATTGAATGGCGATGATGTCCATTATGGACTTATAAAGACAGTGCAAGACACTTTTAATTGAGAAATGTCTTTTGAACTTAAAGTCCAAAAGAACAATCTCAAGAGGTTCGGTCATTGGATTGGAAGCTTATGCACTAATACCTCAGTGGACTTGGTAGACCAAAGCAGACCATATATTACCTCCAAGGGGCTAAATCGCACATTTAACATGATATCAGAATCAAGATCGTGCCTACCTTGATGTAAGAATTTGATGGACTCATAAAAACAACGCATGATACATTTAACTTTAAACTTAAAAAAACAAACATACGAGGCTTCATCACTGAACTGAAAGCTTAAGATCACCGGTAGACTAACAAATCAAAATGAACAATACTTCCAGATAAGATTGAATTGCACATCTAACACTGTTTGATTTTCAAACAACCCTAATGCAAAATTGACAAAAAAAACCTAACCTAGCTAGGGGAGGTTCGTGTATATGTGGCACATTGCAACATGTTCAACCTTGTGGATTTCGAGGTTAGTGGTCCAATAGTTAGGCCTGCTTAAAGAAATACTGTACGTTTAGCATGGTTTTCAATAATCAATGCCAAATTCTTAGCATGGTGAACAATCAATTTTGTGGATTTGACTATCAATTTCGAAGAATGCTTCTAATGCCGTAATGAGCTCAACCAAGATTACAGCATATTGAGAATAATTGGGACAGGTTCAAAATCAATTGTAATGTGAGCATTTCAAAGGAGCTTTGATTGCTGGTGTTTTTTTTTTACCCAGTAGGCTCTGTGCTTTGATTTGGGCTTAAAGCCCTTTTTGGTTGAAATCTGATGTCCATAATTGCGGTTGGGCTTGCGAACCAAACGGCCGCTAAATTTCTTAAGTGTCAAATAAGATCTTAATTGATTGCTAAGAAGTGCTGGTGAGAGGATATTTGTTATGATTGTAAATGAATCGAATTGAATAATAAGTTATTCGAGCTTAGTTCGTTAAAATAAATGAAGTTTTAAATTGTATTCAAGTTTGAGTTATTAATTTTTCAAACTAATTTCGTACGAACTTTTATTCAAGTCGATTCATGAGTCGAACTCGAGTAACTTGACTTTTTTATATAATATTAAATTACATTTAACTTAACGAGTTAAGTTTAATAAATTAACGATTTTAAAATATGTTCAAATTTGACTTAGTTTATTTTGTAAATTGATTTCGAAATGAGTTTCTAACCAAGTAAAACTTTGAATAACTCGACTTATTTTACAGTCAAATTCGATTAGTTATTCAATGGAACATTTTTATCTCAAACCCGTCATACATATAAAAAAAAAAATTTATTTTCAAATTTTCTCCGTTATGTCTTGCATTTTGTCACATATTTGTTCTATCCAAATTGTAATGAAACTCATACTCCTCCTTATCATCTAATTTGTATAATAATTTATCATTTTTATCTCAATAATAATAATATATGAAAGAAAAATAATAACTTTCTTAATATTATTATTCTACAATATTATATTCACAAATTAATTAAATATTTTAAATTATAAAAATTATTTATTGATCTTATATTACAATTGGGGTCTAGATTTAATTTTTTCAAAAAATAAAATTGTTCCTACTTTTTTTTATATTTTAATTTGAACTCAATTCTACACCATTTATATTGTTCTCAAATTGGTCTAATGGGATTGGTTTAGTCACATTCTACAACCAATTAATTATATGAAAGGTCATGTCATTTCTTTCGCCAAACATGTAATAATGGGTACTTGAATTTATTGGTGATTGACATCTATATATATATATATATACACACACTGATGTAACACAAATACTTTGCCTAAATTATTTATTGATCTTATATTACAATTGGGTCTAGATTTAATTTTTTTTAAAAATAAAATTGTTCCTACTTTTTTTTTATATTATTATTTAAGATTTGAACACAATTCTACAGTCATTTTTATGCTTCTCAAATTGGTCTAATGTGATTGGTTTAGTTACATTCTAAAGGCAATTAATTAGATTAAAGGTCATGTCAGCCAAACATGTAATAGTGGGAACTCGAATTTATTGGTGATTGACATCTATATACACACACATACACACACGGATGTAACACAAATACTTTGCCTAACAATTGGAGAATTAATTAGCACTTGATGTCACGTTAGTTAATTGGACCTTCAACCAATAACAATTTTTCTTTATTCAGTAAAATATTTAACGTCAAGGTGGGCTGGCTTAAATTGAAAGAAAAAGTTTAAATGCGACTCTCTTTTTAATTAAGAAAAAATAGTTTAACTTAATCACAATATATAATAAAATAAATTATTTATTTGTAAATAAATTTTATATTATGAATGAGTTGACAGAGTTGAATCAAACTTAGTCAAGTAATGAATTATTTAAATTTATTTATTAAAATAAATGACGTTTAAATTATGTTGTAATTTTACTCATTTATATAAAATGTGTTTTATACGGATTTCGAATAAATTTTTAATTAAATTTATTATAAGTAAAATTTAATTTGAGTAACTTAATATTTTTTAATATAATATTAAACTATTAGAGTACTTATTATCTTATCTAATTAAACTCAATCAAAAAATTAAGATTTAAAATATGTATAAATTTAATTTACTTATTTCATAAATTAATTTTAAACAAATTTTTAATTGAGCTTAATTCATTTTATCACCTTAAATAATTTTATACTTTCTAACTTTACCTTTCCTTTTTCATATATATATATATATATATATAAAATTAGGCTTTACTTGAGTTGTATCTAAGTTGTCCAAAACCTCAGTGTAAGTCCAACTTGAATTAACGAGTTTCATCAAGATCACGGCGGCCGCTTTATAGATAAGAAAAAATATCTAGTTTCCGCTGTTTGTTTACAGTTGCAAAGATTCTGTTTCGCTCTAGAAGTCTCTTTTGTCGACCTTTTTCCTTCGAAGAACTTACCTGAGAGGCCGTCTCTTTCTCCCCCCAACCCAAACAAGGTAACGAAACTGAATTACTTCCAATTGAAATGATCAATTGTTTACTTTATTATTTGATTAACTTACTGTTTGTATCGGGATTCTCGATCGGAATAGATTGAAAATTTTCGACATTTTTCTTATAAATTCCTAATTTTCACGAACATTTTCTCAGTTAATTATGGTTGTTTAAACTAATGAGTCCTATAATCAAATTTTTATCTTCTTTAACCATTACATAAAAGTTTGATCTTGCTTATTTCTTCTAATAATTTTCTCATACTTTACTTTTCTGGATATTTAATTGTATGAACCCTAAATAACTCGCTAAGAAATATTTGGTTGATTTTTTAAAATTTGTGAGATGAACTTCTCATATATGGTGTTTAATCTTGTTACCTGTTGAATTTGTTTGTGTCAATTTAATTTTGTGGTTTGTTTGATTTCTGGGAAATTGTATGGAAATGAAAGAGAGAAAAAAAGAATAATTGGAATCTTAGTATCTTACAACTTCAACCCCATTCCCATTCTGTCATAGCCCATAGGTTTGAAGAATTTATATTTTTTCTGATGTTTTCTTGGCAGTGACACGGTGCATTACATTATATTGATCCTTGTTCATGTCTTCCCTTTTAAATTAAGCTATGGTAACACCAAATTTCTGCAATGCACTGATTGATAGATTTTGCAGCCTTTGTCATTTTACATGTGCTGTTGAATTATCTTTCGCAATCTATTTTGGGTTCGTCATGAACTTGAGACCTAAATTGTATCATGGATCTCAATCTGCCCATCAGAAATATTCAATTGGTGGGCCAACCTGTTGATCAACAATAGTAGTAAACTTGTAGTGAGTGGCACAATTTGATTTTTGAATAGAGTTCATCTTGTATAAGTTAAGTTGTATTTTATTTAGGGTTTTTAGAAAGAGAAAAAAAGAAAAGGGAAGAATAAAAAGTGAAAAAAACGTAATTAGAATTTGTTGTATGCTTTTGTCTACACACCCCCAACTATCTATCTAATGCAAGGGAACAAAGTATTGCAATATTGCCCCTACTCAAATATCCTGGCATATCCGAGACTGCAACACAGAAATATAGTATAAAAATCAGAACTCTAACAGTATAGATTACAAGTAACAGAGTTCTACAACTAGATCATAGAAAATGTCAGTTATTATGATTTATGAGGGGATATGCCGCTGTGCAATAGATTGGCGATGGACATTGGGCCTCCCAGTTGCCATGAAGTCACAAATGTAATAGTGTATTGCTGTATTATGCATCAGTTGTGACAACAGACAATTATTGTTGCTGTAGTTTCAAAATCTGTACAGGGGACAGATACACAACTTCTTTATTTTTTTTCAGAATGAGCTAAGTATTTTTCATATTTTTAAATCAATGGAAAAGCTGTCATTGCTTATGCAAAACCATTGTTTTCTTGCTTATCATATTTTTTTTTCATTCATAAGTAACTTCAAGCACCTGATATACTTCTTCCTTGAACCAGGTTTGAAAATATGAATCCAGGTGGATATACAGTTGAAGTTACAGGCCTGTCCCCAAAGGCAGCAGAGAAAGATGTTTATGATTTTTTTGCTTTTTGTGGGACAATAGAACATGTTGAAATTGCGAGGTGGTATCACAAACATGAGATTTTATTAGTTTTTTGTTTGTTTACTGTTTTCTGTTTTGATTTCATTTTCTTAGACAAAACTAAATTTGTGTTCCTTTGATCATTTCTTGTTTTAGTCATGCACTTATTAAATTCAAATTTGTAGAATATCTATAAAATAAATGTTTAGTTAACAAAATATAGAAATAAGTGATGTTTTACTGTTGGTATAATCATACTGGATATATTACTATACATTTTCATTACAAAAGAGGAGTATTTAACCCCATCAATCTAAATGTTCACCGTGCCTGGGAACTTGCATAAAATTTAAGAAGGGGGGGGGGGGGGGGGGCTATAGCCCCCCTATTCTAGCTTATGATCCACCTCTTGATTTGCAGGAATGGGCTGTAGTTATGACCCATGGGTTGTCTCTTGGGTCAGATTTTAGCATTTGGTCTTTGCTTATGGGTTTTAGTAGATTATATTGGTTTTTACGAGTCAAAATCTTAGTTTCTAAATTTTGGAATTCAAGTGCCAGAAAAGTTAGGATTACTTGGAGGTCTATAAATAACTATGTAATGCTTTCAATTTGATAGAGAACTTGTTATATATATATATATATATATATATATTTCTTTTTTGCCGAAAATATATCTTTTGAGAAATGAGAATTGTGTGATGCAGTGTCCAGCCCAAGGTGTTGTGCCAAGGGACCATAGGAGTGATTCCTAGTTTCTTCTTTACGTCTCATTTTTCTACATTTTTAAGCTCTAAACACCATAACTAGACCTTATTTAATCCCTTGTGCATCCTTAAGAATCCCATCAATTAATCCCAATTCCTTCCCTCTTTTAAATCCTCATACCTAACCCACAAAAGAAACACATCACCGTTACTGTTCACGGGTACTGTACAAAGGCCCAGAACAGCTCAAAACCTGGTCATCTATTGTTTAATCACAACCCCCCATACTCTTTAACCATATGTTGCACCTTCTACAAAACCTAAAAATTTTCCCATCCATTAGTCCCAGCAAAATTGGTTCTAAACAGCCTTGAGAAGACTATTAGCTGCTGTCCTACATCAGTTTACTATGTGTATTTTTTTTTTTTAAAAATCAATAACAGAATGTATCTCATTATAATTAGCATACCACGCTATTTCATTATAATATTTTATTATCTGTTATCATATAAGTTCTTGGTATTTTTCCTAATTTAAGAATGATGCTTGTTTTGGAAAGCAGAGCTGGTGAATTTGGCTGTACAGCCTATGTGACATTCAGAGATGCTTTTTCTCTGGAAACTGCAGTCTTGCTCAGTGTAAGTTATTTTTTATTTTATTTTCTTTTCCTGGTTCAGTGTAAGTCTACTTGCTACTCTTTGCAAGGAATTTCAGCAAATGCAATTGGAAGTATAGGATTCTCAGTGAGCTTTGAAATAAGTCAGCTGAAGAATATCAGAATCATGAATTCCTAAATCTGGTGTTCAAACTGTGACGATCCAAGAGACAAGTTATTATTGTTATTGTTGTTGTTCCTGCTACTTGCATAAGTAATTAAGTATCACTCAAATACTGAGGATGTAGGCATCCATAGTATCAGGGATTGGGAGTACTGAATAATTTGTATGGGATTTCCTGTGTTGGAAATGGGTGCCAGCATTTTGAATAAATTTTTTAATATATATATATAGCTACACACTCACACACACACATTTGAAATAGGCTGTTTAAGTACAGACTGAAGCCACTGAATAAGATTTATGTATACATAGTCATGTGTTATGTATAGATGTATGTATGCTTATTTTCTATCATGTTGTCTTATTACCTGTATAACAAAACCTAAATAACATAAAGATTCTTTTTTTTTTTTGGGGGGGAGGGGGGAGGGGGGAGGGGTGATTTATTTATATGGTGGCTTGTGACTTCAACACCCAATCCCATTTTTCTTTTTCTTTTTTGAAAATCTTTGGCTGGGAACCGATCCAAAACAATTGAAAAAATGCTTCGTTGACTATTGTTGACAGCTTTTAGTACCATTTCTGGGATCCTCTTTTCCCAAATACTAAATTGGGTCGGTCTTCACTCTTCCACCTTTTTTGAGTTTTATATTCATGTTCCTAACTTTTCTTTTAGTACATAACTATCTATTTATACATTCTCCCCACCCCCATTTTTCTGGGGAGTGGGGATTTGGTCTGAGTTGTTTATATTTAATATGCTTCAAACCTTAAAGGTTGACATTGTAGTTTAATACATGTACTCAACTCAATGATGCCTTAAAGTCCAACTACTTTGGGTCGGCTATTTATTCTTATCACCTATCTTCACATGTTTTTATGCCAATTATTCCCTGATTGACCCTTTGGCACCAAAATGTTAATTGCTCTTTAGTTTCTCTCTGTCCTTCCTCCAAAATGTTTCTGTAAGAGTTGAATGTTCATTCTGTTCAAATAATTTTATTTCTCAGGGAGCTACAATTGGGGAACAACGTGTATGCATAACATGCTGGGGACATTATGAAGATGAATTTGATATTTGGAATCGGTCTTCATGGAGGCTTGAGGATGAAACTGGCCCAACAGTATGCATCTTTCCTTTGTTTTTGGTTGTGCTAATAAATTGGTCACGTAATGCTGGACATCTATTTTCCTCATCAGTCTGACTATTAATCTTCTCTGTCAAACCATTTCATTATCTTAGCAACCCTCGCAAGGTAACCAATTTGTTCCTTCTGCTGGAGAAGCATTTACAATGGCTCAAGATGTAATCAAAACCATGCTTTCCAAAGGATATGTATTGGGCAAGGACGCATTGAGCAAGGCCAAGGCTTTTGACGGATCTCATCAAGTTTCAGCTACTGCAGCGGCCAAGGCGGCTGAGCTGAGCGAGAGAATTGGCCTCGCTGATAAAATTTGTGCAGGGGTCGGAGCTGTAAAATCTGTAGATGAAAGGTACCACATATTGGATGTCACAAAAACAGCTGTATCAGTTACAGGGAGAACAGCTGTGGCGGCTGCAAACACCATGGTCAACAGTAGTTACTTCTCTAAGGGAGCTCTATGGGTATCAGATGCTCTGAACCGAGCCGCCAAAGTTGCAGCTGATTTGGGTAGTCATGATGTTAGCAAGTGAAATGTTATGTGAACTCAAATACTGGTTCTTAATCTTGTATAAATCTTGTATAGCAGTATCATGACGGCTAGTCATTATAGTTTTGAACTGCTTTATAGAGAAGATATAGTTTGATGATTCCAATTTCCAATCCGCGGTTGATTATGTGCGTGTTGTGAGTGATTTCTGAGAGATGGAAGAGTCTCCATTGTGCCCAGGGAATGAAGTGCGAATGCATGCAAGATATATTTGATTGCATGCCTTCTGTGATCCACAATATCTTACCTCATTTCTTGCTGTGACTCAAAATTTTATCTAAATTTAATTTAAAATTTGAATAAAAATTAATTTTAAGTTTGATACTCTTCAATGTTCTTATTTAAGTTATAGTTATAAACTTGAATTTATGAACAGTAAAATATAAAATAAATTTTGTATAAATTTAAATTTAAAATTAGAAAAACTTATTTATGAATCTTTGGTTAAGCATTATTTTTGTTATTATACAAACTCCTTTCTTAGTGGACAATAACTTTGTTTATTAGTTTAGTGATGAAGTGATTGGGATAATATGAAAAGACTTATATAACCTTAGTTTTTATTTATCCAAATTGCTCGTTCGTCCGTTTAACTGTTCAAATCAGTCATGTTGTGAATTATTTACTTCATTCTCAGTCGGGGTGAGCTACCAGAAACTGAAAGCTTTGGTTCGTGTCGTGTCACGATAATATGGTGCTGTTGTGTACGTGTAGACAGACCGTGATTCTTGAGTTTGACTCCAACAATCTAGTGTCGGTGGCTTCTCCATTCCTTGAAATGGAAGCCACGCAGATCTTTCAACAAACAACAAAAAAAGAAAAGTCAGTTTAGATCAACGGTCGTGATCGAAGAAGAACGTTCAACAAAAGAAAAACGATACAAGTCCACGATCACGCGTTAGATCAGCATGTTTGTTCAACGCGGTTAGTTTGATGGCATGCTTGCCCTTGTAGATCTGATGGAACCACCAAATACCAGAAATTAATCAACAGTGTATGAACTCCAATACAGAGCGCTTCATCCCGCTGCACTGTACCGATTACGGAAGGGGACCTGAGACTCAATTCACTCGTTACAAACTCATCCCCAATGTACCAAATTCGATCTGGTTTATTCTCTCTGAAGCCTGCGTTTCGAAACCTTACGAGTCAGATCTAAAGGGAAAGTGCAACTAGATTATCGGCAATATCGACGTTAATGCAAAGTTGAATTCATTCTGTAAATCTATATATCTGTGTATATAGCTGAGCGAATCAATACGTGGCAAGTGGCGGGGAAGATGGACTCGGTATCTGTTCGTGTGCCGTACAAGAATCTGAAACAGGCCGAAGTGGAATTGGTGGGGGCGGACGAAGCTCATCATCGGATCGAACTCAATCATAAATCTAGGGTTTCAAATGGGTCCTCTTCGGATCTGTCGATGACTTCTCCGTCTCATCCCCCACCAAATCATAGTAGTGTGATTACGCTGATTCTAAGTTGTACAGTCGCTGCCGGTGTTCAATTCGGTTGGGCTTTGCAACTTTCACTTCTCACTCCATACATTCAGGTCTGATTCCCCCCAACCCCCTCTATTTGTGTGTGTATATATATGTATGTATGTATGGACATAGATATATATATATATATATGTGGATTCGATTTTGTTGTTCCTTCATTATTCTACTTTTGATCCGTGTATTATGTGCAGAATTTGGATCCTGTGTAAATTGTAGCTGTCATACTAATGTAATGTCGGATTTCATGAATATTAATTTTAGGAGTTGAACTAGGTGTGAATATGAACACTTGGGCTAATTCTGTCAGATTGACAATATTTTGTTGTAGTTGAGGAATTTAAATGGAGCCCATGGAATGTTGAATTATATTAGTCTTTGATTGAGTTAACTGTTGACTGATGGAGTAAAGGAGAGAGAGATTGAGTTATCATAGACTTACATTTTGAAATTAAGTGCGAATGTGTGTGGGGGGTCATAGTTTGCTTTGCGGAATCAATACTTAACTCAATGTCTTTTTTTCAGGCATTTTAGACCCTATAGCTATGCTGTATAGTGTAGGGAAAGAAAAGAAATCAAGGTTTTGAATCGTAACATTTTTGTTATATTCAATAAAGGATGCCCAAGAGGGAACATTTTTGTCATATATGTTCTAATAGAAGAATAAAATAAAATGGTCCAGTCAACTAGGTCTAAAATATCCATATCATGAGTTAAGTTGATTCCTTTTCCTCAGCCACTATATATGTAGCAAAATGTGATACATCAGTCTAATTGAAGATAGCTTTTAATTTTTTATGGAAGTTAGTGATTGTAACTTCACCAAGATGAACATGCGATCCAGATATATTGGAGTCAAGCACATTTGATATGGCATTCATGTTGCAATATCTAATGAAACAGTGTCTGGTCCAAAATACTTGCAATTCGCTTATGCTAGATGCATTTCTTTGCTGTTACTTTAAAAACGAAAAAAAAAAACACTGATATATTTAAGGGAAATGGTTGGTCCAAAATACTTGCAATTCGCTTATGCTAATGCATTTCTTTGCTCTTACTTTAGTGGGGAAAAACATTGATTTATTTAAGGGAATTATGTTAAATTAGCAGGTTTTCATTTTTTCACTATTACTGTCCTTATGGATGTTTAAAGAATTATCATAACACCAACTATGATTATGAAAATTTTCAATTCCCTATTGCAATTGCTTATCATTCCATTGTACGTACATTCATATCTACGTGCATAAGTACGTACGTACATCCAATACGTATAAACACACACATATATTGATAGGTAAATCTCACACACACCACTATTCTCCTTAAGGGAACTTGAACCTTCAACCTCCCACTTGGGGAGGTACCAACCCACCTCGAGCTTGTTGCTATATTTGTGTGCGTGTGTATTTATTATTCAACCTTTGACATGATGAGTACCCACCCAATATATGTTAGTTTCTGTTGAGTTTATTCTTGTTCTTGTTTGGTTAACTATGCTCTTCTTTGACTTGTTGATGCAGACACTTGGAATAGAGCATGCTTTTTCTTCATTTATCTGGCTTTGTGGCCCTATTACAGGCCTTGTGGTAGGTGATGACAACAAATTAATTTTCAATGGCTGAAGCATTGCATGAATCATATCATTTTTGCATGATAAATTTTTGGTGGTGCCATTGTGTCTAATTTTGTTTAGAGTATGCCTCTAATTTAATTTTTGGAAGGAGCATGCTTCTAATTAGCAACCTGCCATCAAGGTGGAGTATTTTTTTGAGGACATGGACATCATCTTGTCATTTCTTACTTTAACTGGATAGATTTTAAGTCACTGCTATATGAGCAACTTTGACATGTATGTTGCATGGACATAGACATGGGCCATGGATTCAATATAATATGGATATATTGAAGTGGTAAAATTTTAAAATGTGCACAAGATCTCAGTATGTATAAATGATATTATATATATATGTATATAAAATTTGTGTATAATTACCTCCTCTTCTTCTCCATCTGGTTTATTGAAACCCGTTTTTATTGCATTTCTAGCATGGTTAGCAAAAAAAATGCTAACACCCCAGTGATTTCTAGTTTGGAATGCACATTCAATAACATGGTACATTTTGGTTCTAAAATATTAAATTTAGCGATCTAAAAAATATGCCCCTATTCTTTGTCTATTAAAAATAAATCCCTATTTATTCAGTTAGTTTTCTAAGTTTCTTTGTCTATTAAAAATAAATCCCTATTTATTCGGTTAGTTTTCTAAGTTTTCTTCTTTAAAAGAAGCAAAATAAAAACAAATTGAAATCTAATGAGGTTGGGGTTTTTGAAGAAAAGATCTAGAAGGACCATAACACAACAACAACTTAATTTATTTAGGATACACTAAGTTAAGGAATTTTCTAAAAGTAAAATAAAGTAATTTTGCATTTTAATTTACATATCATGAATCATCACGCCTGAAAAGAAAATCACACTCTCATTTAGAGTATCTTAACACATTCCGTTTATGTGATCTTTATAAGCTTACCCCTACTATACAACATCTTTTAGTATGTGGCATACCATACTTTGTTCCCCTTGCATGCATTGAAATGATCTGTGATCCAGATGACACATGTTTCTAGTCTAGAAAACTAGGAGAACACCTTGGCTATGCAAACAACTTATCAAAATTGAGTCAAAAGAAACTATATTTAAACACTCAAAAGAAAATATAATTCCCAAATGAAGAAGTCTTTTCATTGATGGCGACTCTAGGAAAGACGAATATTCTATTTGCATGTGCTTCCTTCAAATAAGTATTAGATGTTTTCCCACTAAAAATAATCTTATTTTAGTTGTATGCCCGAAATCATAAAACTATGTTAATTTTTCTTTATTTACTTCATCTTCTAAACGAGAACATTTAAAAAAAAAAATAATTAAAAATCCCTTCACAATGCTTACATGGCAAGAAAAGTGTGTCTTGGGGAATACCAATGATGCGACCTTCCTTTTTCAGATGACACGTAGTCCTAAGTTCAATTTGGAAAAAGAAAATGAGCACCAACATATCCAACATAAATTGTATGATAAAGGCTCATCATTTGGTCCATTTCAACCTCCCTCCCTCCAAGGCATGCTAGAGACTGTTACATTAGGACTATTTTTTTTCTTGAAAGTCTTTTAGGAATTAGTACTGATTTCTCTCAGTCACTCTGTTACAATCAATTTTTTTAGATTAAAGGATTAATGTAAAAGTCATAAATTGGTGGTGGTGCTTGTGCCATGCACATTTTTAGATTTTCAACTGTAGATATATATATATATATATATATATATGTATATATATATATATAAATTATCGTGAGGCTCTCTGCTTTTGGGAAGTTGATTTTTTTATATTTCCATTTTGGTTCCATTAGTCTCGATGTAAGTTAGTGATCTTCCTCTTGTTTTTCAATTGTTTGGCTAAAAATATAACAAGGAATAATTTATGCATTACTAAATCCATAAAATTAAAATATCTTGTAAGTTATTAAAAAAAATCCATCTAGAAAAGTTTAACAAACTAAAGTGGCACTGTCATTATATGAGTTCAAAATAAAGCTTATAAATCTATCACACTTAACCAAGTGTGAATGAAATCAAACATAAATGGTGAATCCACTGTCACCATATGGGGATGGAATAAAAAATACATGCCAAATCTACCATCACCATCATATAGTCAACAAATATCTAATTCAACTCTACTATCTCAATTTTGTATTTGACAAACATTTAACTCATTTGCTTTTTGTAAAATTTTATATCAAATATTTTTAAAGATTATTTTTCTTGGCAAAATGGGCCATTGCTTGATGTAATGGTAAAATGCTCTGGCTTTCGAGCGTGAGAATGGTGGGTTTGAGGTTAAGAGCAGTTTCTTTGTATAAAATAATGGCGAATGTTAGGTCTGTCTTTAGTCTTACCCTCCCAGTTGCAGCACCCCTCATTGGTAGGACCAGGAATGGCATTGAATGGGCATTGACCCTTGTTGTTCTTGGCAAAAAATTCCTTGGCTAGCATTTCATTTCATACCAAGTAATCGAAAAAAGATGCAATCAAAAATCGTCTCAAATCCTTCAATCATCATTACTTCTTTGAACAAATTGCTGTCATCAAGTTGGTCTTCAGTGAACTCAGGCAGTGTTGCTGTGGCCACCTCCCTAACTTGTTCTGATGGTTTCTCAATATTTCAGTATATATCTCTTTTGATGCTCACTTCCCTTTCAACACTTCTTTGTAGGCTATATCAGCACCTAATGTAATTGAATCAACTCAGCGTTAGTTTCCAAGTCTATATCAGCAAATGACTTGGTCAAATGCCCTCTTGCTTGGTCTTTATCAGCGACTAAAGACATCTCATTATACATTTTAATCTTCTTGTTGAGATATTTTGCATGAGAGGATGTACCAATTATAAATCTGTTACAAATAATTACAAATACTAAAAATTCAAATGACAGAAACATCATAACTGAACATGACTGTTGTATTCTTTTGGACCAGCTACTGGCGTGATTTATTGTCGATCTGGTCAACTATTTTATAAATTGCTAGGTGGTTTTAGGCTTTTAGCGAATTACTATTTGAACGCATTTGAATCCCCATCTAGATGCTTTCCGAAGTTGATGTAGAGCTTTTTAGCAGAGCAGTCATTCAACTGAAGCAAGTTTTTCTACGACCGAACCAAGCATCTTGGTGACTTTACCATGTCGTTGTGTTGTTTGTTTCTCTGTGTACTACGTTGATGAGGAAAATGGTGTTGTTGATCCTATTGTATATTTATGGTTATGGAAAGGGATTCAGAGGGGTTAGTATCATCTTAGAGTGAAGTTTGTTTTGTGGTTAAGAATGGAGTGTCAGTTTCATTTTAGAATGATCCTCCTCCCTGAATTGTGTGTCTAGAAATGCATGTCATAGCAACTTAAAATGAGGCAAAAGTTGGCAGTTGGTTGGATGTTCAGGAAGTGGGATGCATTGGATGTATCATTTTTAAGGGACATAAATCACTGGGAGCTTGAAATGAAAGACGAACTTTAAATTATATTCCCATTCATCAGATTTATTAAACGGGGCTGTGATGAGGTTGATGCATTGCTGGAATTGGTTGTTTGCTGTTGAGCCTTTCTTTGAGGTGCTTAGACAAAGTAATGGGAGACCTCTCTTAATCCATTCTATGTTGGGTTTCCTTTCATGGATAGCAGTCTTGGACACAATGTTAACAATAGATCATTTAATTACTGAATGGGTGCTCCTTTTTCGAGGAGGATGTGCAGACATCACCTCCTTTTTTGTGTTTTCCAGGTTGCAAATCTGTTGTGGGGATGGTGGAGTGATGTACAGAATGATGGTAGCTTGGCAACCAGTTCCTTATTATGTCCTGTGGCAATGATTGACTGTTTCAACTGTATTATTTGTTCAGAGATACACAAACGGAGAACTTTATTAAGAGAGAGAGAGAGAGAGAAATGATTGCATTATTTTAATAAATTAGATTATCATGGCTCCAAGAGCCTTGGCAAAATGAATAGTAGCACCATAAAGAGTGTTGTCGATTTTGTCCTTAATTGGTTTAACCGGTGCCTAGATGCTCCTACATTTTGCCAGCCTTGATTTTGGCCCTTTTATGTTGGATTTGGTACATTTTGGAAAATTTCAATTCATTATGGTTTTATGAAGCCCATGCTAACCATTTGATTTTTATACAATTTGTTTTTTGTCTCCCACTTTTCAGATCTTGTAACTTGTACTCTGCTTTATGCAGAAATTAGAAATATATATATATATATATATATTGTGGTGAGATTGGAAATATCATTATTTCATAACTTCCCATCTTTGTTGTTTCACATACGTTGTAATAGCTGTTAGAAACGAACACATAATTGATCAGGTACCTGTACAGCAAGCCTCGTTGGAAGAACTAAATGCATACAAAGATGGATTTGCCAATTTTTATGAAGGCACCTTTTCCCTTTCCTTTCACCACTTTTATATTTTATTAATGTCTTCTCATTTTTTTGCAATCCTGTTCACTATAATGAATTTAATATCCTGATCATATCTGACCCTGGGGTCTTGCTGCTAGTTTGTTTTTTGTCTAGCTAGTACTGCATTGCCTCTCTCTTGATTTGTTGTATAATCAGTTTAGAAAGCCGATGAACAATTAAAAAAAAAACTGTATATGTTTGTTTCCTGCTGGATCTAAGAGATCTGAATTTGGATTTTTTCCTAACTTGTTTACATTTTGGTCTTTCAGGTTCAACCTTGTGTTGGCATTTGGAGTGATAAATGCACTTCAAAATATGGAAGAAGGCGACCTTTTATTCTTGTTGGATCTCTCATGATCTCAGTAGCTGTGAGCATTAATGAACCTTATTTTCCACTGAGATTTGTATAATTTCCTTTATATCAACTAAATTAAATTTTGTAATTAGGTGATAATAATCGGGTTTTCTGCAGACATTGGATATATATTAGGGGATACAAAAGAGCATTGCAGGTTTCTGCTGCCTTCTTCTGATTTATTTATTTTTTTAATTATCAAAAAGATGTTTAACCTAATCATCTATAATAAAAAAAATTGTTTAAACAACTCATGCAAATGCAGCACATTCAAAGGTACTCGAACAAGGGCAGCTATTGTCTTCATCATTGGGTTTTGGATGCTGGATCTTGCTAATAATACTGTGCAGGTAAGGTTTTTGAAATTGTAATTTCGTTCTCCTCCATTGTTATCTGAAGTTATTCAGAATATGTGGGTGTTTGCACAAAAATAAAACTTTTATTCTTTGCAGGGACCGGCTCGTGCTCTTCTGGCTGATTTATCAGGTGACTCACCCCCCCCTCTCTCTCTCTCTCTCTATTTCTTTATCATATCGTTGATTCTGACATAAATTTATTTTTGTTGCAATTCCCTGGGACACATGCTAATTTCGTTTTAAAATTGTTAATTCCTTACTACTTATGATAGGCCCCGAACAGCGAAATTCAGCAAATGCTGTATTTTGCTCATGGATGGCTGTTGGGAACATTCTAGGGTTTTCTGCTGGTGCTAGTGGAAATTGGCACAGGTAAAACCTCTCCAGTGCAGTTTCATGATAATAATATTATATGCACCCTTGGGGTTGGATGAGTTAGGAGGAGGCTTGGGTAATATCCCCAGGGTCCCAGGTTCAACTCCCACCCCAAGGACCACTTACCTATCCAAAAATAAATAAATTATATGTACTTGCATTTGCCTATTCTACTCCATATTGTACACTAATTTTGTTTTAATCACTATTCTTAAGATTAAACCATCTCAACTGACAGGAACTTTGCATCTCGAGTGGCATAAACCCCTCTTCATTCCAAATAACAATAAATTTTCTGTCTCTCTTTTATGGTTTCTTGAGTCATATAAACCAGTGGCATAAACTTGCTTTGCCTTAAATAATAACAACTCCTTGTTTCTTGGTGATTGAGACATCTTAAAATTTGTTTAAGCAGGTGGTTTCCTTTCTTGAAGAGTAGAGCTTGTTGTGAAGCATGTGGAAATCTTAAGGCAGCATTTTTAATTGCAGTGGTGAGTTATGAGCATGCTTAGAATTCCACACTTACATGAAATTAGCTTTTGTCATTTTTGGAGACTTTTTACTTGATCACATTTTGGTAGGGTTTTTTGTGATGAAATACATCTTTGTCAGATCTTGACAGGGGCTTTGTAATGAAATACATCTCTGTTATTTCAGGACCCCCACCCCCCCTTTTTGGCTCCCCTCGATTGCTTGGCTTGAGTTATGATATCTGCCATTATGATTACTTGCATGTTCTATGAAGATCCACCATATAGAAATTATGCACAAGTGTGTCCTATACCTTGCTGGAAATAATTGATCTTAAAATGACTTGTTCATTCCTTCCTGTTTCTATTGACGAGGAGTCATGTCACAGTGGATGACACATTAGTGTTAAGTCCTACATCGGGTGTGTGCTGGAGATTTCTGGGCATAGAAGTGGGTGTAGGTAATGCCACTTAGTAGCTTACGTTTTTGGATTGGATGATAAGCACCGTTCCGCAGCAGTAGTATCAAAATCAACTCAGAGGTACTACAGGAGGGGACGGCCTCGCGTCACGTGGGGCCCACACCAAGCTCCCAAAAGTTAGGGCCTAGATGAGGGGAGTCTATCATATGAGGATGACGCATGGGTGTGTTGAGTTATACATAGGGTGTATTCCTGGGCAGTTATGTTGGGTAAGCAATACTACCTAATAGCTAAGAAGCACGGACACGGACACTGACATAGGACACGGACACGTAGACATATTATTTTTTTAAAAAAGTAGGACATGGACATGTTGGGGACACGTTGAATATGTATAATTTTTTTATATGATCATGTAATAAAAATATGATGTTATTTCAATTAAAATTGGTATAAAATCACACAAATCACAAAAATATTATTAAGATATTAAAATAACAAAGGTATTGAATAAAAATTAAAGAACTTCTTCATTTAATCATTAACATCCATGATTCAAGTGTTTGACATATGTCCGGGAAGTGTCTGAGAGTGTCGGTGTCAGACACGTGTCCGACACGACCACGTAAGCCAAAATAGAGTGTCCATGCTTCATACCCTAATAGTTTAAGCTTTTGGATTAGATGACAAGAACCCTTCTGTGACAAGTGGCCACTTGCAGGATTTAAGTTGGGATGGATTTGCTTACCTATAAAAATCAGTTTTTGGTTGTAACATTAGTCATCTATTATGAGGTGTTCTTTAGAGTTTTGTTACTGCTATTGAATACTTTGGATAAGTAACATAATAATGTTAGTCTAGACTGGACTATCGAACTCTTTGGGTAAAGTAACACAAGAATCATTCTAGACCTGTGGTGTCATTACAATACTTGGTATTGTATGTATATTATACCTATGCAGTTGGGATTAAGGCTTTTTTGAGTATCTGCATATACTTAGTAGGCATATGTTCAGATATAAAGGAGTCCGAAAACACATATTGAACTTACTATTTCATATATTTACTTTAATTATTTCACTAATTCTCTTGTCTATTTCATATTTGAATGGTATATTTCAATTGTTACATGGAAATTTTGTAGACAGGAATATTCCACTAGCAACTATTGTATCTGCATGTATACTACTACAATTATTTTTATATGGTGCTTTTGCAGGTCTTCCTGACATTATGTACACTTGTGACTCTCTATTTTGCTAAGGAGGTTCCATTGGCACCAAATCAGCATCACCGTTTATCAGATTCTGATCCTCTTTTGGATAATCCTCAACAGATTGTCTTCGACCTTTCCAAATCGAACACTGAATCTCATGTTGTGGAAAATGCATTGGGGAACAACTCTGGGAATGGTTATCAAATGGATAGAAATCTAAAGGATCAAGATACCAAAGTTGAGGAGGATTCAAGTGAGAGTTTTAGTAATAGCCCTGGAGCAGTCTTGGTCAATTTGTTGACAAGCTTAAGGCACTTGCCACCGGCCATGCATGCTGTGCTAATTGTCATGGCTCTTACCTGGGTAAGTGCTTCATTGTTACTCGTCATAATTTCTTTACACGACTATGTGGTGTCCTATGAAGTTAGCCTAAGGATGGCAATGGAGTGGATTTTTTATGTGGCCCCATCTATCAACCCCACTTGCATATGAGTGTCCCACCCCATCCCCCAGCCTGGCCCACCCCCGGCTTAGGGTCACCCTATCCCCAACCCCATTTGCATCGTTGCCTCCACCCCCCGCCCCCCGCCTAACATATTAGCCTCCTTTGTTTCAAACCAAGACTTATCAGAAAAAAAGTTTCATTCCAAGATTCATCCTGTAAGAAGAATGAAAAACTTCACATTGATCAACAACCAAACAATAATAAAATCCCATTTAAAAAAGGAACAAAGAATCACACAAAGTAACCGCTAAAAAATAATCCAAAAAACACAATAACGAAAAAAAAATCAAAAAGAGAATTCAAACTTTTTGTTTGCTTGTTAAGTAAGAAAATTCTAACTCTTTACTTGAGACAATAAAATTATTCTCCCTCCCCCCAATGGGGAAAAAAAAGCCGAATTGCTATACTTTAAGAATAGATTCATTAAAGTACAAGAGTTTCAAATAATATTTTGCAAGAAGATCATTCCTTAGATGACGATTAGATCATGGTCCGCTTGATTTTTCATTGAAAATTTGGTCTCTTCGTTCCCATTTTTTATGTCTAAACTTTTATATAACAAATCTCTCATCCAAGATTTACAACTTTATGGACAGAACAAAACCCAAGAATGAAACTGCAAAATATATAACTTAGTGAGAAGTGAATCACCTTACCCGTGAATGTGAGAGAGAGAGAGAGAGAGAGAGAGAGAGAGATTTGCAATGACAGTGGGTTGTGATAGTGCAGACAGTGAGTTGCAATGATGAGATGTGAAGGTGCAATGTTGAAATTCAACATTGAGGCGTGCGGCCATGGAGAGAACGAGGGGTTGCCACGGCAGGGTGTGATGCAATGATAGTGGTTTGGATGGTAATGTCTGATGGATCAACTGTCCATCAGACCCCCCCACTATATGTGTAATATGGGTATAATAGGAAATATAATTAAGAATTGAGGTATTTTTTGTAATTTTGATGTATGATTAAGTGAGGCAAGTTTAGCCTCTCACCAATGATCAAAATTTCGTTTCATAGTGTTGTTTCGGTCACCCGAAAACCAGAAAGATTTTGAAAATGTTTCAGAAACATAGTGGAAATAATAAAAAAAATCAAAATGTGTTAAAACACTTAGAAATATAAAATAAAATATATAAATGTGTGAAGATAAATATTATAATTAATTGGTTGAAAATGTTTTAGGGTACATATCCATCCACATAAGAAGATATTAGGATCAAATTGAAAAAAAAAACGTAAATATAAATTAGTCATTAATATCAAATAATTCTTTACTAATTAAAAATTAGTGTAAAACGTTTAGAGCTAATTTTTTTTTTTTTTTATGTAATATGAAATTATTATATATTTGTTATAAAACATGTAAAATAATTATAATTAAATACAATACAATACCACAACATAATAAATGTATAATGTGTAATATCCACAAATTAGACAATTGACACAAGTTACATATACAATTATAAGTAAAACAAATAACAGTTTAAACCTATTATAATTAGTAATTAAGTATTAAAATAAATTATTTATCTAAATTTTATTTCAAATACTTTTACTTTTCATTGTATAATTTTTTGGAAAAAAAATACAAATATATTATTGTAATTTAGGGTCTTAGTCCTTTAATCTCGTATTTTATTTGAAAAACAAATAGATATTCTCTTTTACTGACTTCTACAATTATTGTTGATACAAAAGAAATATTTTTACGGTTTCGCTATGTTTTCATTAGTTTTGGTATGTTTCCACGGAAACAACTTTGTTTCCCTAGAAACATATAAATTTCGGTATTCTATTCGTGTTTCATTTTGGTTCATTGAGAAATTAAAACATTTCGGTCATTTCGATAGAAAAGAAACGAAATTTTAATCCTTGCCTCTCGCCAACCCCACCCTGAACTTGCCTGGGTATTGACTTTCCTCTCTCAAACCCATCCCACTAGGGGCAGGTGGGGACCTCACAATCTGGCTGGGTTATTTTGACATCCCTGAGTTAGCCTTGGGCAATCTTTCTTTTCATTGAATATTTATTTTGTACTTATTTGATATTTTGAGCTTTTATTTACAACTTTTTTCTTATGTTCTTAGCAATCACTCTTACATGCAGTTGTCCTGGTTTCCCTTTTTCCTTTTTGATACGGATTGGATGGGGAGAGAAGTTTATCATGGGGACCCAAAAGGGGATATTTCTGAAGTTCGATTATATGATCAAGGTGTCAGAGAAGGTGCATTTGGTTTGCTATTGAATTCTGTAAGAACTCAAAATGAGCACCATTAGTTTTATATTTACTAGATAGTTGTCATCGGGAATTGAAATGGTAATGAGGATTTTATCTATTAATTGTGGGTATTGGAATTGCATCATTTTATTGTGCAATGGTTTTTCTTCTTCCTCCCGCAATTCATATTTTTAAACTAAAACAGTCTTTTTGGCAGGTTGTTCTTGGCATTAGCTCTTTCCTCATTGAACCCATGTGTCAATGGATGGGTGCAAGACTAGTTTGGGCAATGAGCAATTTTATTGTGTTTGCCTGCATGGCAGGCACTGCTATCATTAGTTTAATTTCAGTGAGAGGGTATTCCAAAGGGATTGAACACGTAATTGGAGGAAATGGAACAATCAGAATTGCCTCTTTGGTTGTTTTTGCTCTTCTTGGCTTTCCTCTTTCTGTAAGTGTTTACGATTCTTGCAGGAATTTCTCTTGGATTCACACTCCACATTAGCTTCTTGCACTCCACCTGAGATGTATTTATAAATTCTCCATTGAGTGCGTATAAAGCTGCCATCACTGTTTCCTTCTAGTTTCTTCTGCCTCATTAGTCTATTTTTTTGCATGCTTTAACTGCACACTTATTGCAGATTACTTATAGTGTTCCCTTCTCTGTCACGGCTGAGTTGACTGCTGATACAGGAGGTGGCCAAGGTTTGTATCAAGTTTATAGCTTTTCTGTCATCATCTCTTCTATCTTCTATCTTCTATCTTCTATCTTCTATCTTTATCCCATTCAGTGGGTAATGGTGATTCTGAAGAGTTTTACTTATTTGCAGGATTAGCAATTGGAGTTCTAAATCTTGCAATTGTTATACCCCAGGTAACTTTTTGTCTCTGTCAGTTTCAATTCCTTTTTAATTTTAAACAAGTTATTATGTGGTCTTTTTGCTATGTTGGATGACAGTTACTTCTTTAAAACAACGATGTATAATCTCGTATTTTTATGCTTTTGAGCTAATGTCTGGTCTTTACTGTTGGGGCATGTCGGTGAATTACACCATGTTGTACACTTCTTTTTTTGATGTATTTTTGTGGTTTGTCTAGATGATTGTATCCCTTGGTGCTGGTCCATGGGATGCTTTATTTGGTGGAGGAAATATACCGGCATTTGTTCTGGCATCCATAGCTGCTTTTGCAGCCGGTGTTATTGCGATTCGCAAGCTACCAGATCTTTTAAGCAGCAACTTCAGATCATCCGGTTTTCATTTCGGCTGACTTCCCTTTTATCAATGAGGTGACAAACTAATATATGTTTCCCGGCAACCACTAGAACAAACCCGGGGAGTAAGCAATCCAGGACTAGGGGGATGGTTCTGCGGCTGAAAGAGTAATCGCTTCCAAACTCAAAATTCAATTCATTTTTTTGCCCACTCGGGATCTGTACGAATGTAGAGTATATATATTGTCATTTATATTGAAAAGCATATAAATGATTCGAGAGTCTGAGGCCTCACTCTCTCATTCTTTGAAATGATATGATGAATATGTATTTCCACTTTGCTTTTTTTCTTGGCGACATGTTTCCTCTGATAGGGAAAATGTAACAGAGCTGATTTTTTTTATGACCATCTAATTATAATTAAGAATTTCTCCCGAATGTCTTTATCGATGATGTGATTTAATTATAATTAATATTTTATAACTTAATAATCTCTATTAATGTTGAATTTTCGAGAAACCAACATCATCCCATTATAGATGAGTAATAAATCTTTGGAAAAAAAAAATCCTTTTATGGTATTAATTATTATAAGGGTAGAAGATATATATGTATAAAGATGTATTATATGTAATTTAGTGGGAACACTAATTTATTAGGAGGAAAAATAGGAAATAAGAAGCTTTCTTACAACTTAGGTAAAATTTCGGTGGCTTGCTTAATGAACTGAGCACCTGCTGCAAAGCTTTTCTTCAATTTCCAGATCAAATCTGATGAGGAAGAAACTTGCTCCAAGCCCAATCTGTCTGAGAATAATAGGAAGAGGAGGAGCATCATAGAAAAAAGTGGAATAACTGTAAGAATAACAAATCCCTAGTCCTCAACTCCCAAACTAGAAAAGAGCCCATCTCTAAGTGCCCATAATTTAGCTGTCATCCTGACAAATATGGACATGATCAAGGCAAATCCAGTGCACCAACTATGGGGTTTGAGGAATATTAAATGTATGTAGGCTTATTTTCACAATCGGAGAAGTTGTTTTCGGAACTCAAATCCGTGATTTACAAGTTACAATAAAACAATCTTACCGTTGCATCAAGACTTACTCTCGTGAACAAACGCTTAAATATGTAGCCAATTTTTTTTTTTTAATTTGCTACGTATATAATTTTTCAGAATCTGCATTTATAGGTCATATATAGGTGGTTGAATTGGCAAGTTTCATGACACAGTTTGTAGTGAAGTCGCCTTCGATATCCGACTTCTTAGACTGCTTGATTTGCCAGCCTATCACTGTCATATGTTAAGCCACATATAATTGAGCATATGTCCATGTCCATGTCCATGTTAGTGTATTTCTCACTTGTTTGATCATTGTCTACCCAAACAGTTCGACCAGCTTCTGTTTGCTTGGATAAGGAGGAATCTATCCAATATTGGTTTCTAGTTTTCTACTTTTATTCCCTCTCCTAAACGGTGGTTTTTATTTTTCTTTTTTATTTATCTATATTCCTATATATATTTATCATGTAAAGGGTAAGTAGTTATACATACATACATACATACATATGCATATACACATACATAGACTCACATAGCATATTCATGTCTGGTTCTGATTAATAGAAAATGTAACATATTCAGCTAAAAAATAAAAATAAAGCATAGCAGGAAGCAGTGGTTGTCGAGTCACTATCACAGAGAGAGAGAGAGAGAGAGAGAGAGAGCAAAGAAGGCACATGGAATCAGTTTTAAGCTGAACACACCAGAGGCATGTGGAGGAGAAGATTCAGCTCTTTCTTATATATATATATATATATATATATATGAATATGTTTATGTTTATGTATTTGAAATATATATTCATATACTGTATGATACATATAGAGGGGAAGGGGGCTAAGAACATGGATCCACCACATTCCAATGGGGTACCCCTTCAGCTTCCAACTAATAAAGTCATGTGGTGCAGTGAGAGTTGCTTGTTTTTGGCCAATATTAAATCATCAGTACATTCTGGGACCCACACCTCCCCCCATGATCATCACCATTATGAAGATTGGTGGGTCCCTTTATTCCTTTTAGATTGTAGATACATCCCCATTGTAGAATAAGGCAGCTAATGATTTCCCCATCAAAAATACATTTGACAACTACAAGTATTAGAAGCCTTCCCCTTACTTCTCCTCCCTGTCCCTCCCATGCATATATAATTATACACACACACACACACAGACACACACTCTCCCTCCCATGCATATATAATTATACACACACACACACACACACACACATATATATATATATATATATATATTGATTGTGATCGAATCAATTTTCATTTTCCAATGTCAAAATCAAGCCTGCCTGCAATTTAAGATGTTTGATCAATTAATGATGATCATGATACACTGATCAGATTTATTACCAAATTTTCGTCGGATCATTAATCAATAAATCTTTTACAGAGAGCGTATGTTGGGGGCAAATTTAGCTAAGCTACGTGTAGACAAATTGTTGGACAGTTACGTCTTTGCATGGGTCCTACGTGTTCTCTGGCTTTATGTTACATGATAGAATAAGTTAAGGAGGGAGAAGAATGTAGAAGAGGAATATCAAACATTGATAATGAAAATGGGTAAAGGCAACACCTACTTACACTATTTTTGATTCATATGCGTGTGTAAATTTGTAATATAACAATGTCATGTATATATATTCTGTAACATTTGTTATGTCCTTTTGTTGGCTGATATATATATATATATATATATATGTGTGTGTGTGTGTGTGTGTGTGTGTGTGTGTGGTGTGGACCCTTAACCATCTTTCTAATTGTGAAGGTACTTGGACAACATCAAGTACCAATTCAAGTAATAAAGGCAGGCAGTAAATTTTCTCTTGCTTAGACTATTATGTAAGGTCATGGATCAAGTCGTCGAGTAAATCTTGGATGGATTGGGTTTCTAGACTAAATTTACAAATGAAGGAAAACTTTTTTGTCACTTTAAAGTCAGAAAACTCTTTCACATGACATTGATTGTGATTAGTCTGATTCATAAACTAATTTCATATAAAAAATTCTCCGAGTCATTGTGGGGTTTCATTATTCCTGAATCCCATTAGAGATATCTTTTTCATTTACAATTTGAATTCTTTTTTTTTTTCTTTCTCAATATGTTCTTTATATATAGTGAATGATATGATCCTTGTCAACCAGATCAATTTCCCATCTCTACCAATGTGAAATTGCATGTTTTTTTTTTTTTCGTAATCCAGACCGACAAGATCAATCGCAATCTTCAATCGAGTAATTCAGATCGTAAATTAATTAGGTCCCACAAGGAATGTTATTACATTTGTGGAGTATTGAACCCATGACCAGTACCTTTGAAAGACACTTACCATGCCGCTCATTACCACTCGACTACCTCTATGAGATTACTAATGTGAAATTGTTAAGCAGTGTATAAAAAAGGTGTTAAATTTCAGTTAAGACCTAATGCATGAAAGCTAGATATAGAAATGGAGGAAATTGAAACAGATTTACAGTGAAAAGGGCACATGATTTTTGAATTCATTCACTTGCAATGTTTTTTTTTTGCTTGAGCAGTTTATTCTTGCAACTGTGCTTGGGACTGCCAATTATTTAATATAAGATGGAACACAATTTTATTTTAAAAGGTTCAAGTTTGAAAAATAATAAGTACCGTGAGACTACAGAAAATACACATCATAAAACATATGACATGTTTAATTCAGTATAGTGATTTACATGCAACTTTAAAAAACCACATATATATATATATATATATATATATATTGCTTCCTTTATGTATGGATTAGAAGCAAGCTAGGATATTGGAGAGGGAAAGAAGTCTAGTGAAACGGTAATATGATATTATTATTACTGTGATTTGTGTATTACTGTTAATTTCATATGAATCTTCTAAAAATAATAAATCATAGTGAAAAAGCACTATGTTACCATTTCACTGAAGTATTTTACATTGGGGAAGGAGAGGGTGACAAACAAATATGAGAAGAGGGAAGAGAGAGAAAGTGGGGGGGGGGGGATGGGAGAGAGACAGGGGATAAGACATGTCAAAGGGAGATTGGGAGCTGTGACAGTAGAGGAAGGAGAAGTGGGATAGAGATGAACATCTGGGGCACAAAGACAAAAAAGACCAGCTTGGTAGGGCTAAGAAAGAGTATTTTGAGATTTTTTTTTAAAAAAGAATAATTATAAACTTCATAAACTTTTGTTTCAAGTTTTAAATTTTAAATAATGCAATACTGTATCATTAATTTATATTAATCATGCAATTTAATAATTACCAGTACTTAGTAGTAGATCTAGACTATTGACTTGGGGGTAAAAATGTAAAAATTATTTTTTAACAAATTCTTGTGAAAATATAAAATTTTGAAGAGGCAACTACAAATTTTTCTATAAAATAAAATTCATAAAAAGTGATGATAAAGTGAAGCATCGGAGACGTATGGAATCCATTTCAAATCAAATAATTCTGTAACGATAGTAGACCCTAATTCAATTTTTTGAACTCATGGTCTTTATATTTGACTCAGTCAATGAGATTAACGAAACTCACGGTCTTATGACCGTAATATACGTTGTTTATAGGTTAAATTTGAGAGTTCAGATCATTAATGACCCACTTTTTACTATTTTAAAATTAAAATTTTAAAAGGTCATAACTATATATTATTAAATTCAATTACTATTATTATCAGAGGATGCGTGGTCCATCATACAAAATTTAAAAGTTCAAAATTTTGAAAGGCCAAAACCCCTTAATCTTCTTCATGTGGATCCACCACTGTGAATACATATTATCAAATAATTTGAGATAAAAAAAATTGAAATAGATGGAATTATTGTTTCAGAAAATCTCTCACCCCATTGCTGAGAAGATGTGGATGGGAAAGAGCTTCGTCCTAGACCACGATACCTGTTGGTGGGTTAGATGGCAACCCCTGTCCCCTTATCGGACCCATCCCTAGATTCCTGCCTCCTCCTCCTCTCTCCCTCTCTCTCTCTCTCTCTCTCTCTCTCTCTCTCTCTATATATATATATATATATATATATATATATATATGAATGAAAAACCTCTGAAAAGACCTAAAGATATAGCCAACTCATTTATCTTTTTTCTCAAGTAACCTCTTCTACACAGCACTTAAACAACATAAAATATAACACATTATGGTCTCTCTTTTTTTATAAGTAGGCCACAAGTCATACACTCTCCTAAGAATACCCCACCCATCTGAAGGCTCTAAATTATATATATATATATGTGTGTGTGTGTGTGTCATAATCATGAGCATTTCTTTTTTCCTTGAAGTCACCCACTTCACATTTAAGAAGGATATAATATGAATGAAACCCATTTTCTCTCCTTTCCCAAAGGAATCAATCTAGCTATCTCACAAGTGTTTGCTTCCTCTCTCTTAAAATTTATATTCGAGGACAACTGTCCATGTAGAAAATATACAACTCTTTGTCTCTTAAGGAGAAAAAAAAAATAAAAAAAGATTCAAACTGTGAAAATAACTGTGTAATATTGAGATATTTCTCAATGTGAATTGAAGATATCACAAATAATGTAATTTAAAGTGTAAAAAGTGAAATTGCTATACGAATCCAAGTTCACGTACACACAGAAAAAGACCTCTCTCTCTCTCACTTACACACACGTACACACACACACACACACACACATATATATATATATATATACACACACATAAATATACATAAAATAAATAAACTCTTACATGGAGCTGATAAGGTATTTAACCTATCCATCAGAGCAATGAATGCATCACCTTCTAATTGAAGAAATTCTCATTTTTCTTTAACTTCAGCTAAGAAATTTGTGTGATACATTAAGTCTCTCTGTTCCTTCTCTCTCACACTAAAAACTGTCCACTCTGAGTCTCCCCCTCTCTCTCTCTCTCTCTCTCTCTCTCTCTCTCTCTCTCTCTCAGCATGACAGAGATCAGCATCACAGTTTTGTAGATTGGTGGCACAAGTCCAGGTCATGACTTGCACTGGAATGGCCTTCTTCCCAACAAATTTCATGTTACAAACTCCTCATGAAGATGATCATCAGCCTCCCACATCTCTGGGTCCACTTCTACCCCCATGCTCATCTCAGGACTTTCATGGTACTCTCTCTCTCTCTCTCTCTCTCTCTCTCTCTATACAAACATATACACAAAACACATATATTATATTATATGATCTCTCTTTAATTTAATGGGTTTCAAATGTTTGTGCTGCTGCGCAGGAGTTGCTTCCCTTCTAGGGAAGAGATCCATGTCATTTTCAGGTATTGACGTTTGTGAAGAAACTAATGGGGAATGATGATTTGTCTGATGATGGCTCACAAGCTGGAGAGAAGAAGAGGAGGCTTAACATGGAACAAGTCAAGACACTTGAGAAGAACTTTGAGTTGGGGAACAAGCTTGAGCCTGAGAGGAAAATGCAGTTGGCTAGGGCTCTTGGTCTGCAACCAAGACAGATTGCTATATGGTTCCAAAACAGGAGAGCTAGGTGGAAGACAAAGCAATTGGAAAAAGATTATGAAGTCCTTAAGAGACAGTTTGAAGCAATCAAAGCTGATAATGATGCCCTCCAAGCCCAAAACCAGAAACTTCATGCAGGAGGTGTGTTCTAATTTATCAATCCATCTAATGGTCTTCTTATCTTGTGTTTTTGAACTTTTCCTTCACTTTTTTTTTTTATACCTAAGTTGGGTAGATATCTATCTGTGTGTTTGTGAGTACAAGTAATCCTAAATTTCTTGCATGGGATTGTGTTGATTGTTGAGATATATATATATATATATATATATATATATATGTTATAGGACTTAGGAGATCATCATGATGTTCCCACCCCAACCCCCCAACACCACCACCACCACCTTTTTGTCAATTGAGTAAGAACTATTCTTGTTGACTTTTGGTGATATCATGGTTTTCAGGGAACCTTTATTTCTGTAAGTAAATCTCTTGAACCAGTGGTTGATTGATTATTTTAACTAGAGCATCTTTCTCTATGTTTATTTGGGATCTTTTTTGATGGATTAATGATTGATCATTCTTTTGAAGCAAAAGATCATAATCATGACTGAAAAGAAGAAGATCCCTCTCGTATATCCATGCTAGTTCAAATAATTTTAGTTGGATATTAGCTGTCATGATCATTTGTCTAATTTTTAATTAATATTTAGTTGCATATATGTATAGCCTATATATATATATATATATATATACATGTTTGATCATATAGATTGCATAATTCAATGGATGCAGATATTGGCACTTAAAAGTAGAGAACCAACTGAATCTATCAACCTCAACAAAGAAACTGAGGGTTCTTGCAGTAACAGAAGTGAAAACAGCAGTGATATCAAGCTAGATATCTCAAGAACACCAGCAATTGACAGTCATCCAACTAGCAGACCTCTCTTTCCTCCATCCATCAGGCCCACTGGTGTGGCCCAACTTTTTCAAAACTCATCAAGACCAGACCACCTCCAGTCCCAGAAAATTGATCAGACAGTCAAAGAAGAAAGCTTCTGCAACATGTTCTGTGGCATTGATGATCAAACTGGATTTTGGCCATGGTTGGAACAACAACATTTCAATTGAATTGGACCCCAAACATGGCCTTATTGGAATATACCCATTTAGCAATTTGGCATGCTATATATGGTGAGATTTAAGAACTATATATATATATATATATATATATATATATCACCATAATATCTATGAGTTTAAAATCCTTGTTTTTGGTCCTTAGTCTGGTGCATGTATAAAGTAGCATAATATCAAGTTGAATTTAAGGTGAGCTTTGGAAGATCTTTGTGGAGGAATAAAGGGGTATGTGTCTTTGCATTTATATAGCAGCATGTTTTCTTTAAATTTAGAGAGATGTTTGTTAGATTGTTTCATGGAACCAAAAAAAAAAAAAATTCCAAGTTGAATTATATTTGCTAGTGACTGGTTTCAGCTCTAGCATGGGCCATGAAAATAAAAAGAGATCTGTCCTTACAATTTTAATCTTTCTTTTCCTTTTCTTGCCTTGGAATCATGTCTTTGTACTATTGAAAGAAAATGCTCTCAAAGTGCTCTGAAACAAAAGCCTTTGTAATGATTTTTTCTGATTTCATCAATCAGTATACACCCTTTACAATAATTTACTTTTCAGGTATTCTATATGGGAACTTGTGAGACTTTTTTCCCAAATTTTTTTTCCCACAAATTACAATGAATTTAATAGTTAAGAACTAAAATATCAAGTGATACAATCGCTAGTAACTATCCGTAACCAAAATTGAAATATTCTTCAATAGGTCTGAACTATTGTGTGAAACACATTGAAAATGAACATCATGCAAAAAAAATTCCAACAAAATCTACTTTATGCAAAAAAAATTTCCAAGAAAATCTACTTTAAAGTTAATAAAGTAAAATTTTCTAGGAGAGGAAAGGAGGGAGAGAGTATCAAACACACATTCCAAGGGGAAAAAAAGGACAAACAGATGGAAGAGCAGAAGAAAACAAAGAGGGTTGGAAATGGTCATTCTCGTGAAGGGGACGTTGGCAAGCTTGTGCTGACAAGGAAATGGGTATGGCATCAAAAAAAAATTGTACCCACCACTTTTTGTCACTGAGTAGAGTCTACTGCACTTTTTTTTTTTGGAGTCTTGGGGTGATGAGAAGAAATTCATGTGACAAACTGTCACCCACTGCCTAGCATCCAACACAGTGTCATCTTTTCACCTCTCTTTCTTTTCTTTTCTTTGCTTAAGACCCCACCTTTTGGTTTGGTACACATCTCTCCATTTCCACCCATTCACACATTGTCTCTCCCCATATCCATCAACATCTCTTCCACATTGAACTTAACAGCTGTTTGATTCCATTACAGTTTCCTTGCAGTGACGCACAAAAATATATATTGTGAATTTATATGATATTCGTTGGTCCGATGCGTTACACTCGGGCTTATGAATGCTTCGTACATTAATATTAGTAATTTTATTGACTAAGTCGAGCATTCACTGATCCCGGGTGCAAAAATGAATACCACCTCCAGGAGCAAGAGGTGCATAATCAAGGACAGCCTAGTCAAAAGAAAGCCCATTTTCTTATCTACTGATTTGTGCAAACACTTCATGAAAACTGAGGGCAAGTTCAAAATTTGGGGAATAATGGGTTTCATGCCTTGCATGTTTGAATGAAGAAAAGATTGGTCAAGAGTCATCCCAGGATGGTTTTAGACCTTTTTTGCTTCTTCACATGGCATTGATGTAGAATAAGAGGAGAATTTCTTGATGACTCGATACGACATGAGATGGTGCAATATGTTTTTGGAGTATTTAGGTTTCTAATTTTATTTATATTAGTATTAGTAATTTCTTAATCGGATTAGTAGTTTTTTTATTTAAATTAATATTTTTTTAGTTCTTTAAATATGATATAAATAGACTTTTTAATATTATATCAAATTTTGAACTTAGAATTTTTTTTTTGTTAAGGTAAGTAATTCCCTTATTACTTGGTTTTGATATAATTTGATATGTTTAATTTTTTTTACGTTTTCGTGTTACATTAGACATAAATTTCATAAAAACCTAACCAAGTTGGAATTATATTAAACTGATTAAACTGCAATGGTTGAGGGGCAATTCAGTTACTAATCCCACCCCCATCCCATGCCCCGGAAACTTGAACTCTACTCTTCTCTTGGGGGAATGAGCAACTATCGATTCAGCAATTCTGTTTATAGTAGTTAAGAAGAGATGCATTTTTTTTTCAAACATCATTAATTGTATTTGATACCATGACAGTAAAATCAACATTTACAACATATACTTGAGAGAATTCTTACACCAATACACAGGAGATAGAAAGAGAGAAATTAGAGAGAGATTCCAGAATGTAACCGAAGCAAGAGGTTCATAGATTTCACAGTTGTTTGCAGAAACTGTCATAACAGATAACCAGATTCAAATACCTAATAACCCAATAATTTAAACAAACTAGCTAGCATGTGACAAAATCTTGCAAAACCCTAATGGAAATCTTGATTTTCGGAGTTGACAGCAAACGAAAAAAAAAATCGAAGATCAAGCACATAAATCGCCCATTTGTGGATATTCTATCTTGGATCATGTGAAGAGTAGATATATATATATATATATAGACAAGTTGTGGCAACATGGGTGGAAACTTTGGCATTTGCTTCCAGTTCTAGATGCCCACATTTTCTTTTCACACCTTAAAAAAATTGTATAGTTGCAAAATTAACAAATATTGATTAAGTAGACCAGATTAAGCGGCCACGTGAAGAGTGGATGCACAGCTTAATTAAGCATTAAGGATAATAAATTGGATTATGATAATAGTGTTAAGCTTAGAGAATTCCCAGCATGTTTGTGAGCAGAAAATGAAAGAGAACATGTGGTGGGCAATAACATGGATCATGGATATATGCATGGTTTTTTACATTATTTCATTTATTAATTTCTGAAAATAGTTGAGTTTGCAACTTAACATAACATTTCTCTTCTTTGGGGGATTAATAAAATTAATAGTAGATTTGGAAAGGAGTTGTACCAATTCATATAATTTAACAGAATAAACATTTCTTTATCAAACTTCAAGGTTACTCCTGGTGGGTATTTTTAATTAGTGCCTTTTGATGGAGTCCTTAATTATAAGCCATGTGTTTGCCCCTAATCATAGCTTAGCATAGCTTGTGGACTATATATATACTAGCTAGGTAATTAAACTAGGTAGGTTCAAGTAATTACACAAACTATGCTGGAATTAATTTTTTGTTTATTGGTTGCTGAATCTATGGTGTGTGTGTGTGTGTGTGTGTGTGTATATATCTTCTATCCCGTCTAGTTCTTAGTGGGTGTTTGGCTCAAAACGTGATTTTGTTTCCCAGACAGTGTTTTGTCATTTTTTTCAACACATTTGGCTATTTTTGTAAAACTATGCTTTGCATGTGGAACTCAACAAATTCTGTTTACAAAATAAAGTTTTAAAAAAGTTAAAAAAAATTATTTCTTCAAATAACTTTAATCTTTTTACAAATTATACATTGCCAAATATATACAATATAAAGACTAAAAAAAAGAATTTACAGTGCAAAATCACTTGTATATATATTTTTATCAAATAGTACTCAAATAATAAAATGATTATACTATAATCAATTCTTTAAAATTCATTCTCCAACAATCAATTCTCTAAAAACTTGAACTTTCCCAAATAGGTCCTTAATGTTTGATAATCTCTTCTCTATTGGTTGGAGATATAGATATAATATGAGGAATTCCCAAATGTTTGGCAAATGAGGAAAACCAAAATTATTTCTTTTTCTTTCTTTTACCATCCTATTCTTGTAAGGTGAGGGGGGATGGAGGTTTATTGACCTGTGCTCCTAGCATAGAATCAATATGCACAAATTAAGCACTAATTTATAGAATTTATGTTGTATTTCTTCTTAATATATATTGGAGAAAGTAATTCAGAATACTATAATGATAATTAATGGGCTTCGACTTTGAGCATATTGACTAGGGCTACGATTAATTCAGCCCAGACCCAAAATAATGGGTGTGGGTAAGATCTAGGCCCAGCCCACACTCAGCCCAAAGTACCTGGGTCCAAACCCAACTGTAAACAAGATATACTGATTCATCTCTGAAAAGCTTACTGTGGTAAATTCATTAGTACAGGAACACTTTCAGTCGAGTGCCTATCCGTCGTGAGATTCTGTAATATTAACATTTTATCGCTGCAGATTCTCAGGTGTTTGACGTGACCCTGAATAAAAAATCAAGTTTATTTTAATATTATTTGTCACAAGTCAAGTTTTTAACCTAAAATCAACAACCTATTATCACACTATTTTATAAACTCCAAAACTTTCTAATGTTTATCCGATACGGGACTATGTGACTCTTGCCACTTAATTATTACTATTTTTACTTCTTTCTTCTTCTCTCACTAAAAGTAGAACTTACGTATTGAAGGAATCCAAAAATAATCTTTTCGCATTACTATTGAAATAAACACACACATAATAAAAAATAAGTTAGGTAAATTCATTAGTACAGGATACTTTTAGTCGAGCGTTTATTCGATATGAGATTTCGTAATATTGACATTTTATCAGTACAGATCTTAGTAGTATGAGTGTTTGACGTGATACTGAATAAAAAGTTAACTTTTCTCTAATATTACTTATCACGAGTCAAGTTTTTAACCTAAAAAAAAAACTAATTATTACATTATCTTATAAACTCCAAAATATTACTAATGTTTATTCAATGCTGACTCTGTGACTCTTGTCACTTAGTTATTACTATTTTTACTTTTTTCTTCTTCTCTCACTCAAAGTAAAAGCCTAAGTCTTGAAGAAATCAAAAAACAATCTTTTCTTATCACTTTTAAAACAAACACACGAATAATAAAAAATATGTATGTGTGTATATATATATATATTATATATAAAGTTAAAGGTGGCAATTAAATTAATTGATTTAACTTTTAAATGGTGAATCGGTGATGCAGGAGAGAGAGAGAGAGATTCAACTAAGGTTGTGAATGGATTGAATAGAGGTTTAAAATTTTCTTTTTATTCAGATACAGTAGAAAAAGTTTTGATCTCGTAAATACAAATCAAATATGAATTAAATTAATACATATATGTATTAATTTTTTTTATATTAATTTTTAAAAATATTTTAAATTATATTAAATTTTAAATTATATGAGACTTTATATTTTTCCACCAAACAATTGGCCAAGAAGCTGCCACGCAGACTCTCTCAGTCTCTCTTCCGGCCACCGGAAAATGGAGACAAAAAACGGAACGCCAAAATCTCCTCAGGGACCCAACGTTCCATTCCTTCCTTTTAACGGATAAACCATGGCCCTGGCGTTCGCCTCCGCGCCAATCCTCTCACCCGACACCTCCGCCTCCCACCAAACTCCCCAAATCTCCTCCAACTTCTTTCCCTTTACAAAACCCTCTGCAAAATTTATCAAACCCATCACCAGACTCCACGTCTCCTCCCCCACCAACAAACCCATCACCACCACCGCCAACTCCACCTCCACCTCCACCTCCACCTCCAAACCACCCACCGAAGAATCCATCTTTTTCGACGGTGGAGCCCATTATGGCGACCTCATAGTCAACCTCCTCTTGGGTTTTACTCTCCTATGGTTGCCCCTAACTTTAGCGGCGGTTTCGAGGGCTTTCTATCTCAGATACTAGGTTCACCAATTTGAGGGTGAGCGTCATTTCTGGACTAACGGGTCAAGATAGGAGTGATTTCTCTTACAAAGTGATCAAAGACGTTCAAGTGGTGCCTAGATTTATTGGTGAATGGGGTGATATTGTCATTACTCTGAAGGATGGCACTAAGGTGGACTTGAGAAGTGTCCCTAAATTTAGGGAAATTGCCAAGTATTGCCTCTCCAGTGGCTGAAAAACCCGCTGTTTTGAAAGAAAGTGGGCCAAAAGGGTTTTGAGGGTTTGGTTTGTTTTGTTTTGGTGTAATTCATTTCATAGTTCTCTTTTTCCAAGAGGTATGTAACTCTTCTTTTTTTCTTTTTAATTTAGCAAAGTAATCCTTCATCTTTTTTGTAGTTTTTGTTGTGAAGATAATTGATGGTACAAATTGTTCATAGTGTTTTCATTATATGAGATTCAAATTTTCTTTATGTTAGTTTGTAAATTGCAATTAATTGATTATTTCTCAGTTAAAAGGATAGAGATTGTTATCGGCTACAAATGGCTAGAAGTACATTGATTGATGTGTTTCTTCTTTGAGGTGGATAAAAATAGAGGAGTGAAAACTTGCCTGCTCTTATTTTAGGAAACTTTTCACTTGAATGATAGATAACAAGAATATTGAGGTAAATGTATCAATGAGACAAGCTTAACTGGACAATCACAAATTCACAATGAACTGAAGATCGGGTTATGTGACGACATGACAGAAACTTTGTAATTGTAGAGGTATGTGTCTGCTAAGGGCTTCTCAAGAAGCAAGAAGAGCTGAGAGGATTATCTAATTAAGTGAAGTATATTGCAACAGTTTAGTGGGTTGTAATTGGAATTTAAAACACTATTCCTCCAACTTTTGCTAGAATTCCTCAAAACTGAGGGAAGATGTGTTTTGGCACTTCTGAGTAACATTGAAGAAATTGTAGAAATACTAAAATTGCAATCTCTCAAAGCAATGTGACTAATGAAATGTTGCATGGACATGATGAAACTTTGATTGCGTATGATGTATTATGACTTAAGAGCCTTTGTTCTGTTTGAGAAACATCACAAAAAACATGACTCAGACGCCTTAATATGTCTTTCTGGGATTATATATTATTCTGTGGCAGGGGACCAATTTTGGAAGCAGTATAATAGAAGTTGTAGGAGATGGAAATGGGAAATGCAATTGAGTGAAAGTATAGAATATCTAATACAGGGGACTAATTGAATATGATTGAAAATTCTAATGAAAAAACTAGGTCAAAAATATGGCAAGTACCAGGAAATATAGATAATTTGGAAGTGAATGTTTCAGAAGTTTACTTGGAGGTTTTCCTGACCAAAACAATTCAACAACAGCACAATCAAGAAGATAACCAAAGACACAAAGAGCATAATATTTGTGCAGTTTGGAGTATGCAAAAGATGATGCATTCAAAGTTCAAACTAATTCCTGACATGCTAAGGTTCATCGGTCAAAATTTGGAGTCAAAATGAGCAAAACGAGAATCAGAACTAATATGCATGACTTTACTTGGTTTGTGGCACTTGACAACCATCATCATTTGCAGAGATGATAACTGGAGATTCCACAGCAAAGAGGATAGACTACAAAATCTAATGCCTCAGCGATCCAGCAACCTGAAATTCTGTTCTCTCTCAAACCCATCTTTTGTCCATTAGATAACCTGCTTCTTCCAGTTTTATCTAAAAACATGCCCCGATTGTCAGCTGCTAGTTATGGTATATGTTTTAATTAAGGTTGTTAAAATTAGGATCTTACATGGGATCGTTTTGGGAGTTCATAAGATCAGATTGAGGATCGTAAGATCCTACAAAATTCTTTAAAAAAGGCCAAGTATATATATTCAAGTAAAGAGTTGTTAAAAATCAATAATAATAAATAAATAATATAAAATATTGTAACACCATATGGAAGTGTATGTATTTAAAAAAAATTATTCTTATTTGTTTATAAAATGTACGTTTCACAATTTTAAAATAACACAAATTAAAATTTTAAAGAGATAAACTAAAAAAATTCTTTAAATAACCAGTTAAGTGTAGCAATTCTTATCAAAATTTAGTGTTGAATCATTAAATAACCAAATAGTTTGAGTATTTTTTTGTTCAAGATACTGCTATTTGTATGACTTTCATACGATTCAGGTCGATTTATTCATATTAGATCGTAAGATCGTATGATCCTACGATCCAAATCAAAGTTTTAATAACTATGATTTTAATGAACCAAGGGGCAGTAAAGATATAAGACAGGCCGAAGTGCGCAGTAGCCCAATGACATTACCTGCTCACTCCCTAAATGGAGGAGCAAGGTTCCAGTGCCTATTCCCTACAATTTTAGACATCTTAGGGCTCCTTTAGCTTGATGGATTCAATTGCTAAATCATTTATGAAGTGATGATGGGCTCGCAGATATGTGGAAGGTTGGATTTGGATTGAGCCCCCAAGTCTCAATTTATTGTTTTGAACGACATTTTATCAATGCTGGATTTAGATTTAGGTAAAATTGGGAGTGCAAGTTGTTTCAGTGCCACCCTTTAACTGAACCAATCCGATTGCTCTTGTTTTGGTGGGTTCTTCATGCATTTTGATTTAGTCTTGATTTAAGAAATAGTAAAACCAAATGATTTGGTTTGGGTTAAGGCAGCCCTGTAAACTGAATCAACTTAAAAACTGATAATGTATATAAAAATATACATGTTTATATTACTTACTATATAAGTGCATCTCTCATGGTTACCCAAATCCATGCTCAAATTTAAATTTGAGTAAAAATCATCAAAAACAGTTCTCTAATGATTTACTCAAATTCATACTAAATCCACTTTATTCAAACTTAAATCTAAATTTGCAAAACACTCTGTTTATTTAGTCAAATCACTGCTCACAGTCAAATTTAAAATTTTTGGGACAAGTTGAGAATTATTTTGGGATATGATGGGAATTTTTTCAAAAAATTGAGTAAAACTACATGCGACCATAGGAGAGTTTCATATCCAATGAAGCTTTTACTCAAAATTTTGCTCAAAAATAAAGATGTCCCTGTTTCCATAGTTTATGCTTGATTTTTGTAACAATAGTTAAGAGGTATTTTAAAATGAGTTGGCAAAGTAATATTTTGAGTGTGTGCCTCTTTCTTTCCCTTCATTGTATAATTCAGGGAGTGGAGTTAGTCGCAATCTTCATGGCTCAACTTAACTCAACTCAATAAAGTTTTTATTCTAATTATTTGAGATCGGTTACATGAATCGTGACTCACCATTCTCCCATAGCTAATGACACAAAAACATAAAATGAAAAGAAAAGAGGACCAAACATACAAAAGATTTCTAATATAAACTAATATAAGGAAGAAAGAAAAATCAGTATATTGACATGAAGCATGTTAATATGAAAGTATAGCATCCTTCATGCTCCATTTTGTGCTTCACCTTGCATTTAGTAATGAATTTTCCAGTTTCACTATGGAGTGTGGATAGCTAAAAATGGAGCATAAATAGCATTATCCCCTGGACGGAAAGATTGAAAATGTCTGTATGAGCAGAAACCACAAGTTTTATAGTTACTGCAGAAACTGATCCCAATCCTTATCTTCCCTCATTGATAAAGTTCTTTTTGGGCCATCATAAATTTAGCTCCTAGCACTTTTTTGGGACCCCATTCATTTTCACGGACTGTTTCTGTTTCCTGTTGTTCTCAGTTATTTGGATTTTTGCATCTGAATGCCTATACAAATCTTAATTTCGAGTTTTTATGTTTCTTACTGAATGATAATCAAATGTCAATTCTTCACAAGAGTGCATCATCTGGCAATTCGGACAAAAAAAATTGGACTCTTACAAGGTGATGGAACAGTTTGTTACCTGATAAGTGAACATCACAGGACATGATTTACATTTGATCTTGACATTCTAATGCTGTGAGTTGCATAAACATGTTAACCAGCTGAGCCATGGTCAGTTGATGGAGACCAAACTGGCATGATTAGCTGGGTTAGGACACCGCTGGCCTGTGCTGGGCGACAAGCACGCTACAACTTTGCTTTCTGAGACAACATATGGCAGCCTGGGTTTAACCCCTGGTGCCATCTTTAGTCACAGCTGCAATTTTTCAAGTTGTTTTGGTGGTAAGGAGAAAAGTAGATGGGCATGAGTTCTCTCAACTTGTGCTTGTCATTGAGTGGGAGTTGGGGTCCATGGGGGCTTGGAAAGGAATCTAATATCATTAGACTGACATGAACTTCAGTTTATATATAACTTTGAAAAGTTCAATCAAAACCACCTATCTACTCAAAACGATATATATAATGTATGGAGCTATGTTTTTTACTTATTAGAATCTGACCAATTTATAAAGTCCCTGTAAAAGTAATCATCCAGAACAGAGCATTTCTTCCTACTGAGTTCTCCCCTGTTTTCATCAGTTGGGCATGCCTGTACCAGCATCTTAACCCTTACCTAATTTTCTCCTTTTTCTCCTCTTTCATAATGGTCATCATCTTCAAAAACATATGTAATGGTATAAGGATATGTTTGGCAGGGCGGCCGTGGCTAAAAACCGGGGACCGGTCCCGCAATTCTTTCAACGTTGCTCTAAGCAGTGTGGGTCGTTCCACAGGTTGGCCTCGCGATTTGCACGTGGCCACGCGGCCCCAAACTAGCTCTAAGTTTTTAGCGTTCTGGGTTATTACTTGGAGCAACAGTTAAAGTTCAGGCTACTTAACATGAGAACCTAGGATTAAGTCTAAGAAGAGTGACTTTATGCCAATAAAACTAAAATTTAGGTTTGTGTTTAATTTACTCCAATCACCTGCAAGATCAACATTGTTTAATGATTTTTTTTTTTAGAACTTTCGACGACATATCTATAGAAGAAAACTAAAAAAAAGGGTTCTTTTACATGCTTAATAAGAGAACTTCCAATCAATTCATAAATTCTGATTTTCTTAGATTAGAATACATGCCAGAAAATTTTCTTGTGGCCACACATGGGTCATAGCCATCAAATTTTACTTGGCAAATGCAAGTGAAAATTTGTATGGTGATTCAAAATTTTCTCTTTTGATTTTTTTTTTAAAAGAAAAAAATCTAAAGTTAGCTATCGGCAAAGATTTTTAAATGATCAAATGGTTAACATCATAGGGTTGCTGCTTTAAATGGTTGGCATTGATAAATTCTTTGAAGTTCCCCACCATGTTTATGGAATGCTGTCATCCCTACATTTCTGGCAGAGAAAAATTAAAAGAAAAGAAGAAATATGGACCAACCCAAAGTCTTAAAAGGAGCTAAGAGCTGGGGTTACTGATTCATTGAGGCTTTTGACCAATGTTCTGTAATTTTTTTCTTTTTCTGTTATTTATATATATATATATATATATATATATATTTTTCCTCAGAAAAGCACAGGTAGTATGGCTTTGGGGGAGTAGAGAAAGAGAAGGAGGTGGTGTCTAGTCATGGCTGAAGCAGAGCAGGGGTTGGTCCAGTTAGGTGAGCTCTTCTATAAACACATCTTTATTGAAAGATGTTAAAGAGAGAGGGAAGAGACCCATTTTTAGAATGACAGAATGTGATTCATCCTCAGTTCCTTTAGCCCTTTGCAGGCTCTATTTTGTAAAAATTTTCTTTTCAGGATATGCCATGAGTGACTCTAAGCTGCATTAAAAATAATATTTCAAATTGTCAACATAATTTTCTCTCCAAGAGTGTATCTGGTTTCACCTATCTAGGATCACACCTTGCATCACATTCCTTAATTGTGAATTTAGATTGATATGCCGATGAGAAAAGCCAAAGAATGCAATAGTGATATTTATGTGCTTACAAGTATTTTAATGCTACACTACTTTAACAGGATTTCTTGATTTTGACTATTTGTTTAAATTTGCTCCCCAAGGTTTCACCTCTCTAGTACGCACTTACTGTGTATAAATATATTGACTGATTTATTATGGAGAAAAGGAGATCGATCATCTTAAATAATCAGTTATTCTAAAAGTTTAAGTTGTTAGAGAATGAACCAACAATGTATATCGAGCTAACACTCTCCCTCACATACAACCACATCTTGCACGTGGAGAGTGATAGAACAATGTGCGAGAGTGCAAACTTTGCACTGAACGAACGGAATAGACCTCTTAGAGATACTAGGTTAGATCATCAATTATTCCTATTAAAAATTTGATATATATTGTTGGCCCATTCTTTGAAAGCTTAAGTTTTTTAAGCAACGGGTTATAAGAGCCTTGATTACAAGATGTCTTAGGTTTAAGTCTATTTGCATTTATTCTCCCATTTGTTTGTTTGTGCAAAGTTGCATTATGTTCTTCTCTGTGTTTGTTCCAGTTTGTTTGTCTCTTCACATGCAAGTTCAGGGTCGTATGTGAAAGGGAATTTTAAGAGTTTGATATATATTGTTGACGCATTTTTTAACAGCTTAAACTTTTAGAGCAACGGGTGATCTAATAATTCTAAAAACTTAAACTATTAGAAAATAAACCGATATATATCAAGCTAACAAACCACTTGGTACAGTTCTTTCATTTGAAACTTCCCAACCAATTAGCATAATCAATCAAAACTACAATATATTGATATATTGGCGGGAAATGCAGCAATACCCCACAAGATTAAGGCATGGTTCGAACTTAGAACCATTATCTTTTCTGATATATGGGACTCTACATGTTGATAATAATGTCTTTGCAGGGCCCTCAAAGGAAAATTAAATCAGCCCATCGTGACTAAGTAGCTTGTATTATATGCAGCTTAACAGGGTCAGTTTTCTTTTCTTTCTTTATTTCCTTTTCATTCCTTTTTTTTTCCCTAGTGCTGGAAGAAAACAAAATATCTTTTGAATACCTTTTGCTTTCTTCATATCCCACTATTGCTTTTCATTGTTTGTATTTTTCCCCCATTTTTCTTGTTTGTTGCAGTCGCTTGATAGGATCAAGTCTAGAATGTCTCTACTTCATTGTAGAGACAAAACACTACTTCAAGATAATTTAATTTATATGGTTGTACCTTGAAATTGTTGATTCTCCTATTCTATTTAGTTACAAACTTACAAAATAGTTTCCATTTGACGAAATATAATCATAATGAGCATAAAATCACAAGGTTTTAAACTCTTAGTTTTGATGAGTTGGGAAGAGGCTTGCATATTATTCCCAAAGTCTTAGATTAAGTCTTGCGTCTTCTTAGTGCTTAGGGTTGTAAAACGAATCAAGTTATTTGAGTTCAGGTTTATGATTAACTCAGTTAAAGTCTCGTTCGAGATTGATTCGTAAGATAAACAAGTCAAGCTTGAATATGTTTTTAGTCTAGTTAATTTATTAAACTCGACACGAACTCGTTTCAATAAGCCAATAAGTGGTGGTCTAATATTGAATAAAAAAAATCAAACTACTCGAGCTCGACTCGCGATCAATGTTCGAGATCAGTTTGAGAAATTAATAAGTCAAGCTTAATCAATATAATTTGAAACTCATTTATTTTAAGAAGTCAAGCTTGAACAACCCTTAGCTTGACTCATTTACACCTCTACTAGTGCGACTCGTAGTTGCATGCACGTTGTGGGTCCTCTTCGTACCAATAATAAAAATTAAAAAAAAAATCTTATGGTGTTAATTTTTTACACTTGGTAAGGAAAAGTAAATTAGGTTATTAAGAGCTACTCAGACTTGGCTACAGAGAAGTTTCCATAACATAAACAAATAAATACATGAGAGTGATGATAACCAGGAATCTAGTCATCTGAAAAGGGATACAACAATGAGAGCCAAGTGATGGGAATATGAAAGAAGAGGGGGGCATAGGATTCCCAAAACCCTTTCTCTTTTTAATGAGAGCGTGCTTTGCAGAAAAAGATAGGGGAGAGAAAGTGAGTGAAGTGAAGATCCCACACCCCCTTAAAAAAGGTTACTCTAATGTGACAAAGGGTGGGGTACCCCACACAGATGTAGGAATCCCAAGCAAAGAGACCCTACATTCACATAAAGCTAAAAATGGATAAAAAAGAATAACAAACATAAGCTCCATTTTCATTCCACACGTGGGGCCTTCCCCCCTGTTTACTTTTACATGTAGAATCAAAGTAATATATATTTTTTCAAATAATTGTTTTTTAAAAGCAAAATACATGCTTTTTTCATTTTAGGGTAAAAAGAAAAGGTGGAAAATAAAAGGAAGGAAAATGATATTTTGAGTCATTTGATACTCTTCCAACTTTCCATTTTAAATCTCATGGTCTATGGGCTTAATTTGAGGTTTATTTAGGAGTAAAAAATTAGATGATATACATTCGCCTCTTTTTTTTGGTAGCAGACAAGAATCTCTTATTACTAGTGACTAAATAAACTCTTCTAAACTCACACAAAATCGATTCTTCATGCAAATTGAATAAATCTATGCTTGGTGGCCCTTCAAAGGGAAGTGGGATTTGATAAATTAGATAAATTCTCTTAAACTCATGCAAAATCGATTCTCGATGCAAATCGGATAAATCTAAATTTGGTAGCCTTCCAAAAAAAAAAAAAAAGTGAGATTTGATTTAAGAACTTGGTGTACATCCATCTTAACATGAGCAAAGTCATCTCATACTTAAGAAAGAGGCTAAACCACTTTCTTTTCGTCCTAAATGTATAAAAGAACCCAAATACAAAAATGTTATTGAAATCCTCACAAAATCAAGCATGTAAAGAAAGCTTTGATGAAATCTTTCAAATTTTCAGAAACCCTACTAAGTGCAGAAATAACAACCAAGATGTGATATACCTAATGCTACAATAAAGCTAAAATAATAGAAACATTAGAAGAAAAAGAACAGAAAGTGGCTTGTACTCTTTGTTTTGCCTTGTTAATTTTTTGTTCTACGTTGAAACTTTATTCGTCGTGTAAAATACAATCTCTTTTTTCTTCTACTTTATTATCATCGCAAACCCTTTTCTTCGTGTCCACCTTGATTTAGTGAAAAGGAAATGGTTTAAGGGAATGCTAATTCTTTGGCCCTGTGGTAAGAAAAGCATGGATTATCTTTTTAAACAGCTTATCAATTGGAATATTATAAGTTGGTGCACAAACAACAAGAAAAAAATAAAATGTACTTAGATAGAATTAAACAGGATTCGCATTGTATTCTTTGAAAAGGCAGTTCTCCTAATAAAGTTGTCCCAGACAAATTGTTTTCCTTTCCGAAAAACAGTAAGACCAAGAAACAAAGGGAGAACATATGATTTGAACATATATATATATATATATAGAGAGAGAGAGAGAGAGAGAGAGAGAGATACAGATATATAATAAATGTATTTCTTATTGGTTTAAAATATTTCTAAACTACTCTGGACAATATTTTATTTCCTTTTTTTTCAATTTTATTGGCTACTTTTTTACTTCTGTTGTTTTTCCTTTTTCTTTTTCTTTTCTTCTGTTTTTTTTTTTTGTTCTTCTTTGCTCTTTGAAAACCAGTGAGTAGAAAGATTAGACAAGAACCCTTTTAATGGGGAGAAGGTAGAAATATGTTTTTTTAGAAGGAAAAACTTTTGTCCTCCACAAAGAGGGTAAAGAAGTGAAGAACCAGGAGATGTATTTATACACACACATAATATATATATATATATATATATAAATGAGAAGAATTTAGTTGCACTTTCTGTTGTTTTTTTTAAGTGTTGCAGTTGTCATAAGGTCATGCATGACAATAAAGATGATCATATAAGGATGGAAAGAAGTGAAGAACCAGGAGATGTATTTACACACACACACACACACACATATATATATATATATGTATATATAGGAGAAGAATTTGGTTGCACTTTCAGCTTTTTTTTTAATTGTTGCAGTAGCTATAAGGTCATGCATGACAATAAAGATGATCATATTAGGATAAAGATGATCATATTAGGATATAAAACGAAGGCATATATATTTATATATATATATATATATATATATATTCTTAAATATTACACACTATATAAAATGAAAAGAGATCGAGTGGTAATCCAGTGGATTAGACCTAGAGCCCAACAATTTAAAGCAATCCAAAGATGGACCAAATCCAGTGGATTAGATCAGATTATCATAATTAGCTCATTGAATATTAAGTAGTAAATCATTAGCATTTCCTTTTTTCTTAGACTGGTTGCCCCCTTAAAAGGCCCATGTGTTTTATTTTTAATGGTTACTGTTAAATTCACAGCAAAAATAAAGCCCCGGGAGAGGGGGAGCGGAGACACTTGTCAGTCACTCATTGATGAGGTGGCCGCGCAACTAGAAATGATGAAGGATTTTATCAAAAGGAGACGCGGTTTTAAGTCCCACACCTCATGTCATCAATCTCTTTGGGAACTTGGGCCTCACTACCAAGCTCCACTTAAAAGTGTTATTTTTTTTTTCCACTTCATAATCATACCATATGTTTTGTGGATTCAATTTGGTGGAAAGAACAACAAAGCATGATTAGGGTTAGGGTTAGGGTTAGGGTTAAGGTTAAGGTTAGAATTTGTCGTGATTATAGCATTTTATGAGTCTACAATGTTTATGATTGTTCTATCACTCATTCCTTGATCCAATCTTGAATAATTATTACTTCCTTTTTTTTTTTTGTACAAAAAGAAAATTACTTGTTTCACGCAAGAAATATATATATATATATATATAATTTGTAAAATACTTTTCAGGTATCATGTAATATTCTACTTAGTCATGTGTACTAATAAGACGTGAGATTTGAGTCTTAAGTAACAGGTCCCAAGATTCGAACAACAAAACCTCTCCACCAGTGTCGGCAGAGGCAGTGCCAAGGCAGCCTTCCCAAAGTTCTAGAAATTTGACTTTTTTCCTATATTTTTTATTTGACTTTTTTTCTATATTTTCTACAAACTTTAAAAAAATTAGGAATTGTCCCCTACAATTTTTTATATTTTTACAAAGAAAAATGTTATGTATTCCCAATTGTATCTTTAATCGATTTGATGTGTCAAGATATAATAATTTTGAATCCGACAATATGTGATTTCTAAAATCATTATATTTTGACATATCATATTAGAGATACCTAACACTACTCTTTTATAAAAAACTCTTCAATTCTAACTTTTACATTTTATTCTCCAAAATTTAATGTCTAGGTCCACTACTAACTGCCGGACAATCTTACCTCTTGAGCTACCCCTTGGAGTTTTGAATAACTAGTTGATCTTTATGAAATGATTGTTAGGTATCAACATATGAAACTAGTAACATCATGTAATACAAACTAATCTAGAGATTAATTTAATAGATTATTTTGATAGTTTGGAGGAAAAAAAAAATGGAGGCAAGTAGAAAAGAAAAGAAGTGGCTCCCTTCATCCTTTAATTTGGACAATGCATTATAATTAGAGCTAGGCCATTCAAATTATTCCTGCAGCTCTATGTGGGCTAACCAAAGCAATTTTAAGATTTAACAAACAGTCCACTATGTTTGTAAGCCCTACTGCCTTTGGAAATACAATGATTTAAATGGTTTTTCTTGGTCAGATTAAAGATGATATTGTTTCTAACCAATATGCAGTTCTAATACCCTTTGTATGTGTCTTGTGTGTGTTTATGTCTCTCTCTCTCTCTCTCTCTCTCTCTCTCTCTCTCTCTCTCTCTCTCTCTCTCTATATATATATATATATATATATATATATTTACAGTACACAATCTAGAGATGCTAGTGAAACTATAATTACCCTTGTCTATATATCTGTATCATGAGTAAAAGTGATGAGTTATATACATATATGCTATAAAATCTAGAGATGTGTTATGATCACATTCAAGTTCATCATTGGTACATTTAGCATGGTAATTGAATGGTTTGAATATATTCCAACATAACATATATATATATATATATATATTTGACACGTTTTGTGGGACCCAAAGAGCCAAACCTTTCTCATCACATGCCAATTTGCCAGAAACTACCATTAACAATGGTCTGTCGTAAAAAACATTAAAGTAAAATGGGTAGCTAGAAAACGCAGTAGAAGGAGAAAAGACACTAATGTTTAGTGTTGAATGAAGAAATGAAAAATGACAAAATTAAGGCATAATGAAAGGAGATCTGAGTGAGTGGAGGGAGGATTTATCTTTTTGAAAATAAGAGGCTGTGTAGGGTTTTTTCCAACTTAGAAAAGTTGAGAGAGAGTAGAGCCACCAAGCTTTTGCATAGGGTTCCCATCAAGGTTGATCTTTTTCTGAGTCATCTTGGCTCTTTGATGGCTGCTTGTGGGACAAATATCACCGACCCTTCACTACTCCTCTCTGCTCTCCACCACTCCTACAGTTACCCTTTTTATAATATATATATATACACACACACACACACACTTAGATTCCCTATTCAAAAGGCATATGTTCTTTCTTTTTTTATGAAAGCAACAGGTATTATAACACATACTCAATCCACTTGGATAATATAATATAATCATAAACCAACAAGTAAAGACTATACTACACTTAACAATAACAGAAATCTCTCAAATAAAGATCATTGATAAATAATTAAACCTAATTTATAATTAAATAAAAATAAATATTCACATTCTTAAAAAGAGATATGAATAGTCAATTAAACTAACTCCAATTAGTTCAAAAGACATGTTATGTACACTACATCACTGTCTTCTCTTGCAAAGCAAATGTATGAGATTTTTAATACTTCAAGATTTGAAAAATATTAAATATACGTAGTTTTAATCTCAGAACCAGCTAGAGTCGAACCCATATCATTCAAATCGTAATATCAACTTTATCATTACGTGAAGACCTACTCTTAATTTTATACTAGACTGATATCATCATGCATTCATATATAAACAGATATCATTAATTATATCTCTAATTTGATGCATATTTAAGTGATAATTTTAGAAATTATTTCACGTACAATTTAATAATATTTTATAATGTCACATCATATGTATATTAGAGATAGAATTGAAGTTATATGTAACATTTTTCATATATAAAATGACAAGGCATATGTTTTGTTATTTTGTTACTTAAATCAATGACTTTTTTTTGGCGGGAAACTTCGCTGTCAAGAAAGAGACGAATGAGACGGCCATTGAAAGAATTTTATTTTTATTTTTTCCTCCCTTCACATTGCCATGGCTCCACACCATTTGGACATTCAAAGCAGGGGGGACAAGTCATCTCATCCCTTAACCTCAATGCCACGTGGCATCCAATTTGCTAAGTCCACGTGGCATTGAATAGAAATGGAACCGTTATTAGGGCATATACAAGTAAAAAGTTAAATTGAACTGTACATACAAATGTAGTACAACTCCATGATGAGTTGATATATATACATAGGATTTGAACCCTATAAAAATAGGATGTGGTGTAGGATTAGTAGGTTAATTAATCAAATGATCAAGAACCGTCCAAGGAAAGGACTTTTTCCACTAAGGTGGGGGGGGACCTTGTGCCTTGTTTAGTGATTGAAAGAATATACAAATATATAGGATTTCTTGGATTTTTATAGCACTAGGCTAGTAGCCGACTAGAGGGTGTAGGCCACATCAAGTTTGAAATTGAAGAAAAATGAGCATGGCTTCAATTGAAGGGACCCAAGTAGAAAATACAGTTAGGTTTGGGTCACTTCATTGAGAAATTTCCCCATACTTGTTGACAAGTTGTACATTTTTGGAGTATATATAGTTTTTGAATAATTGTAGTGGTTGCCCCAATGACATGTTTTGAAATTTTTTTTTATAGTAATGAACTAAATATCTCAAATTTTGCTTGTCTACTCGTTTGTGTATTTTATTTAAATGTGTGAAATATAAAATTAAAATATATCATCTAAAAATGTAGTCAAGCGATAAAGATATTGATGATGTAATTCAAGCATTTCGAATTCAAATTTTTTCTGTCTCAATTGTTAGTAACTATAGTTTAAAAGGTGAATCTGATTATCACAGGAAAAGAAATTTAGTTTAATACGTATAAACCGGCTTATGATATCTTTGCCGATCTATTAAAAACAAAAACAAAAACAAAAAAATTAAGATATTCGAACGGTTAGATAAATGAAATAATAGTATGAATATGAAGAAATTCAATAATCAAAAGCGGGGGACAATGACCGCAAGCAAAAGAATGATTTTTTAAATTTTGAATATGTATTTTCTTAATGATAATTGAATAATGAAAATCTATTACGACATATTTAACTAAATAGAAGCTATTACTTTAACTAAGAAATTTTAATTTTTATATTAATTCTAATAAAATTAAAAAGATTGATATTTTATCTAAAATAAAAAATTTAAGATAGATTCAAATTTAAAAAATAATGAATCTTATAATAACTTTAAAATATATATTTATAATTTTTTCAAGTAGCATATTTGTTCTATTTCATAATTTCACCCATTAATTAGAGATAATCCTTGACTTATAGGATTGGTATAGTATTACTCTGACAGTTGTGACAGAGTCACATGGTAGTTAAGAGACAATCCCCCCAACCAACCAAAAAATTCTTAAAATTTAATATTTTATCCTTACTTTTTATAGTAATATTAGAAATCTTTTAAATTAAGATAAATAACATTTATATTTTTTTTCTTGAGATTTCTGATAATTACATTGACCTTTCCTTATATTTCTAAAATTTCATTGACCTACCTCATTTTACCTGATAATAAATACTTCTTTACAGTCATTTTTTTTCTTCTAAATAATAAAATTATCTATTTCATTTATTTATTTTTATATTTTTTTAATTTTGATTAATTTTGCTAACTTTTTTATTTTATTTTTAAAAAAATTTAAAGTAACTAACTTATTTTTAAAAAAAAATTAAATTTTTTTATCAATATTTATTTAAAAAATTTAAAAAAAAAGTCAAAATTAAAAGTATATTTTGAAAAATACGTCACCGCGTAATGAACAGACCACTGAAAAACAGCTCATGGGTTTGATGTAAATCACAAAATTGAAAATTCAAATTAGTCCAATGGACAACACTTTATTTTTGGAAGGAGGATTCAATTTCAGACCAGTGATGGTACAAGTGTCATAGGATCGGCATCTTGAAAAGCGGCTAGTAAATGACAAATTAATAGCTCCAAATGGGTACAACAGATAGTTGGGTCTGACCCCTTTGGTTTTTACATAATTAAAATCAAGAATAAAAAGCATCAAAAAAATGTATTGATTTTGTTTTAATACCAAAAGAAATTAGAAAAGAAGAAAGAAAAATAAATATTTTTTAAGTACTTTGATTCATCTTGCCTAAATGACTAAATATCATGTTTGGTAATAGCCTTAAATAAAGTTGAATTTAAACAAAATAAAAAAAATTACTAAAAAAAATATTGGCTAAAATCATAAAAATGCTCAAAAGAACATTTTTCGGCCTAAAATAATTTGGTAAATGGAGAAATCGTTAATTTTGTAGATATTTTTAAAACCCTTTTAAATGAAAAAAAAAAGTCTAACAGACGGTAGCATGATACTTTCATTGTAATTTATTTATTTTGTGGGTCCTACAGTGATATGCGAATCTGTCTAAATTTAAAAATGAAATAACTTCTTTAACGAGTCTTATGTTATTTTTTGAATATCTTAATTATTACATAGTCTTTCGGTTCTAAATTTAGGGTTCTCTCTAGTACATTAAACATCTAATTCATTACATTTTAATGATAATTTTTACATGTAAAACCATATTATATGAGAGAAAAATGAACCAGACGTCCTATACACGAGGGAGAATTCTTATCCCATTTTTTCACCATGTGTAATTTTCTTGAATTTTTCGAAACACGAGTTTGAGCCAATTAGTCTCATCTAAATTTTTGTTTTAGAATACCATTAAAATGTTTCCAATAAATAGGTGAACTCCTATTGCAAGGTCTATGTGAATTTTGGTAAGAATTTGAATCAAAAGATGTTATGGGGACCTAATTTAAATTAAAGTTGTAAAAATTTTAACATTGATTATCAATTTGAAAAAAAAAATGAATTATCACATTTATTTACTCAAAATCAATACATTTCATGAATTAGCATAAGTACATTAATTCCTATATGGAGCAAGTTTTATTTATATTTGGAAAGTTGTATTAAAAAAGATTCTTAAAATCACTTACTAGCCCCTAGATATATTAAAAATTACATAATGGTCCCTACGAAAGAAATGTGCATATTTTGTATTTGAAATAAAGTACATTTGGAACATCCTTTTTATATTATAATGAAACACATATACGGCATGGTGCTTACGTGGCATGTTTGAAGGGCCAGACAGTCTTTGTTCCAATTCCGCGTTAGACATGTCTTTGTTGACTTTTAAGAAAATAGTGATTTTTTTTAAAAAAAATTCAACGGGTAAACTCTTTTTAACTATATTAAATGTGAAATCAATATTTCATAATGACTTACTTCTTGCTTTTAATTACTTGCTATTTATAAGTAAATTTAATTTTCAATAATGTTAATACTTTTATTCTCAAAATGATATATTACTGATATAGTAAAATTATATTAATTACATAATTTAAAATATTATTAATAATATAATGTTACATTAATTACATAATTTAAATTATTCGATTATATCTCAAATTTTTATTCTAATAAATTTTACATTTCAAATAACGTGACATTGTGTTGTTGATAGTGCATTAAATTATATAATTAATGTGTCACAAAGATATACTGACACATCATTATCATATCATTTAGAATAGAATTTTGAAATATAAATTTAAAAAATATAACATTACTTTCTAATTTTAAAAAGTAATTATTGCAAATAGTAAAGAACATTAACAACTAGATTGATAGTATTTACTTTTTCCTTTTTTTGATCTGGTTCAACAGAGGAATCAAATTTACGCTAATTACGTGAGAAGTGAATATATACATTACTTGGATAAGATCACGGTCCTTAAATTGATAATATTTCAAAATCTATAAAATTTAGGATTAGATTATTTATGTTTGGATTATTGAATTAATTATTAATACTCGCCATTTGGTAAGTCATGATTTCTCTTTTGAAAGTTCTGAGTTCTACTCTCACTTTCTTAGTGGGTTTGTAAAATAAATAATTGTATATTGGTTGTGTTTGTTTCGACTTATACGACGCATTTAACGATTTTTTCAACTTCTTTTCTAATTTCTTAGATAGTTGTTTCTACTTATTAGATATGAATTTGTACTTAACCTAACTTTTTCAAAAAGTTGTTTAACAGAAACTTTTTCAAAAAATAATCTAATTATACTTATTAATAACTGATTCAAATATTATAAAATTATTTAAACACTTATCAAATATATTTATCCAAACACTTAATAACTGAACTCGAATAACACTTTTTTATAATTATTTAATCAAATAATTACTTAATTTAAACTGTATTTTGTTTCAACTCATCCAAATAAATACATTATATTTTTCATTGACAAAAAATTATTTAATACTCATTTGGAGTTCATTATTAAGCCATAACCCATGAGGCATACAATTTGAAAAAAAAAAATCAAAATAGTCATGTCACATTTTTTTTGACCTTTTTTATTTAAAAAAAAAAAAAAATTCAAGATTCAAAAGCAAAACAATGGCCACATACAAGGAAAGTGAATGAGAGAGGATGGTCAGTGCAGCCTGGAGCGTGTAATATAGCAGATCCATCCCCACTTCAGCTCAGATCACGTGGTCTTCACTCCCCAATCCAATGGTTGGAAATAGCCTCTGTTATATCATAAATGGGAATGAGACACACACAACCCTAAGCAGCGCGTAGATATTCATTAATCATGCATGAGATCAGACAGAAATTCAAGTGAAGGTGAAATAATTGAAACAATCTCTGAAATTGGTTGGGTCACGAAGAAAGTCATGTACCCTTTAAAAAATTGTATTCCAGACAACCAGAAACATCCACACACATATGTGTATGAGACATTATTAACTGGTCATTTCATATTACTATTCCACTTAGAGTTTTTTTTATATAGCAAAATTTTAATTTTTTTTGTAATTTCTAAAATATATATACATATATATATATTTTATAAAAGTTGAGAAGAGTTAAATTGTATAAGAGATAGTCGTACTATAAATCATATAATGATATAAAATGATTATTATTTTTATATTTTAGGTCAATTTATACCTACCAAATTAAGTGATTCTCTTATTAAATTATATATATATATATATATTATCCATATCCCATAACCAATGCTCCAAGTATATAAAAAAACCAAGTATATAATATATATATATATATATATATATATTAAAATTTGACTTAAAGTTTGTAGTTTTCGTCCATAATTTATCCTAAATTTCAATCAATTTTCAAATCTGTAAATTTTAACGTTCTTATTTCTTTTAAGAATTTTTCAAAATTAAAAAATATACAAATCTTGAGATGGAACTAAATAAGAAAAGCAAGTAGATTGAGAAAAGTTATTCATTATTCTCGATATATTGCACCCGAATCAATGAATACTAAATATATTAATTTAACAAATAAATCACAAGTTGATTTGTAAAACACTTATTAATTTAAGTGTATTACAATCAGACCAATAAATATAAGCTCGTAAACAAAAAATTTTTTTTGTAATAAATGATGAAACCAAACATAAAATGTAAATTGACAAAATCTAAGCAAGAGAAGCAAATCGACAAAAACCCTTGTAATATATATTTGAATACCGTTAGATATTTCTCAGATAATTTTAAAAATTATATCTCGTGAGTTTAAAAATACTATATAATGTGACGTTACATTGAGATACAATTATGAATATATGGCATTTTTTTCATTTGAGTAATATAATATATATATATAATTATATATGTGTATGTACGTATATGCGCATGGTCTACAATTATATGGTGGGTGGGCTTAGTCTACGAGACCCTCTATGATGCATCATCTCGCATTAATTATCCTCTCATGGATTTCAGCGTTTTTTTCAAACTTCCCCTCATACCCGCGCTCAAAAGGAAGGATCCGTTGAATATTATTTTTAAAAAAAGATTTTTAGAGAGAGAAAGTATACTTGATAGAGAGAGAAACTATTGTAGAGAGAGAGACTGTGAGAGAAATAGTAACAAATCAAACCGATCATCATTCTCAAACATCTCCAACTTTAAATCTCCACAGTCGTGTAGGGCGCACCTTCTCTCTCCTCCAACTTAACAATCTCCGATTGTATTCTTGAAGATAAAGGCAAAGCTCTTTGATATACTCGTAAGCTCAAACTCTCAGATCTACATGTTCGGATTGTGTGTGTGTGTATATATACATATATACGGAGGCTCTTTCTCGAATCTCGAAAAGTTTGAAACGTCACGATTTCAATCGGATCATATATATATATAAGATTGATAGCGTTGAGCGTATATCAAAAGCTTGTTTTGTAATTAGTGATTTGTTCATTTTTTTTGTATTCATTGTGTTTTGTTTGAATCCTAATTTGGATTCTGCGAATGTTTAGATCAAAGGTGAATGTAAAGTTCGAATCCGAGGCAATTTTCGGTGCGGTAAAGGCGTATAGTGTTGTTGTTCTTTGTGGATTGCTGTTCCGTTTGAAGCAACAGTCTCTGTAAAGAGAAAAGGGAGGGAACGAGTTCCTTTTGCCTTGCATTTTATATAACACACCAAAAGACTCACTTTAGCATGCGAGAACTCGATTCCAATAAAGGGGTGAGGAACGTTGTTGAGAAGAGAGAAAAACTATGCAGAATATGAAGAAGGAGGTTAATAATAATGAAGTTCCCAAGCAGAAAGAGCGACATATTGTTACGTGGTCACAAGAGGTCTCTTCTTCTTCAATCCTCTGTTTTGTGGAGTATTTTGTTTCCATGGATGATTTCGATATCTCATCTTTAGCTAGTTTTACTGATATGAATTATCTGGGTTGCAGGAGGATGATATACTTCGCGAGCAAATTCGCACACATGGAACTGAAAAGTGAGTTTTTTTTTTCACTTAAGTTTTGTGTTTTTGTTTACTTTTCATTTGGTTGCAATTAAAGGTCAATCAATTTTTTTGGGGATATCCAAACTGAGAGCTTTACTTGTAATATATGTGTGCAGTTGGGCGATCATTGCTTCCAAATTCAAGGATAAAACAACCAGACAATGCAGAAGAAGGTTAATACAAACTAAAAATAATAATATTTGTGGTTATCCTCGGTGTTGTTCATCCAATCATTTCTAGCTCTTTTTTGTTTTCATTTGTTCAGCCTGATGTGGATGTGACGATGCTATTGCAGGTGGTACACTTATTTGAATTCTGATTTCAAAAAAGGGGGCTGGTCTCCAGAGGAAGACATGCTTTTATGTGAGGTAAATTGATGATCTACACGTTTATTGCAACCTTTTAAACACCTAAAACTTATGCCTCCGTAGTTGTTAGATATCGATACAATAAGTCAGTTTGTCTTGAACACAATACTGAATTTTTTTGTTTGGAGCAATATAACACTATTTTTCTTCAAGCATTATTTGGTGGATTTACACGTTCTGAAGATATTGGTAAGTTCTGAGTTTCAACAAAACAGAAGAAACTTTTAAGCCGGTGCGCGACCTAAGAATAGTTGCCTTGCTTTGTCTATCAAAATTCCAACAGAAGGAACCACAACATCTCAATTTAGATAAGCATTTCCTTATCATTGGATGTGGTGATCTGATATCTCAAGATGGTCTGCAGGCTCAAAAAATATTTGGCAATAGATGGACTGAAATAGCAAAGGTGGTTTCAGGCAGGTATACAAAGTTCTAATTGCATGTTTTATTTTTATTTATTTAATTGGCAGCACATTTTCTGGTAAATATAGTTCAATACCAATGTTGCTCTGCCTGTACAGAACTGATAATGCTGTGAAAAATCGGTTCTCTACCCTTTGTAAGAAGAGAGCAAAACATGAAGCCTTAGCAAAAGAGAACCATACTTCATTCATTAATCCAAACAACAAAAGGGTACTATTTCAAAATGGGTTCAATACAGACGGAATTTCAGAAACTGCAACACCTCTGAAGAAGATGAGGTACAACTGATGTAGCATGTCTCTAATCTCCATGATAATGTCAATATAATCAAAATGTTATGAAATAACCCTAAATTGTTGTGATTTAGGAGTACCCATATCTCTGATCTCACAGAAAATTGCAACCACGGAGAAAGTTCACTCGGGGAATGCGGAACAACAACTCAGCAACTAAGACCTCCATTCGCAGTATTGGTTCAGAATCTGACCAACTTGCCAACTCAGCATCTTGTCAACACCAAGGAGGCCTCCAATGATGGTAAATAACCTCAAAAAACACTTCTTTGATAAATGAACTAGATTTTTTTTTGGATAGGTGAATGAACTAGATTATTGGTCCCTTCAAAACCTGAAGACATTAGAAGAAAATGTATAAGAACAGTACATTATTAATTATCTCAGCCAACACTATTTTTCATTTCTCGTTTTGGAAATAAGTCTTTGATAATTATTCATCATCTGCAATATTACTCTTAGATAGCCATTAATCACCATCAATTATACCAATGTAGAAGTTACAGTTTCTTTTTTTTTCTCTCCCTGATCCAAAAAGCAGCTAGCAATAACAAGAGTCAAGGAACATTTCTCAAGAAGGATGATCCAAAGATATTTGCATTGATGCAACAGGCAGAACTGCTCAGCTCTCTTGCAGTCAAAGTTAATGCAGAGAATACAGACCAGAGTCTTGAAAATGCATGGAAGGTGAGGAAAAGTTTTTGTGCACTTGCTTGGTTTCAGCTATCAATATCCAATTGTGCTCGTCTTAGAATGTCTATTGACAGCAAACCACATATGATTCACTTGCAAAAGGTTCAATGTCAGTGCAAAGCCTAAACCATTGTGACCAATCAAACCAATGCATTTCTTTCAATTGTCTATTTCATACTGTTTAAAATAATAGATGTTTTTATCTAATAAGGTTGATTTATAGCTTTAAGATCTCATATAGTTGTAGTCTAGCCAAATCGCATCATAACTTCAAGAAAGAATTGTTGAAATAATGCTGTCGATCCCTGCAGACATGTATATAGTTAGTGGTGCCATGTTTATATGCCTCAGCTTCAGGCTCTTGTAAAGTGCTCTAGATTTCCTGCTTAACTTGCCATAATAAAAAATTAAATATGATGCACTCAATGCTGGCATATTATCTGATATAAATCAAATACAAAATTCAGGTTCTCCAAGATTTTCTCAATCAAACGAAAGGAAGTGATATGTTCAGATTCAGACTTTCTGAAGTGGATTTTCAACTTGAAAATTTTAAAGACTTCTTAGAGGACCTAAGGAGTGGTAACGAGGGAAGTCGACCATCTTGGAGGTAATAAATGTGTGGCTGACTAATAATTAGAATTAAGTAGGTTTTACTCGCAATAAAATATTAAATAAATGGTTATCGTAGGCAACCTGATTTATATGAGGAGTCCCCAGGCAGCTCTGAGTACAGCACAGGATCAACTCTCCTGTCCCAGACCGCAGGTGATAAAACAGATCAAAGTCAGTCAGAGCCATGTGCACTACATCATGATATTGGTGCCGAGTTACAATCAACTCATATAAAAGAGCAAAATGATAATGGAGAATGTGAAAATGGAATTCTTACTGGTGCAACTGCAAATCAAGGTAATCTTCTTCTTTTTTTCTTTTTTTTTTTTGGGTGAAAGCAAATCAACAGTAATCAAATTGAGAAGTGTTAGGTATTATTTTCTCACTATGTATTTGATAGAACCTAGAGAATAATTTATTTGCTGATGAAATATCCAATCTTGTTGCTGCAGAAATGTTAATTTCTTGTGATGAACTGAAAAACAATGGAATTGTTTCCGCCTTCTTAAGTACAGAGTTCAGTTCCCCTCTACAAGTAACCCCACTGTTCAGATCCTTAGCAGCAGGGATTCCCAGTCCAAAATTTTCAGAAAGTGTAAGTTATCTTATCCTTGACTCTGCTGCTTAGTAAGCCATTAGTAACAGTACTAAAATACCTCTGTGGCTGTTGATTATTAAACCAGCAGTAGCGGTAGCAGTAGTATATACAGCGTTACTTTATAGTAGTGGTAGTGGTACTAATTAGGACTCTGCCTCTGCTAATAATTGATCCATAAGTAAGAATATGAGTCTGCTTGCTGATTATCAAGCGATTAGTATTAGCAGCAGCAGAGTAGTTCTACTGATTTCAATCCATTAGAAGGGATTTGAGTATACTGATAGTGAAGCCAACAACATTAGCAGCATAGTAGCAGAAAGTACTACTACATGCTCTAGTTAGTGGAAAAATTTTACTTTACAGTCTAAGCATTTTTATCTTACACTTGAGTAAACTTCGCCAATATCAAAGGTTCAACTCCACTTCAGCAGTTGCAAAATTTGAAACTGCATGAGTCAAATTCATGTTCAGTTTGTAGTCTCCTGGAAGCTTTCATTAACTCGTACAATTTCTGCTAAGCCAGGGATTTAAACTAGGTGAGTAATAGACTATATTTGCCAACATGAAATCAACTAAGAGAACACCGACTATACGAGTAATGTGGTTCAAAACAACTGACAAATTTTTATTCTATTAAAGTTTGACTTGACTGCCTTGATGAAACTGGAAATTGTATACTTCGTGAAATAAAATTGACAAGTAATTTCTGCTAAGCCAGGGATTTAAACTAGGCAGTTTGAATTGCTTTTATTGCAGAAATAGCAGTAACTTCAGTGTTCTTGGTGATTTCCAGGAAGTGCTTGGTGCTGCACTGGTGGTCCAAAAGATTACTATAATCCAAAAAAAAAAACTTCCGTTTAAGAATTTTCTAGACCTTGTACTGCAGATATTTGGACAATCAACCTTCTAATGACCAATAATTAATTAGTAATAACCTCTAAGTCATATATATTAAAGGAAGCAATTAAGTTTCAATTCCATGGTGGATAATAATATATCCATTACTAAAATAATTCTATGTATTCATTTGACCCTCTGAAAATTCAATAACGCAATAGTCCCTATCAATTAATACTTTTCTGAGGAACCAACATTGTTTTAAAAATCCTTTTATAGTATTAATTATAAGAATAGAAAAGTACACATGTATATGTATATGTATATATATTATAGAAAAAATATTAGTGAATAATTTTTTACGAATATGAAAGAAGATTAAGAGCTCTGTCATAAATAAAATAAGATATAATATATTTTCTGTGAAATTTTTTTGTCACCCTTGGGAATACATATGCATGTCCTATATTTATGCTAAAAATCATATATTTGTGAGATGTTTTTTTTCCATTAATAAGAACCATGAAAAACTTCGTAGTTATTAATTCTGTTAGTTAATCATTTATGGGTCTCCCAAGATCATTAATTATTAGAGAACCGACTGTAAATAGACACCATTACAAGTTGAAAGTATATGACAAAAATATTCTCATCTTTATATTTCCATGCCCAATAGTTTCACATTCATAAAGAAAATGTAATCATGACGAGGATTTAATTATCCTTTGATATTACAGACCAAAAATATTACATGGGGTGAGTGTGCATCATCCCTTTCTCCTCCCATTTTCTTTTTTCTTTTGCACATCTTTCTCCCCACCTTTCGTACAAAGCCAATTCTAGTGTTTTTTTTTTTTTTTTTGTAGTAGTAGCTCTTACTTCCTATGTTTAATGCCATGGTCACAAAACATGCTGATTACTTTGAGCAAATCAGGCCTACTTTAAAGGTACAACATATGGTTTCTGATTACTTAAAGCAAATTAGGGCTACTCTAAAGGTACAATATATGACTTCTTTCCTTCTTTTTCTTTTTTGCTCCTGTTTTATCTCTTTCAATAGCCATTAGAATAAAAACTTACACTCTGCTTGGATTGAGGGATTTGGAAAGAAAGGAGAGGAAAGGAGAAGGAAGGAGAGGTTATTTAGTGTTTGGTTTAAAATTAGAGAAGGAATGGAAAGGAGACGGAGGGAGATGGGGGGGGGGGGGAGTTCTTAACCCTTATTTTATCCAATTTGCTCTCCTCTTAAAAGTAGATGGAGGCGGAGGGAAAGGAGAGAGCCTTTTAATGAGTTTTTTATAATTCAAATTCTAACCTTAAAATTATAAAGGAAAAATAAAAAAGACACCTTAGGGCATAATAGTAAAAATATATATAATCCTTGCATTTTCTTTCTTTCTTTTGTTATTCTCAAGCAAGATGAGAGAATTACTCTCTCTTTTCACTCACTTGTTATCCAAACATGAAAGTGGGATTACACTCTCCTCTTCTCTCCTTCTCCTCCTACTTATCCAAGAAAATTAATATACACAGCAAGAAACAAAATGCTAAAGCATAACTTTTTTACTTTACAATTAAAAGGTGGCAATATTTTCAAGCAGTGTACCTGGATGTTGTCAAAGTCCATGGTTTGATTAACCTGATGCTTGATGATGTAAAATAGAGTGTGTTCAATTGTGAAATAGTTGTTAAGCTCAAGAGTTATACTTTTATTTCGTTCATTTTTTTTCTCCCTAATTTCAATAAATTTTCATGTGAGACTGACTGACTACTTACATTTTGATGCATTTTTCAGGAGAGGCACTTCCTACTGAAAACACTTGGACTGGAGTCCCCATCCTCAAATCCAAGCATTAATCATTCACAACCTCCACCCTGCAAAAGGGCCCTCCTCCATAGTCTATGAACAGCCCTCACTGATCCATCTCACATAGAATTCCGGGAGGATTACAACCAACTGTAACTGCTTACTAAAAAGTTTTCAGCATATGTAGAGTTTTTTTTTTCCTTCTCTTTTCGATGTCACTTTTCCTTGGATTGCAGTCGTCCGACCTGAGTTTTTGCAAAAAGGCCTATTAAGATCTGCATTTCAATCTAGAATGTTATTGTGCATTCTAGTATTCCCTGACAGATCTAACAATATTTTCTGCGTCCGTCCTTTTTAGAGTTACCAACCCTAATACTCACATTAATTTCCAGTGTGCTTTGTTCAAGTGTGCCATTCTTTTTTTTGTTCTTGTTATGGGATTTCAGGATTCGGGTATTCCTTTTTCCCAATCAAGTTTTTGATCTTGATTTGTCATTTGTACAGAATCTGCAGTATAATTCCTTACCCCTTCAGAGTGTAACTATACACTGGCATCTCGCCTATACAACCCCTTAAAGAGAAGAGGCTTAGAAGAATGGAAAAGAAAAGAAAAAAAAAAAGAGGAGGATCAACCAGTGGAATTGGACTCCTATTTGTTGTTTTTTTTTAGGTGTGCAGAGGTTATAGAATAAGTTTTTTTGGGTGTTTTTATTTTTGAATTCTTTATGTAATGTAACTTATAATGATTGGAATGGAGAAGATATGGTTTTGGTGTGCAGACATTTTGTTCTTTGTCTACTTTGATTACTTGCCTGAGATGAATGCATAAACAAATGCAGAGAGAATTGTAAAGAGAAATGAAAGAAATCTGAAGCAGAATAAGAAAACATCCAAACTACTAACAGAGGAACTAAAGAAGAGAAGGGTAAGATTAGAAAGAAGAAAAAAAGGGTTACTTACAGAGGATGGAAATTTCGTGTTTGTCTCTCCGTGAGATCTCTAATTGGGGCTCTCTCTCTCTCTCTGTGTTCCCTTTCTGTGACTGTCTCTCTGAGATTTCTGAGAACCGGGGGGGGGGGGGGGGGGGGGGGTGCTGTGTTGTGGGGAAGAAGAGGGGCTCTGTGATCTCTGTTATTTAAGTTGGTCAGCGGATGGTGGTGGACAAGTGTGATTATGGCCAAAGCAAAAAGCTACTGGTAAAAGGATGGAGGGAATTTTGTACAAAATAAAGTGCACTCACTGGCAATCACTCTCTCTCTCTCTCTCTCTCTCTCTCTCTCTCTCTCTCTATATATATATATATATATATGGTTAGTAGATGATTAAGATGAGTTATTTTGACCTTCAACTGGCCAATTTCAATGGTTGGATCTTACTATCTTAGGGGCAAACTAGTAATTGAATTTCTTCATGGTCCCCTAGTCATGGCCCAACCAATCATCAAAAACCTAAATATATGAACTCTTAAGAAAGGGTAAGGATTACCAGTCGGTACATCTTGTTACCAATCACAACATGCCAGATTGAATTATATAACGGCTATTAAGAAATGAAAACAAACCATACCAATTAACAGAAGAGTGCATAGTTAACCTGAATTATAACAATCCTTCTTGACATGTGGGATTTCAATTTTCAAATTTTCATCTTAAATACATTTTGAAAATAATGCGGCAACATTAGATTCGTAGTAATACATAACTCAAATGATTTGATGCGTAGTTAATATAATTTTGTAATATTATTTGAAATACATTTTTTGAGATAAAAATTTAAAAACAATAAGGCTGCATTTGTTTATGTTTTCAAAAACAAATTTTTAATTTCAAAACGCAAGATACGCGTTTGGCAAGCTATTCATTTTAATTTTTTTTAATTTTTTAAAATTTAGATTATCATATCTAAATGCATTTTTAGAATTTTTAAAAAATTAATTACAAAATTTTTAGAAATATTTTTTACAAAATTATATCTGAATCCCTATCCAAACTGCAGTCTAATTTTTTCTTTTCAAAAGAATAATGTCATCATTTTTAAATTTTCATCCAAATATGTCACAAATGATGTGCAGCATTATCACACAACTTGATGTGTAGTCAATTATAATTATGTCACATTTAAGATGCATTTTTGGGATAAAAATTTAGAAATGATAGTTTTTTTTTGGGTCCAAGTCAAGGGAGAATCTCTACAATAAATCCTAAGCTCAACCCAAGATTAGAATTTATCCAAAATTGCTTAGGGTTTGAAATTCTAACCTCAGTTTGGTTGACTAGGTGACATTAACTGAGTTAGAACTCATTTTGATGGATGTTCTCTTTCAAAAGAATAATAATACATTTCCTAAATTTTCGTAGTGGAGAGAGAAAATTTGTTCTAATAAAAGGCCAAAATTTTCTTATTAAGTCATAATGTTATTTACGTAATTTCCTTTTAACCAATTTTCCATACTCAAAACTTTTGATGCAATGGTAAAACTGACAGCCATTTACAAAGTAAAATGAAATATATATATATATATATATATATATATACACACACACACACACACACTCTAACTATAAAATATATATATATACACACACACACACACACACACACACACACTCTTAACTATAAAATGGTTTGAATTTAAATTAGGCATCTTTGTTCGCAGCACAAAGTAATAGTCTTTTATTGCAGTTGGCATTCTGTATGAGTTGCAACACCATTAATGATTTAAACTCACAGCATTTGGATTCCACTGGTTCAAATTATTGGACACCATGAAGTGCAACTACAAGATGTCGGAAAGCCCTAGAAACCGGTATTTCCCTTTTCCAAATAACAAACCTAGCAACAGTCCTGCGTAGCCAGCTCACAAGCTGCCATTTTCTCCCAGTAGAGCCCTAAAAATTGAAATTAAAAAATATCAGAACTCAATAAGTGGAGCAGGTAACAAGAAGAGACGCATCAAAAACATCTACCGACTACATTTAAACAAAATCTGTTCAATTACATTAGCATTGAACCTTGTGGTTACACCCGTATCATAACAGAGGAAAATGATATATTCCAAGTTTACTATCACTCTTCACGCTGGCTTTCTCTTCTTCTGCATTCTCTGCAATTTCCTCCACTTGAGGTAAATCTGGTATGACAACCCAGAGAAGACCATGCCAACACTCCCCCATTGCTTTGTAGACAGGGGATTGCCACTTAGAAGTGAAGAGACCACTATGCTGACAAACTTGCGGGTTGTGGTGATGGTTGTGTTAGTAAGGGAACCAAATCGGCTTATGGTTAGAAATATAAAATTCTGGCCCACTGCACCACAGAGACAGAAGAGGAAAATGTCCCATGCTGCCTCTGGATGCTGCTTGCAGAATTGAACTGCCTCAAATCCACTGGCGCGAGGCCAGCCAAACATGAAGGCCATGTTGTATATGGTACCCCACAAATTCATTCCCAACATTATGTCCCAAGCACTTGTCTTTGGGTACCTGAATATAATCAATTATTGACAGAAGCAATTAGTGGGAAGAGTCACTTGATTTTTCGAAAAAACAATGGAAAAAGAGGTGCAAACATTAAACAATTAGATGTGATAAGACCAGTGCTGCCAATTTAAGCAAAACATGGTAATTTAGCTATTGAAAGAGCAACATTTTTATAGAATTGCTCTACATAGAGATCATCCCCATATTTCCTCATAGATAAACTCATAAACATTATGCTTTTGGCGTTCCCTTATAAAAGTTTTTGCATACCATTCAGTGAGAATAGACAAATAAGAAAGCATCCAGGAAAGTTAGCCTACCAAGCCTACCAAAGATACTGCATAATATCTTTGCATTACAATAAAAGTTCTCTAAACAAGGATAGAATAACTAGCTGCTTCACTAGTCGGATGAACAAGTTTATAAGTATGTTTTTTTTTGCTGATATGGCAGTTTTGTCAGGGTGAAACGTCAGGGTAAAACCTAATCTTACCCAAGGTAGAGTGATAGCAAGAGCAGTGAAGTCCAAAGTTTTCTCAAAGAGGGGCATAAGTGATTTGGATAGATGATGCTACAAACAGTCAAGCGGTATGTGAAAATATATGTTTGTTATGGTCCACCAAGCCTCATTGGGTTAAGCTTCAGAGGGTTAAGAGTCTATGAGAGTGTTTTGACAACAATTACCATCAGTTTGCAAGTGTGACTAGATTTTGTTTCAAAATTTTCCCCCCACTTCTTTTTATCCCTATTTTCTGTGTTCCCTGCATAATTTCTGAGTCTTCACGTTGATTGCTGTCAACAACTAATTAATAGTTTGATGTGTTCAATTTCTAGTAAGGTAGATCAGGTCTGGTGACTATGATTCCAGCAGCAACTTCTAGAAGTTTTAGTCTTGCTAAGCCCCAGAGATCTTAAATTTATGAATCCTGAATGTGAACCTTAGTTTCAAAAGTCCAACCTTATCCCTCAGTAAGCATCACTTTGCCTGCATGCACAAAAATATCAGGTTTGTTTTCAACAAGTTCTCATATTCAATGTGCCTGCATGCATGGAATGATGATTTAGAAAATGAACTACATGATTTTTCTTTTCGCTTAGTTTCAACCTTCTTGTACCATTAAACATATTTGCAAAAAAGATATAGGAAAAATATAATTCAAATTTTCAGAAAGAAAAAAAAAAAAAAAGCAAAGGTGTTTCTACAGCAGGGCTTTCAAGATATGAGACAGTGATAGAGAAGACCGTCAATATATCTTTTCCAAATCAAATGACCTAGCCAAAAGAGGGGAGGGGGGGGGGGGGGATATGAGTTAGTTCTTTTGACTGCAATACCTCACTGTAATTGAATCCTGGGTAGCATTAGTGAATCCATCAAATGCAAGGTTCAGGAAACATAGCCCATATCCAAGAGGAGCATTTGGATGTGCCAGCTTGCTTATGGTCTTCGAGCTAGTCTGAAACCAATGGGAGTATGGATGAAAGACAAGAAGGGTCGGAGCTCAAACATAAAGTATTCATTTGGTCATACAAACTAAATTTATCGGGCATAGATATTTTTGTCTAACAACTCAGCACACTTCCCAAAAATGAGAGAGAGCAGGGGGGGCTATTATTATAATTCCACTATTACGATTTGACACATTCCTCACCTTTAAAAGTGCAAATGTAGATACCCCGCCAGCAACAAGTAAACTGCAAAGATACTCAGGAAAAGTGTATCTAATTCCATAAACTAGGGTACCCATCAGCATCACTGCATAAAGACAACAAGTCGCATTGTTAATCATAAAAACCATTAATGCCATGAAGATTGTAATCTCCAAACCACAAATTTCATCTATTGCAAAATGAAGACAACCATAGCTTCCCTACTGAAAGACCAGAATTATTCCTGGAAAATGTCACTAACAAAGGTCATATATTTCTAATTTATCACACATCCTGGATCCTGACCCCAAAAATCCTCTCTTTCGTTTATTGTCCAAGATATTGTATTGAAGAAGCCACCACCTATTTGCTGAGGCCACTTAAAGAGATCAATACAAATTCTGAACAATAATATTCTAAAATCTACTTTTGTGGTTGTCAGACTTTATCTATTTATTTATTTTTGGTGCAGGAGACAGACGGGTGTTTGGGACTTGAGGATGACTTCCAAAGTCATTTTGCATAATATTGGAAAAATAGAAGATGTCCCATACAGGGGCTAGTTAAAGCACAGATTTGCAATCAAAATGCCAGTGACGACCTTAATCAGTTTGTTAAGCATGTCAATAACTCACCTGGAATCATTTTTGAGGATTTTGCAAGGACCTGCAGGTGATAATAATGGCATGAGTATTTAAACTACTAGTTCAATTGTAGCATTATTTTAAATTTATGCATAATGTCTTATGCAACCAATTTATGGCCTTTAAAGACAAGGATGAATAATCCCAACAAATATGTGGAACTGATAATAAAGCCAATTGGACTGAAAAAGCAAATTGGCTTGAGAACACAGTTACGTTGGTCTGATCCATTATTGTCATCAATACAAGAAAATCATTGTATTATGCTTTTTTGCTCCTCCAGTAGCCGTTGTAACTGTCAGTGCAGCAATGATCTTTTTTTTTTTTTGATAAGTCAGTGTAGAAATGATCCAATTATATTCACACACCAAATGCTACCGCTCCCATAGCAACATCTTCCAACATATTCACCAGCAGAAGTCAGACCAATAAAATTAGATATGCATCATGTGAAGGTGGCAATGACTAATTATTTAAAATTTTGTGAAATGTATTATTCTCATATTAGGGATTAGGTTAGGTGTTCCACTCATGACATCAAAGACTTCAAGTAACATTGTCCAATTAACCTAATCATGATAAGTACCTCCAGCTTTATCACTGGAGAATGCTATTATTGATGATTTGAATATCAACGCAAACTTAAAATGCAATGCTTATCAATTACAAATGATTTGTGCAAGTGACTCAATGTTATAATTGATAAGGTGGAAAGATAGTTGACTGGCTAAGCCCTTGCAATAGTGCCAGAAGTGCAAAAGGGTGTGAAACAAGATAAATTCATCATCGATCGGAAGTTTCAGAAGAAGTGTCTGTACCATTTAATTCCCCCCACACAGAACTCTAACAACAAAAGGTTCAATAAAAGATGTTATAAAATTTTATTCTACTTATACGAAAGTTTAAATTAGGGAAAATAAGACTATTGACCTTTCGGATAAGAAAGAAGTTATTATCCAATGTTGGTCACCCCAGTGTCAAGTACTTTTTTTTTTTTGGGAGGGGGTGGTTGACACATAGCTAACCTTCACTATTATTTGCAAAAATATGGTTGCCCATATATATGAATCCACTTCCGACACTTGTCAACCCAAGTTTTGCCATTGCAGCAAGCAGTGGCACCAAACTAGCCAAGCGAAAATGGATCATTATCCTTGACAGCCATGCATTGCAGTGAAGTGGGATCTTTCGTTCACTTAAGCAAAAGAAATCCAGCTTGTTGATTTTGTAACAGGTTGATGTCATGAGACAAATTTTCATACTTATAATGAAATGTAACTCAATGAAAGTTCATAAAGTATTAGTGTTATGCTTTAAAGCTGTAATTGAAAGTGACGAGGAGAAAGTGTTGAAAACAGAGAGATTCAAACATGCCTGGGCTGGGTAACTGATGTACTTTAATGCTTCAATCCCCATAGCTGGGCCAATCGTATTTGTAATGCCAGCACTCCAGTAACTCCACCATGGAGCACCACCACTACTACTACTGGACCACAGCTTTATCACTGTTCAGAAGTAAGAATGCTAAAATTGATTACTGCTTTATCATCTAAATTCGACTGAAAGTAGCATACAAGTAAATAGATTCAAAAAAATAAAATAAAATAAATTCGAGAAAGCTCAAAATATATAGAAAAACTTACTTATAAATGACCAGAGTAAACAAACTACATTCTGTGCCAGGTTTAGGAATGCGAGGTGCTCAAACCTCTTCTTATCTGGACCAAATCGCTTGGTGGACCTGAAGAATTTTAAAGAAAAACAATGTGTTCATTTGAGAGATACTACACCTTGTATTATGCAATCTAACAGAGTGAAAATATACTCAGAAGGCATAAATTAAATTAAAACACCTAGAAAGGGAAATTGTAGCGCAATCTGTAATGCAATAATCACGGTCCACAAACATAATTCTTACATAGAGTGTCGCTCGGATGCGTCATAAACAGAATCCAAAACAGCATATTTTTAGAAGAAATATTAACAAAATATCATTGAAAAAGTCTTATTTTTTCCCTAAATTGAGCCAACGATGGCAATACAAACGGTAAATTATTAACTTCAAGAGTTGCAAGCATTCAAACATGAAAATAGTATGTGCATGTACAAGTCTACACACATACATGAATTCAATTAATTTTCAATCCTACAACTCAAAACTGCTCATACATTCCCTAATTTTATTTTATTTTACAAATCCGAATTAAAACAATTCCTAAGCGCCATGTGATCTGCGACTGTGAGACCACAAAAGGCACTAACTTAAAGGTTTCGGAGAAGAGATCATATGAATAGAGCTTCGAGAAAACACTTACACGGTCTCTTGAAGGATTCCTTGGTATATATAAGCTGACCAAATGCCGGCGACGCAAAAGGCGAGAACCAGAACGCGACGGAGTCCGCCGACGTGAGACTCCATGACAGTCCTGAAAAGCCGACGGAATCACCAGATCAGTCAAAGCCTCCGGCTGTTTTGAGGAAGAGATGTGAAGGTGTGAGATCGGGGGCGAAACAGAGGTAACGAATATGAACAGAGGCGAAGCAACGAGACCCTTCTCCTGTTTAACTGCCAACGCAGTGAGCTTATTAATAAAAGTTTTAGAAGCTACGTTACTTTTCCACGTGGCGATTTATTATTGGCCTATTTACTCAATCTTGGGATCCTATTGGTAAAGCAAACGCGGACACTTTGACGTGTTTATTCCGTTAGAGGGGTTATCCTCTGCAATAGTTTCTACCGTTTGCTTTAAGTTATTGTACCCGACAACATTGTTTTTTTTGGTTGAACGCCGCTACAGTCAGCAACAAGGTAAACGGGCTTTTGGGCTGGGCGGTGCCCCGGCTAACTTGGATTTTCCATGTTTTAAACGGTTTATTGAGATTATTTAGTATTTAAATTTTATGAAATATTGGTTTAAATACTTTTAATATCAAAATGAATGTTTTAAAAAAATATCAATAAATAATTTATTTCAAAATACTCATTTTCAAAATTTTTGTTTCTTAATTGTTAATTTTTATCATTCAACTAAATGAATACTATACACACTTACAAAGATTCGACATTTTATAATGACTTAGTAATTTCCTAAAAGTCAATTTTCACTGGCCATCAAAATGAGCACTATACATGCTTGCAAAGATTTGATATTTGATAATGATCTAGCAGTTTGCTTCTTTATTTGAAGATTTAAAATTAGAGTTGATGGGAATACTATGTCATCATTTGGTAAAATTTGCTGATAAATTACTAAGTAAAATCATTCATAAAATATAACAAAACATTTTGTTAAGTTACTGGCAAAGTTATTGCTAAGATATAACAAAATATTTTGTTAAAAATTGCATCTAACAAAATTAAAACACTGCGTGATGCGCAGTTGCACTGTATGAACTAAAGCACAACTTGAGCTTGATCAAACCCATGAGTTTACAAGAATTTTATCAAACTCAATTAAATATAAGAAATACATTTTCTTATATAAATTAGCAAAAGAAATAGCACAAAATCGATTACGGGATAAAGGAGAAAATTATTATGCTATCAACTATAATAGCTTGACTCAACACAAACTGTTTTCGGGTGAGATGTTTTGCGAATAGAGTGGCAAAGTTTTGCTGCATAAAATCTTCGATGAGTATTTTTTCTTTTTTCTTTTTGGATTGAGGAGTTGGCGAAATTTTTTTGATGACGCTAGCTATAGAGAGGCTTTAAGTTATTTTTTCTAGTTGAGCATTAAAAAAATATTCTTTTGAAAAGAGACCTATAAAACATAGAAGTATTTTCTTAGGTGCTTATAAAAGTAGTGACGTAATTATCTCAATTTATTTTTTAGAAAATTATTTTTTGAATAGACATTCTCATAGGATTACTAAGTTTGATAAATATGTAGAAAGAAAAAAGAAAATCACGTGAGATTCATCCCCTCTAACTAGGAGAGCCAAAATAGCAAGCTTCAAGTTACAACCCTTATGGATAACATCATTTGACCAAAAAAAAATTGTTGGTATGACATATAAAAGAGAAAAGACAAAAAGGAAAAGAAAAGAAAAGTTCAAAAAAAAATTTAGTCAAAATTAAAGGGATATTTTTGTCATTTTGAAAGAAAAAATGTTGGAGGAGAGGTGTTTGTAGTCTGTCAGTAAAGATAAAAAAGGTCAGTATCATTTTAGAAATTTCGAGAGATGTCTTTTTAATTGTCAAAAACTCAAAGGATGTCAATGTAATTTATCATCTTTATATAATATGAAAATAAATTATTTATCTTAAATTTATTTTTATATAAAATAAAAAAATCTTTTAAAAAAAGTTAGAAAAATTTATCAAAATTGAAAACTTACGAATAAAAAATATGAAGGGGCGCAGTTTTGTCATTTTAAAAAAAATTAACTGGAGGAAATATTTATAATTTGTCAATAAAAGTAAGGGAGACCTGTAAATTTAAAAAATCTTAAAGAAGATGGATGTAATTATTAAAAATCTTAAGAGAAATTAGTTTAATTTACCATTAATATTTCTATCTATAGGATGTTAAGAATTTAAGTAATGTTACTTTACCTAAGACTTGGGCCCAATAAGTGTTACTTAAGTGATGTAACCATCTTGTAATAGCTAGCTATCATATTATATGAGTAATATGCCACTAATAAAAAATTATCATATTAGTTGAATAAATTAACATTCTTCTAAAAATATTTTGGCTAGACTTATTCTAATAGAGAGACCTCATCATACTACTTTCTCCCTATATTCTACCTATATTGGAGGTGCCACATTTTAGAGTGGGGGTTCATTAGTATCAATGGGTAGGCTGAGGGTGGGTCATTTATTAATTCTATTGTGTCTAATATTGAAAAAGTCCAACCAACTCTGACTTGTGATGGGCCTAAGTCGTGTTATGTCGTGTCATGTTATGTCATGTCATGTTTGTGTTGAGTTAACTCTGACTCATTTTTACATCTCTATTAATAAATATCACTATGACTATTTCAAAGTTATCATTGGACTCAAACATTACATATTTTCGAAAACCAAATATATGTATGTGTGGATGATTGGATCATGGATGTGTATATATCTATATAGCTATCTATATGTATGTATGTATTTTAACAAAAGTATAATAGGTTCAAATTACAAAACTAAAACCGGGTTTAATAAAATAATGTTTGTTTTTGATAGATGATAGGTTGTCACAAACGTTGTACACATGAGATGACAATCCATTTCGAATCTTGTAGAATCCGAGACATGATTAGAATCTAGTCTCCCACTTGGAGCCCGTGGTCCGAGCCCTCATGACTTCTTATGTGCAATGGTGACTCCACTCGCGTTGAATGTTTAGCCCCAAAATGAACAATCTTCTTAACCAAAATGATTGTACACGTGTATTGTTGATTAATTAATTTAAATTAAAAAACACGGAGCTTATGGGGACTAATTCCAATGTGAATACGGGTTCAGCGTGCGGATAAGTTGGGTCAATGTCTTAAATTAAGTCTTGCAAATTGCGAAATGACCTTTTCGCCCGTTTTCACAAATCTCATTTGTTTCCAACAAACAGGGCCTGGATTTGATGCCCCATACATGTCTCCTTGTTTATTGTCTAAATTACCCTTTCATTGCGAGAATCATCAGACTTTTGACTTGATGATATTTCAAATTTAATTAATTTAAAACATTTTTATTTGTATAAACATTCTTAAATTTCATTATATTTTTATTTAATTCAATAATTTCTTTTTATATCTCGTCATCTCATGGTTCATTTGCTAGGAGTCTTTAATTCAATAATTTCAATAATTTTTTATTTATATCTCGTCATCTCATGGTTTAATAATTTTTTAATTCAATAATTTCAGAGGGGTATTTTTAATTTTCTAGGAGTCTTTAACTTCATTTGCTCTCAATTTTTTTTATTTTTAAAATTTAAAAATAATATAGGTTTTTAGGGAATCTTATCTATGTATTTGAAGATTCAAAATCTCTTCCTAAAATTTTCTTAAGAATTTAGTTTTTTTTAATCTTTTTCAATTCAAATAATAAAATGAAAATTCTTTTAGATTTAAAATCTATTCTCAGATTCACTGCGTACACACGCTCTAATTTTATTGTGAAAGAATATAATATAGAATATCTTTGTATTCTATATTTATTATATATATTTTAGGAATAGATTTTAGGTCCTAATTTTGAGTGAATAGGCTTGATTGATGTAGTTTTCTTATTTGTAGTTTTTAGTTTTCTTACACATACACATATGTATTGGTACGATTGATTCAATAAAAATATACTTAATTTATCAGAAAACTTTCATGGTATCAGAGCTTCCTTCCCTCTGATTTTCTTTTGCTTTCCTGCCTCTAACCGCAACTGCTTTCTCCGCTCTGCTTCAGCCGTCGCTCTTCTTTTTTCTTTCTTTCTATTCAGCGTCCTTGCGCCACTGTTCTTTCTTTTCCTTGTTTTTTTTTTTTCTTTTCTTCTCTGCTTCAGCCCTACCAGTGGCTGAAAGAATATAATATAGAATATCTTTGTATTCTATATTTATTGTATATATTTTAGGAATAGATTTTAGGTCCTAATTTTGAGTGATTAGGTTTGATTGATGTAGTTTTCTTATTTGTAATTTTCAGTTTTTCTATATATGTACATATATATTGGTACGATTGACTCAATGAAAATATATCCAGTTTATATATTCCTTTGTTGGATTTTTCTATCTCAACCTTTTGTGATATTCTTTGAAAAAGATTGAGAATGGACTGAACACAAAGAGTGAGAAAAAGACTATTGTCTTGTGCAAGGTTTTCAAATGAGAGGAACCAACTCTTTGTTATCAACATGATTCTATTTTAGGCTGAAATAAATCTCCACAAAAACTATATACTTGTAAAATTTTGCATTATCAAACCAAACACGGCCTTACATGGATTAAAAGAATGCCATAAAAAAAAAAAAAAAATCAAATTTTGCATTGTCTCATACAACTCTTAGGAATTAGCAATGGCAACAAAACAGATTGAGGACAGATTCTTCTGTCTTTTCTATCTTATCTAAATGAAATTTTCTTCTATCTCTACTAATTATGTCTCAAATCCTTATTCCTGTCCTATTTCCTCAAATCCTGCCCTTGACTAAAATTTAATATTATTAATTTTACAAAGATTTAAACTAATCAAATTAATATTATTATAAATACAAATAGATATATATATATATATAATTCAAATTATATAATAATACATATTCATATTATATATACACATCTAAATTAATATATGTGGGGGTATTTTAGAAAATATGAAAATAATGAAAGTTATTTACGTAATTTAAATATATAAACAGAAAGGGATACTCAAATCCATTGCAGTTTCGAACCTTTATTGATTTTAATCTTTTTTTCGTTTTTGTCTATTTAGTTTACTTTTTCTCCAAACCAGTCATATTAATAGGCAGAATCATCATAAGACGAAATAGCAATAGGATAGGACTTTGGTGCTATTAGCCACTAGTTTCATTTCATTTATCTTTCATGTTTTGCATTTTAAGGGGAGTTGATGGCTGGCAATGCCTCCGACCACGTGCGGAAGAATTTGGAGCTTCTGTTAGGTGAGATATCACATTCTCGCCGTTCATATATACCTTCTGGCATGAGCAAGACAATTGTGGGCTGGTGATTTCTTTCACTCGACGACTTGCAGCAGCCATTAGGACAGGCAGGTCGAGGCTGCATTCTTGCCATTGGGAATAAGTCAACCCATCCATCAACCTCTATGTAGCCGACCGCCTTAATTAAGGAGTCCGAGGATGCTTTTGTTTTATGAATTCACATGCCTCCACTTAAAGCAAGACTCTGACATTTTATTTTATTTTTAAATTTCTATGGAGAGATGAAGATTTACACTATGTTTAATAAAAAAAATTGGAAAGAAAAGAAAGGAAATGAGAAGGAATGAGAGCTTATATCATGTTTGTTTTAAAAATTATGAAGGAAAGGGAGAGAGAGGGAGAGAAAACTTAACCCTCATTTAAGGAATTTTTTTATCTCTCCAAAAATAGACAGAAATGGAAGGCAAGAAAACAAAGATTTAATGAATTTTTAATAATACCAATATTACCCTTAAAATTATAAAAACCAAAATAAAAATGTACTTCTATCCTAGAGCATCCAAATACAATTTAAAATGGTATAATAATAAAATAATATAAAATTTTTTCCTTTCCTTTCTCTCCTTTATCATTTCAAAACAAGATGAAAGGATTATATTTCTTTCCTTTAATTAATTATCCAAATATAAAGGAGGGATTACCCTCTCATTTTCTTTCCTTCATAACTAATACTCTCATCTCCTTTTCTTTCTCCCCTACTTATCCAAACGAACTGTTAATCTTTTAGAGATGAATTAATTGGTGAGAAATTTGAATTCAAGATTTTTGAATAGGAATGGCGATTGTGCAAATTTGGAGTGAGGGTATGATGTAGAACATGTTGCAGAAGAATTCAATTCCTAGCACAGAATTACGTGCAACGCCAGAATGGTAGGAATTGCGTGAAATTTGGTGGGTGAATTGGAATCTACGTTCTGATCAATATTCATTGCTTTTCTATGACGTATGCCATTTTTCGGGCAAATGCCTTCGTTTTTGCCTTCAAAAGCTCGTTTTTACTACTTTTGGTAAAAAATGTGCTGCTTAATTTCTTCGAGCTGCAGTTGCCGTTTGAAGCTGTTCTTTTGCCAGATTGCTTCTTAAGTTTAGGACTTTTGATTTATTATTTTAATTAAAATATTTCTATTTTTAGAATTTTTGATATTTTTTCTTATTATAATTATTTCTTTCCTAAAGTTACAGTTCTAGTCGAATTAGGAGTTCTAGTCTTAAACGAATTAAGTTTTGCAGCCTATATAAAGGCTATTTCTTTTTATTATAAGGTTAACTTTCATTCAATAAAGAATTATATTTCTGAGATCTTATTCTCTGTACTTGTGGATTCGAGTATGTTACATTTGTTCGTGGATTCGGACGATTTTTCAAGAAGCAGGCGGTATCCTACTTCTTCACAAGCTTCCGCTACGTCAGGGTATCCCTTTTTCAATCCCGATCTCATTTATATTCTCCAACCCGTTTAAAGGTTTATTTCGATTCCGATCCCGACCCAGCCCCAAACCCTGATACCTTTTTTTTCTAAAGTTAATTTTTTTTTTTTTGGTAAGTAAATTAAAATTTTGTTGTCAAAATAACCAAAATGAAAAAAATAATATGAATGTGATATGAAAAATGTTAAAATTAGTTTTATATAGTGTGGTTTATTAGTAAAGTAATGTATATAGGAAAAAAAATTAATATATAGACGAGACGGAGTCGAAACGGGATGACTATTCTCCAACCCTGCCCCGAACTCGACCGAATTTTAAAAGTCCCATCTTGACTCCGTTTATAAACACTTCATACCCATCTCATTAGGGGGAAGGGCGGGACAAATTGTTATCTCTACTTTTGGGGCAAGTGAGTGCAAACTTTACATGGAATTAACGGAAGGAGAGAGACTTGAAGTCATGACTTTTTGGAACTAGAATTTTGATACTATGTTAGATTATTAATTATTTTAAAATTTAAACTGGTTAGAAAATAAACTAATAATTTATATCAAGTTGTTTTAAACTTTCCGAATCTTTAAAAATCACTAATTTTTCATTCATGCCAAGACATATTTGTATGAAATGTGAAAAAACAAGGACACATAAGGCTGGTTAATTAAAACTAACTTATGCACGGTCCAATGCACTAGTTTTGTATCTGATCCTAATAATACCTAATTTTTGTTTTTTTTTTTTTAAATATTTCTAAGAGGTTCAAATTAAATGATACGAATTAATTATATTGTATCAATATCTTGGTATTAATAACAAACGGAGGTAGTGCACATTAAAATTTTGGAAGTTTTCCAGTGAATTCAATAAATATTTTGGAAAGCCCAAATTCTAATTCTTAAAGTTTTTAACAAAATAACAAAAAAAATTAAGTTTTTTTTTTTTTTTTTTTTATAATTTTAGAGTGCCATGGCTCCTTTGCCACTCCTTTGGATTTGCTCACATCCCAAAGATTCCAAGAACTTATTATTTTTAATCTTATTTTGTTAAAATTATTAATAATTTTGAACTTTGACTTCTAATTTTTTTTACAATTTCATAACGACCGTCTAAAAATTTTAAAATTTATATATTTTTTTTCATAAATATAATTTTTACTATCTACCAATGCTAATTATATAAAACACAATCATCATTTAGGAGCTTTGTTATTTTTTTTTAAATACAAGTGACAGTAAGAAAGAAATTTTTGAAATATTACGTGTGTGTGTGTGTGTGTTAACTCAAACCGATATCTGTATGGAAAAAAATTAATAATTTCACTTCAAGTGAAAAAAACAAAATATTTAAGTATATATGCGCACGTATTGATTCTCTTGAAATTGATTGCATTCATAAAAGGGAAAAGACTTTGCTATATTATGGGATATGACTTCAAATTCGAAAAAATTATCTTTATTAAGTTATTATATGACATCATCATAAGATGATTTTTTATAAAATTTTAAAAAATTTGTTTATAAATTATAAAAAGATTAAATTTTTATAATACAAAAACGTGATGGGATGGTCTTATTAGATAATAACTCGTCAATCCCATCTTACTTTTTGAATTGTTCAAAAATAGGCAAGTTAAAGGACAATTGGGTCATTTTGTCCATGTATATAGATGCTTTGACATAGTACAAATGGGCATTTTAGTGAATCTAACATATATCGGAAGTGACGAACACGTTACCACATTAAACAAGCCCCACCAACGTTTGTCGTTTTCGGTATCACCGGACGGGACGAAACCCGGACTGCTGCTTCTCTGCGTTTTCTCATTTTCTTCGCTTTTCTTTACCCATTTCTTTACCCATTTTCTCTGTTCTCTTTGTTAAAGCCGTTTCATACTTTGCTAGTTATTATAAGTATAATTATCTGTTCCCCTTTTCCCTTTCTGTTATTAAGTCTCACACCAAACCAGACTAACCCATTTACTACTCTCTTCATTGATTTGAGCTTCTGAAAATTGAAAGCTTCTTATTATCATAGATTTTTTGTCCTGACAACAAAAAGGATTGTTAGAAAAATCTCTCCCTCTTTCTCTCTCTCTCTCTCTCTCTATCTCACCTCGTTTTGGAGTAATTTATGGGGAATTGCTTAGATTCTTCTGCTAAAGTTGATGCCACTCTGAGTTCTCGCACCACTTCTGGTAATACACCCATCTCTGCTACGTTTAGTAGGCTTTATATGGAATTCATGCAATCATAACTTTGTTTTGGTATTTCATAAGCATTTGATCTTCGAAATGAGCTTCTTTTTTTTTCCTTCCTTTTGTTCTGGAATTGCTGGCTCTGTGAGGGCTTGGATGGCTTTTTAAGTTGCAATTCTGATGGGAATAAGTTAAAGGTTTGACCTTTGGCTGGTAAAGAAAATTCGGGTGGTTGTTCTGTTTATTTTGATTCATTTGTCACTGGTTTTGGATTCTGGGTTCAGTGCCTTTTTTTGATGAGTTTTTGTTCTTGAGGCCATCAACCCTTGTGAGCTGCCTTTTGTTGGATGTTTGCACATTTCTGTTTTTGTCTAAGGTCAAGGGTTTCGATTAGATGCTTAAATCTATCCTCTGATTCTTTATTCCGTAATTCAGGATCAGGTTGCTAACAGCTCTTCATAATTGTTTGAATTATTTGATTAATTGGCAAAGGCAAGTGAGTCTTTCGAGATTGGTTCTGATTGTGACGTGGCTTCATTTGCTTTCTTCTCTAAAGAATGTAATTAACTGAGATGTTTTGATTTTCTTATTTGTTCTTAAACTTGTACTGTTAAAGAGGTATCGTTCTCTAATGTGTGTGTGTGAAATACGATGTGTTAGTGTGTGAGTAATGAGTACTACATGAGTTTTTGCTTTTTTAACACACTGATGAATGGATACTGATCTGGGGACTTCTAAGAAGGATACCTCTGTAATAGTGTAGAAGGGGTGTCCAAAACGACACTGTAATGAAAGCTTACTTCCCTAAATAGGGAGGCATATATATAGTTTTGAAACCAACTTACTTTAACTCAACAGGGAGAAAATTGGGTAGGAATCATTTTCGTAGATCTGATCCGTCTAAAGAAAGCTGCTGATCCAGTTATATTCTAGAAGTATGTAAAAGTGTCATACCATTAAAAATCATCAAACATTTGGAATATGCGAAGAACTACAGATTAGGTATTTTGTTTGGTTGTGACTGGAGAGTAGGGTTACAGCCAAAACTTAGCTTGTATATAATTGGTTTGGATTGGGTTATGCTTAGTTATCTATATGTTTGCAAGAATCTTTTCGGAAGAAATCTACTTTTCTAAAGAAAATAGAAAAAAAATTCAAAATTTGTTTACAAATCCTAATTTTTAATTTTATTTTTCTCTTAAAAATATTTTTGCCACTAGGAAAGTTAAAACTTTTGGGGATTTCGATCAATTTCATGAAAATCAATCACTAAAAGGTGTATAATATTTAAGCTGGATTGTCTGTAGTCATATTTTAGATGCACTTTGGCAAAAATTTGAAGGATAGGTAGAAGAGACATATAAGGAAGTTCAAAATTGAAAACTTGAAGATTTAAACCTTAGATGCCAATTTCACTTACCAAAAAAAAAAAAAAAATTCCCAACTTTAGGCAACATTTTGGGTAGGTTAGTGAAACTTGTTTTGGCATGTTGCTATGGATGCTCTTCAGTACTACCAAAAAAATACTGGGGATATGTCAGATGCTTGGGCTCAATTTGTCTGATGGAAAGATCCTGTGTAACAAGGTGGTGTGATTGAAGTGGCATAATTCAAAAAGAAACAACCAAGGCGGTTAACATTCTTCTCTTTATGTTGGACATAAATGTGGTGAAAAGTTCAAAATTCCCATCTGCTTATTAAATTCAGATGATGGATATAATGGGAAAAATTTGCCAAATGTGACTCTTATTTTTCAAACTAAGCCAACTGGAGGAAAGTTTTGGGCTGAAATGATTCTTTTTGCAACAAATAAAGCTTAAGGGAAAAAGGAAGCTGAGGTTCAATAGGAAGGTGAATCAAACTTAATGAGTGATAATTGGAAGTAGTTGATCAATATTTATAATACGGTGCTCATATTGAAAATCCTCCTTCTGCAAGCCAGGTCAAGTAATACCAATATTGGAAGGTGAATGAGGAGCCAGAACTCTGTGTTTGTACCCTGCAGGTTTATCTATACTTCCTTATGAGGAAATCAGAAGAGCCTGAATTACGTGAACTGAGAACTATCCTTTTATTTTTGTACATGGAATTCACTAAAATATTGGTTTCGAATTATCAAAAGTTGCAGTGTATATTACTCTGAAACAATAAATATAAGACATATGTTTGAGCTTGGATTGTTGTTTCATTGCGTTAAAACTGCTTCCTTTGTTTTTTTTCACGATTAATACAATTTTTTTGGGGTTAAATTTTATATATTTTCTTTCCTCACCAACTTCAGGGGTCTCAAAAATTGCCAGCAAAACCAGTAATTCTTTAGCTGCTTCCAGCCTGACCATTCCATCTTACAGTGAAAAGAGCAATGCCGAAAGTCTTCCTACTCCAAGATCTGAAGGTGAAATATTATCGTCCCCTAACGTGAAAGCCTTTTCATTTAATGAGTTAAAGAATGCCACCAGAAACTTCCGTCCCAACAGTCTTCTTGGTGAAGGGGGATTTGGTTACGTTTTTAAAGGATGGATTGATGAACATACACTTACTGCTGCAAAGCCTGGATCTGGTATGGTCATTGCTGTCAAGAAGCTTAAACCTGAGGGTTTTCAAGGCCACAAGGAGTGGTTGGTATGTTCTTTATCCTTGTTAGTTAATTGTACTAATTTTTTTAGCGCTCTCCATTTACTGATGGCTAATTGTTTTCAGACAGAAGTTAATTATCTTGGTCCAACTTCATCATCAAAATTTGGTTAAACTTATTGGATACTGCACGGATGGTGACAACCGTCTTTTGGTCTATGAGTTTATGCCGAAGGGGAGCTTGGAGAACCATCTGTTTAGAAGTAAGTTGTGCATTAAATGAACTTCTTAGGAAACATAGTTGATGTTTGTTCTATAAACTTTTAGACCTTATTCTAGTTTCATATTAAACTTGTAGTGTCTGTCCTTTTCCGTTATCCAATAGACATTTCCATTGATATTGATCCCACTGTGCTTCGATTGTTTGTCAATCCCCCTGGGGCGGTTCTTTGACAATTCATTTTTTGGTGTGTGGTGGAATTATGAGAATAGACCTATCTGTTAGGGAAGCTTACCCCTGTTAATTTGGCAGGAAAAAAAGAGAGGATTGTAGTTGAACCTGTAATCTGTCCAATATGGGCTAGTAATCATCCTGATCTGCTCTCAAACTTGTCAAACAATGTGTGCATCTGTTGCCTTCCCAATATGAATCTCTTACAATGTATTGCCAAGCTGTCCAAGCAAAGTGTGGCAGGTTTTTATGGAGGGCCCTTGGTGTCATATGTTGGGTCTCCAAATAAGATATTATTGACCACACTCTCAGTGCATGTTTCGCATATGATTGACCAATAACCTTTAGAAGAAGCTAAAAACAAGGCCAAGATTGATGGCTTCGAGTGTACTCAATTTATTTGAAGAAAATATATGCTCATCTGCTTGATTCGGCACCCTCTGTGGATTGTCCTGGTGGACTTAAAAGTGTTTTTTTTTTTAAATTTTAAATGTGGATTTGAGATTTGAATTGATTGCTTCTTTTTGGTTGTTTTAAATCTGACCCATGAAATTTTTGACCCATTCAAAATTATGGCAACAATTTCAAGTATGATTGCTTATGGAGTCTTTCCATATGCTAATTTTAGTGCCAAATGTTACTTTCAACAAGCTTAAGAATGGGGCTTTCCTCGTTATGATTTCAAAAATATTTGTTGATCTTGGACGCTATGTCATTTTTTGCAGGAGGGCCCCAGCCACTTTCTTGGGCGACAAGGATTAAAGTGGCCATTGGTGCTGCTAGAGGACTCTCCTTTCTGCATGATGCTGAAGAACAAGTCATATATCGTGATTTCAAGGCTTCTAATATCCTACTAGATGCGGTACACTAAATAAAAAAGATGTGCATTTTTAATTGCTTTTGCATTCACTTAAAATAACATCTGCTGATTTTATTTTTATTTTTTCGTAGAAAATCTCATTTATTAGTTCTGTTATATGACTGGCATTTATGATGCTCTGTGGTTGCAGGACTTCAATGCAAAACTGTCTGATTTTGGTTTAGCTAAGGCAGGGCCTACTGGCGATAGGACTCATGTGTCCACTCAAGTAATGGGTACTCATGGCTATGCAGCACCTGAATATGTTGCTACAGGTCTGTCAATTGCAAATTTTAAAGTATTATAGGTGCTCTTATTTTCTGAATTACATTAGGGCCTGTTGGATGTCCCTTTGAAGTTGAATAATTCCATTCAGCTTTTACATGGCTTATTCATATATAGTCATATAGAAATTTATCATTTTGAATGGATCCATTTGAGAAAAATGGTAGCCCCTGTGTTTAAATGGCTCCATTCAAAATGTTGAATGTTACAGTAACATGACACCTAATATGTGAGTGGAAGCATTCAAATTTATGGTATGTAGTGTATGCCCAGATATGCCCTTAATTTTTTAATGCAACATTAACATTGTACCAAAGCTCTTTGTGATGAACAGGTCGGTTGACAGCAAAAAGTGATGTGTACAGCTTTGGGGTTGTTTTGCTGGAGCTGTTGTCAGGACGTCGTGCTGTTGATAAAACAAAGGTTGGCGTGGAGCAGAATCTAGTGGACTGGGCAAGACCATATTTGGGTGACAAAAGAAAATTATTCCGGATTATGGACACCAAGTTGGAGGGCCAATACCCTCAGAAAGGAGCCTACACGGCTGCTACCCTCGCCTCACAGTGCCTAAGCACTGAGCCTAAAGTCAGGCCACGAATGGCAGAGGTTTTAGCAACCCTAGAACAGCTCCAAACCACAAAAAATGCAGCAAAACACTCTCAAACAGAGCATCAGACTGTTTTTGATCCTGTCCATAAGTCACCATTGAGCCAACACCGATCTCCTAGAAATCTGACACCGTCTGCATCCCCATTGCTATCCCATCGGCAGTCTCCACGTGTTCGTTGAGCAGATAAACGTAGGTCAGGTGTTATAATGTAAATTTCTTCTTTTGCTTCCATATTTTTGTTCATGTATAATGTTGTATGGGCATGTATTTTGACAAGACCTTGCATTGGGTAAAACACATGATCACTGCCCGTATTTTACGGGTAGCTTCTAGTTTTTATCAGGTTGTGGACAATTGTCTGTTTGTTTCAATTTGTCTACACCTAAAATTGTTTGTTTACTTCAATTATGTCTACCCATGATATTCATGCCTTGATTTTGTTATCAACATATAATTGTTCTTCAGGCTGAGTGTGATAACACCCATTGCATGTTCCACTAGTACATGTCTATTACTTGTATAATAAATGAAGGTTGTTTGTCTTTTTTGATGGATGGTTTTGTCCGTCTTTTATTACTTATTTACAGATTTTCCATTCATTCATGGTGATTGGTTTTATCTGCCTTTTATTACTTATTTACAAACTTGCCATTCATACAACGGATTCATCTGTTAGGAATCCGATTAGTTCTAGGATATATGCCTATTCTTTGCAAGAGTTAAATCCTAGGTGAATGCTTGCTAACTGATCTTTTACTGCAAAAAGAGTTTGGAATCTATATTTACCCTACTTGGAGATTGGAACGGATTCAGCTTGAAATGCACATTTTTTTTCAACCATATGCGAAACACTTCAGGCCTGTTTTGAATGTTTGATTTTTTACCATATTTTTTTTTTTTTGTAAATATTAGAGTCATACCATCAAATCAAGTTACCATCTTATCCACCAAATATTGTGAAAATTATTTATATGTCCTATACTTGTATAGTTGTGTATATGAGTGTAATTAAATATGTTCATATTCATATGATAAATGATATGTATTTAAATCATTAATATTGTATATTGTATATATTTAATATAATATTGATAATATATATTAAATATTAAAATAAATAATTACTTATTTTTATTGTTATATATATTTGTTAATTATACAAATAATATAATTTTAAAAATATAATACATTGTTAAACACACAATTTAATATTTAAGGATAAAAAATATATTTCATACTATTTAAATATTTATTAATTTATTAATAATTCACTCGAACACTCAAATCATATATCATTTCTGACAATATAATCATTTATAAAATATATTCATTTAGTGCTCGCACTTAATGAGTTCTGTTAGCAGCTCTCCGGGGGCTCCGATAAATATGGAACGAGGCAGAGGTGTGTTTGCAGCTGTTTACAGTTTTCTCCAGTTGTTCAAGAGCATGAACGACTTCAGTCATTGTTGGCCGTTTTTTGGGGTTTGGGTCAATGCAGTGGAGGATGATTTGAGCAAACTCATAAGCTTCTTCCACTTTAAGGTTCTTTCTCATTCTTCTGTCAGTTACACGAAAAACTTTCTGCTTAATGTTAAGATATGGTTTAGCCCACTCAGCAAGATCCCCTGCCACCCCATTTCCACATCTCCCTGCTGCACAACGCCCAGAGAGGATCTCTAAGAGTACCACTCCAAAACTGTATACATCTGTTTTTAGTGTTAAATACCCTGTCAAATGAAAAACAAATATCAATCTCATAAAATATCTTACCAGAAAAAATTTATTAGATTACCCATTGTTTTAAAAAGTGAAATTGATAGAGATTTGGTCAATAATGTATATTAATTAACACACTTTCAATGTATATCAATGAATATCAGGCTAACACTTTTTTTCACGTATAATCCTGTCTTACGGGTCAATAATGTATATCAAGTTAACACTCCTCTCAGATGAATGGGTTAATAATGTATATCCTCACATGCAATTTTGTCTTGCATGTGTAGAGTGACAAAATATAGTGCGGATTGAGAGAGTTGCAAACTTTGCACCAAACGAATATAGGAAAAAACTTGAATCCAAAACCTTTTAGAATCAGAACTTTGATACCATGTTAGATCACTAATTGTTCCAAAAGTTTAAGTTGATAGAGAATATGCCAATAATGTACATCAAGTTGACACGTACAGTATATAAATAGAAAGATTGAAAATGTAAAGATATTGATTAATATGTGTTCAGATTCATGGGAATGAGAGAGTGCAAACTTTGCAACAAACAAAAATGGGAAGAGACTTGAACGCAAAACCTTTCAGAACTAGAACCCTGATAATATGTTAGATCACTAATTGTTTCAAAAGCTTAAATTGATAGAGAATGTGCCAATAGAGAGATAGATGGATAATGTAAAGATAGTGATTAACGTGTGTTCAGATTCATGGGAGTGAGAGAGTGCAAATTTTGCACTAAACGAACATGGGAAGTGACTTAAGCCCAACACTTTTCAGAACCAAAACTGAGAATTTTGAATCCATGATAAATCATTAGTTATTTCAAAAATTTAAATCGATTGAAAAATGTGCCAATAATGTATATAAAGTTAACATATAGAGAAAAAGAAAGATGGATAATGTAAAGATACTGATAAGCATGTGTTCTGATTCATGGGAGTCGTGACACACTCTTACCTCCCACCCCCCTCCTGCTCATTATTGAATACCTGTGTGAATGTACTCGGGAGCGTAGTAACCTCTGGTCCCAAGTACCCTGGTGGTTACATGAGTCTTGTCACCTTGGGGCCCTAACTTAGCCAGTCCAAAGTCAGAAAGTTTGGCATTGAAGTCCTGTAATATTCACAAATGAGTACTGTGGTGGAATGAAGATGTTATATATGGACTAAAAACAATCACAACAAACGCAATATTTTGAGGATATATATGTGTGTGTGTGTGTGTGTGTCAATGAGACGCATGAAACTTACATGGTCAAGCAGAATATTGGAGGACTTCATATCACGATGAATGACTGGCCTCCCAGTTGTGTGAAGATACTCTAAACCCTTGGCTGACCCAACAGCTATTTTGATTCTCCTCCTCCAATTTAGCTCTGTATTGTCTGTTGTGTTGTCAATCAACAAATCTTCACTATGGCTTCATTGGTTAAATTCTCTGTCTAAGATAGGACAGTAAATGAATCGAGCCGAGCCTGTGGGTTTTTCAAGTTTGACTTGCTAAAATAAACAAGTTAGTTTCAAATTGTGATAATTTTAGCTTGTTTATTTTTCGAGTCGATTTCGAACAAGTCTTTTATCGAGTTGAACTCGAGTAACTTTGATTTTTTTATTTAGTATTAGATTATGTTCAAGTTTCACTTATTTATTTTGTAAATCGATATCGAACAAACTTATAACCGAGTCAGAGTTCGAGCATCTCGGTGTGTTTTTTTAACAGTCCTAGTCTAAAATGAAATCAGCAGGTGTCACAAGGCTGCTGGTGCTTTACCTCTCAATAGATGTGCTTCCAAGCTTCCCCTAGTCATATACTCGTACACTAAAATCTTGTGTGTACCCTCAGAACAATATCCCAAGAGCTTCACCACATTTGGATGATTCAATCTGGTCAGAAATCTCATTTCATTCTGCAGACACAACACTGCACTCAGGAGAGAGAGAGAGAGAGAGAGAGAGAGAGAGAGAGAGAGAGAGAGAGAGAGATGAAAATGTTACCTTCCATTCCTCACAGCCCTGAGGTCCTCCTTTTCTGAGCCTCTTGACAGCAACTGGATATCCATCACCTACTTTTGCAGCATTCATGGTGCAGTAATCAATCCATCCTCTGTAAACATGACCAAAACCACCTTGGCCAACTAGATTCCTATCATTGAATTTCTGGGTGGCAACCTTCAACATTTTATAGGGAAAGCAATCGATCTTATAAGCAGGAAACACCTCATCTGTCATCTTCCCTTCCTGAATACTGTACCTACCATCTCTCTCATCTTGCTTGTGCTTCTCTGCGTCAAGAAACACAAGATTAACTGGATGTGAAGTAAGTGCTTGAGAGTGAGGCTATGGTAGGGGGCCGGTGAGATTTATCCGTTCTAGGCGCAAATTTCCAGCCGCAGAGTTCCTCATCATTACCAAAAAACAAAAATTGATTAACATAACACTGAAAAATATATGAAAGAAACTTCCATACCTTTCTTTGTATTTGAAGAAACAGATGAATTCGACCTTTGAAGTGATTTAGATGTTGTATGGATCTCAGCAACTCCTGGTATGGAAAGAAACAGTTAAAAACAATTTCCATAACAAACAGTCTCTTCGCTTGCGCTCTCTACATCTAATCCTTTCTAGACCTTACCGTAGGAGGAGACTCGTGTGCCTGGACTAGCCCATTAAAAAAAGATTTTCTTGTCTAAATGTTCTACATTTTTACAGAACTAAAAGAAAATTAAAGGAAATATATACTTGTCTTTCATTGAATTTGAATAAACAGATGAATGCCTCTCTTCATGAGGTTTAAAAGTTCTCCCAGGAGGAGAAATTAGGATCTCGCTAATTCCTGGTATGAATTCAAACAGGTTATAAACTAATTTCAATAATGAATAATCAAATCATCTTGAAATTCCCTTATCTGCTCCAATAAACACAGAATTAACATAGCATTAGTAAGAAAAGAAACCTTATACAAGATAATGCTTACCCTTCTGTATATTTGAAGAGACAGATAAAGTGATCTCTCCGTGGGGTTTGGAAGTTTTAGAATAGTGGGTTTCATTGGCTCCTTCAGTGAAATCAAACACGTAAAGTTGAAAATAATTTCAATAATGAATTTTGATCAATCATCTCTCAACACACACACACATATATAAAGAAAATCCTTACCTTTCTGGGTATTTGAAGGGACAGATAAATTAGGAGGCTTAGAAGGTTTGCTACCTTAAAATCAAAAGGATAAAAGATAATTTAAACAATGGACCTTTTCATGTCAAAATATTCAACTTTGCATGAAATTTTTTTTTTAAAGAATTGCAGAGAAGGCAAACCTGGAGGAGGTTGAGCAAAGTCAACTGGTTGGTTAGGGCTTCGAAGACACTTCCCAATACAATTTCCCATTAATCAAACCGATTAAGCTTTTGAAAAAAGAGATCAAGAAGCATTAGCTATAGAAAGACATTGGCACACCATGAATCAAAACACTTCTGATGTAAGAAAAATTGTGATATGAATCAATATAGATGACAATTGAGAAATGATGGTTCATGGTTAAAGTATTATGACTGCAATGATCTTTGAACCCTGTTAAAGTTCCTGAGGTGAAGAACACTATGCTAAAAATTTTCAAGTGAGTATAGAGACTGACGGTAAGTACTAAGCTTGGAGTTTGGAAAGATGCTAAAATCATTGCATGAACTTTAACATCTTAGTGATTTTTAGCATAGTGTATATATATATATATATATATATATATATATATAGACATGATGTAGACATAATTTTCAGATCAAACGATCAGAATCATCCAATGATATTGGTTAGAAACTAAGAAAAAGGAGGAGAAAATCTGGCATGCAATGTTTCTTGGAAGTTTGGATCATTTTATTAAATGTTATATCCATAACCTTGTTTTGTTTTCTTCTTGCTTGCCTTTTCTTTTATTAACAGTATATCTAGATATAAGGATAAGTCTGTCTGTTTAAAACCCTTGTTAATTAGCTGCAAGAGATGCTTCTCTAGAGCTATTGGCTGACAAGATCCCGGCAGCATGCGATTATTCTCAGAATTAGCAAGGGAATTAAGGCCTTGATAGGATAGATTAGTTCCTTGTTAAAACTCGATGTTATAAGCTTGATTACCGAGGGTCGGAGCTAGGAACTTGTCTTTATGATGTTTGATGATAAATTTTAATATTAAAAAAATAAACAAATTAATATTAATTAATAAATAATTAAATTCATTAATACAAAAAAAAACATACAAATTATATAAGAAATGTAACCTTAAAAAAAAGGACTCAAAAATTCAAACTACATAAAAAAAACCTCAAAAAATTAATAAAAGTCTAGTTGAGAGGTCAAATTAAAATTAAAATTAAAATAAGGATAAAATATGAAAGACTTTAAATTCAGGATGATCAAAATCAAAAGTTAAAAGAGCATGTTAAAAATTTTAAAAACAAAAATAGAAAATTTTGAATAAAAAAATTTGAGGCGGTTAATTGCTCTCCCTAGTTCTCATGTAGCTCCGTCCATGTTGAATTACCCTGAAATTCATTTCAGTACTTGTGAGCTGCTCAACTGGTTGCAGGAAATCATTGTTCATGATTGTTATTATTATGGTGATTTAATAAGAAAAAAATGAAGAGGGTGCAATAATTTGATTTTTAAGGATGATGTATTACTTATTTAAGTGGAGCTTTGTTATAATTTTGACTTCTCACAATGGGTTTTTGACTTAGGTTTTGTTTGGATCAGATTTTCAAATACACTTAATACGTTTTGAACTTCTTAATTATACTTAATTAATTTTAAAATTGTTTGGAATGAAATTTTAAATTATAATTTTTTTCATTAAGTACGATTTGAATTAAGATAAGTGAATAATTAATTGAGAGTGTAGATGATAATCACATGTATAAAAAGTACACTAACATACACATATGACTATTATTTATATCGTCGGACCAAAGGACCATTGCATATTTTCTTTAAATTAGTAAATCTAATGCTCTTCCTAATCCCCTTGTAGCTCTGTCCATGTTGATTACCCTGAAATACATTTCAGTACATTGTGAGCTGCCCAACTGGTTGCAGGAAATCATTGTTCATGATTATTATTATTATGGTGATTTAATAAGAAAAAATGAAGAGGGTGCAATAATTTGATTTTTCAGGATGATGTATTAGTTATTAAAGTGAATCTTTGTTATAATTTTGACTTCTCGCAATGGTTTTTTGACTTAGGTTTTGTTTGGAACAGTTTTTTAAATGCACTTAATGCATTTCAAAGTTCTTAATTATACTTAATTAATTTTAAAATTATTTAGAATGAAATTTCAAATTACAACTTTTTTATTAAGTACTGATTTAGATTAAGATAGTGAATAATTATTTGATAGTATAGATGATAGTCACATGTATAAAAAGTACACATACATGCACATGTGATTATCATCTACACTGTCAGACCAATAGTCAGGGACCATTGAATAGTTTCTTTAAGTTAGTAAGTCTAGCTTTTTTCATTAAGTTTGTCAATTTTATTATGAATGCTTTTATTTGATAGTTATTAAACACTTTTGAACAACTTATTCAAATACTCAATTACTTAATTCAAACAACACTTTTTCACTGCTGTTTAACTCAAATAAAGTTTTTATATTGCTCAATCAAACTGTCACGTAAAATGAACTACAGATACATATTAAAACAAACTGAACCGTTAGAAGTCAATCGATAACTTCTCGACAATCTCAAGATGTAAAATAAGTTGTTAAAATGGAAGCCATATAATTATAAATAATTAAAATTAGAAAATATAACTAATGAGAGCACATAGTAGTTAGCGAGTTGAGGATTAAATTAATCGCCATCTTCAAGGTGATTCAAGCTTATTGCAGGGAGTAATATTATCAGTGTACTAGGTTTTTTTTTTTTTAAAGAAAAGGTTGTTTTATTGAAGGCAAAACATAAAGACAAAGCAAAAGAAGACAAAACAACAGCATCAACCTAGGGAAGGATTGTCCAGAAATTACAAGAGAAAATTCTATTGGACAAGTCAAGACTTAAAAACCAGCTAGCATAGGTATTATCTACTCCTTTCCAAGATGTGGCTTCTGTCTTTCCACAAATGTAGATAGTAGCTGAGAGACATAGTCTAACAACTGAACTTTGGAAGGATTTAATTAATAAGCAATTTTTCAATAACCCAATCCGTCTCCTCTTACACAAAGTAAGGTGGACAATGCATCGAATCTTAATTCGAATCAGATATATTTATTTAAATATGATAAAAAAATTTGATTCGATGATCCGATATCTTATAATTATTCATTTAGTTAAATGAATTAGATATGAATTAAACATATCCGATCCTGTTAATAATATGTTGAATATCAAATTATACAAGTCTAGTTGTAAGTTGAATATATATATATATATATATATCATAATCACATGCATAACAATAATATTAGAATACCAATGGCCAAATGCAATAAAGCGTTATATGAAATTATATTATTTTATTAAAAAAGAACACCATCTGATATTAATTAAATTATCTACAATTAGTTATGAAAAATGCTATATTGCCTCCCATGATAACATAACATGATGTAACAATAAATGAAATTCACATCATGTAATCATTTAACTAAAAAGAGCTAATCCAACTCACAATAGATTAATCTTATCTTTGTGTCATCTCGATAAGGAAATGTAAGTAACTTAAAACAGTTGAATAAAGAAAACTAATTTTATAACTCAAAGCCCCAATTAATCTATAAGATCATAGCCTATGCTCTAAGCCTTACTTACATAGCCATGATCAGTGCAGGAAAAATGTCATTTCCAGTCTCCAAAACAGAAAGATCAATAAGATCATAGCCACCAGATGTATCATAGTTAGGAGTATCAAATGAGCCCAGGAGTTTCCCCAAACACTTCAGTGGGGGCCAGTTACCCTCTTTGTTGAAAAGAGAGTCCCCAATGAAGTGATCAGGGGAACTCTAGGGAACATCTGATGTTTCATTCATCCTAATCATTTAGTTTCTTGGATAGCTAGTAAGCCTAGTGATTATAGGTTGCTGCTGGCTTTGCAGTTAGTTCTAAATGTTGCACACGGAGTCCGTTAGAAGAGAAATTCTTGAGTAAACCTGGTACATGGAGAGATACCTGCTGATATCAGATAAAGCCGTACTGGGCAATGAACCTGGTCTCAAATGTGGGTTAGATGAAAGGCCACAGAATCATAGTGAGTTGAGTGGCCATCTACACTCCTATCTTTATAAACTGTCCTCTCTATGGCCTTTCATTTTCAGCTTTTCTTGTAGAAACATAAAAAGCTACTCTTAACCAGAAGCAGCTGGTACATATTCACTGCCATTTGTAGATATTAAAATGCCTTCTTATAAATACGGGTAGATCACCAATTGCTTTAAAAATTCCGTTGGAACATGGACTCAACAATATATATCAAGTTAACACTCGATCTATAACAGAGTACGAGAACGAGACTGAATCCTGACGCAACAGGGTGAATCAAGACCTTTAACTTTGATGCCATGCTAAGATAACAGTTGCTCCAAAAGTTTAAAAGAATAAGGCCAACAATATATATCAAGCTAAGATTATGTAAATCATGGAAAATCTGGTTGTTGCAACTTTATGCAAGTTGATCCTGATGGTGATACGTATCTGGCCCACTCCACATCTAAATGTATGCATGTTATAGACATTATTAATGGATTGCTTGTCTGCAGCTATTTAAGCAGGCTTTCAGCGACCTTGGAAATTTCTTAAACTAATTTACTGGTGCATAATCAGTATAGTACATGATTCGATTAATGTAACAGGCTTTTGCATACATGAGAAAAGTTGAAAAGGATGGGGCTTGGAGACACTATTCCGATTAGGTTCATTTGACTCATTATTCCACCAGATTTGTGGTCCAAGTTCTGAATATTCACTTGAGATTTATCTTTTCTCCGATATTATTACTCATTTAAGGGATAACATTTGGCAACTCAATGAACACAGAGCACTATAAATAGTAGGTGTAGTGTGTATTATGTTACCAAGTGACCATGGGATGAGAGAGAGGAGGCGTCAGTTGTCCCCTAGAGTTCCCCTGAACACTTCATTAGGACCCTTTTGATACCCTTAACTCTTAAGGGTTGCCCTTCCCTACTGAAGTGTTTGGGGGAACTCTGGGTGCCACCTGACACTAGTTAGCCACAAAAGGCTGGTGGGGGAACCTCTGTGTGTGTGTGTGTGTGTCTGTGTTGGTGGGTGGGTGGATGCACTTTATCCTAGTGATCTCTGGCCTGTCTTCATTTATGCACGGTGTTCTTTCATTACATCAAGTATTGCAATTTCTCACATTAGGTAATTCCTGCTTTGTCTTTCAATCATGAATTTCTAGAACAAATCCCCTATTTATAATAATCCCCTTCTGAAACTTGTTGGGAACCTCCCTATAAGTTTGGAAGAAGCCTGCTTCTGATTCTGAAAATTACATAACAGTTTAGTGGAGTATTGATAATTATCAAATGTTCTCAAACTATTTTAATTTATTTGGTAAAGGTATCTTTGCTGCAAATATTAGGGCATTCCTCTTAAGCGGCGTGTTGACTCTTAACTGTAGGGATGGCCTTAAAGAATAGCAAGATCAGATTCATGTAATGGATCTTAAATACTTGTGATAAGACTATGTTGAGTTGTATTGACCTCTTTCTCCAATGTCATTGACTCTACTTCTTGTCAAGAGGTAACTATGGTTTCATTTCAACAGTTAAGGCTCTTAACTCTACTATCTTAGAATATTGATTTTTCAGACATATAATAATATATGTTGTAGACTTGATAATAATAGGACTTCCTTGAAAGAAGAAAAGGGAATGATCAAAGGCCAAAATGCAACTAGGGCTATTGTGAACTGGTGATAATGATATGATGGTTGGTCAAAGCAAGACGTAATTTTGTTATGGGTCTCTCTATCTCTTTCTCTGTCTGTCTGTCTGTCTGTCTCTCTCTCTCTCTCTCTCTATATATATATATATATAATTGGATGCTTAGCATGCACTTGAACTTCCCAAGATCCATTAGATGCTGCTGCCAGTTTTAGTTTGGTTTTGATGGCCTTCTGTTTTCCTGTCTTTTGCTGTGTTTGTTTCCTTACTGTTTTCCTGCTTGTGCAGATTTTGCTTTTATTTTCTTCTTTCTTGTCGTTTTGTTTGTTTCTTTATTGGGCCTTGTTCCTTAATAGATCAGCAGTGCCATCCATGACTCATTCTGAGTTTCTCACACTCAAAACCAAGACAGGAAGGAGGATTTGTAATAACCAAAAGCAGTTTATCAAAAGCTAAAAGTGCAGCACAAACTGTCTACCCTTTCTCTTCTTGGATTTATCAAAGAAAATGAAATATACTTGATGGTAAAATTGAACACTGATAGATTGAAAAAAAAAAAAAACTTACATGCAGTAATGGAGTTGGCTTAAGAAGAGTTTGCCATCCACATGAGCTCACGCCGATATATAGGTATCTGAATTATAAATAATTGCTTGACCCTAGCCTGCAACAGTAAAATTTCAAATTAAAGAGAGTGAATAAATATTGAAGATATACTTCATTTCTGCTGATCCAATTAGATTTACTTCATTTCTGCTGAGCATGAATTCCGATATTTGTCCTTGAGATGTCTACTAACCCTTTCTTTTTTCTTTTTAAAATTTGAGCTTGATGACCATGAACCTTCTTGTTTTCAATTTAAAATTCATTCCAAATTCCAGTCGCAAGAATACATGGATGAGAAGCCAAAGTTCTTCACGAAACCGAGGACTCTGCTACTGGACAGTCACTTCAGATGGATCAAAACTTACAATTTTGGTCTCTAACATGTTGTCTTTGCTTGGAATTGACAGGTATGCTCGGGAGTCATTTTTACGAGGGATAGTCCCTACTGGTCAAAGATCATAGGGCGAGAATTCAAAAGATTTTGATCACAAATTTTGACTAATTGCTGTGGAGATATATAGATATCACCACTGCGAACTTATGCAACCATCAAAATTAAAATCAGTGGAAATTGAGATGCATTTGGTAGCATGTATGTGTTTTGTGCTTTTGTTCTTGTTGATTTTGTTTTCGTTTTTTTTTTATTCTTTGCTTCGAGAGCGTACTTTTTTTTTTTGTTCAGTAAATGAAAAAAAAAAGATCAATCAATGTTTGATCTTTTTAGGAAATTGGATTTTCTATTCCATTTGGAATGAAGATGGATGCATTTACACTTGGTATAAAAAAAGGAAGTAATTCTACAATTTTATATAACTTTTTGTAGTTTTTTTTTTTTTTTAATTTTTGAAAACCCATGAATCATATGGGAGTGGCACCATTTCACCCAGAAAGGCCTTTGTGGAAACTCAAAGCCCACAAGCGCCATCAAAGAAGCTCTATTCCATTCTTTAAAACCCAAGGCCACCTTCTTTGGGTTTACAAATAGCTTTCAATTGAGCTTTAGAGGTATTATTACACTTTAAGGCTAGCTCTAGACAAAAGGAATCCACTCAATATTTTCTCCACCTTTTGAATTACTTTCTTGGGAAGGATAAAGATATAGATGATCAATAAACTTGGATGCTAAACAAAATAGATCTGATGAGCCGAATCCTAGTACGTAAGAAAGAACTTTTGTTTCTCATCTTTTGATCCTACCAATGATCTTTCCAACAAGTTCTCTGCAATGCCGAGCAGACAATCGGGGGGAACTGGTGATCAAAGGGATTCCCAAGTACTTGATGGCAACTCTTCCTGTGTTAGATTAGTTAGGTTTTGAAAATTTCCCAAGGTTGCAGCTTGGTGATTAAAGCACTAGTGTTTTCCACAAGAAAACCAAGGCCAACAGAAGTAGGAACAAAATTCTCAGTATATGTGATGAGGTGGCCAACAGATTCGAGGATCCTAAAGAGATTAAGAAAACTGTGACAGAATTCTTTTTCAATCTCATTGGCACCACTCCAAATCACATTATTGATAAAGAAAAGCTTAGAACCTGCATCCAAACCAAGCTTTCTCCTCCCCAACAGCTAGAATTAACCAAACTTGTGACCCCTGAAGAGATTAAAAAAGCCATCTCTGACATCAAAGGGGACAAAGCCATCTTTAACCAAACTATAATGCCACTTTTTCCAGCATAATGGGATTTATTTGGTAGTGACCTAATTGCTGCTGTGACTTATTTCTTTCAAACTAATCATATGCCTAACAACTGGAACTCTGCAGACATTACCTTAGTACCCAAATGTCCCAACCCTAGCACAACGAGAGATTTCAGGCCAATCTCTTACTGTAACACTCTGTACAAATGTGTTTCCAGGATCCTTGCCACCAGAATCAAACTCACTTTACCTTCCCTCATCAGCCAAAAACAGACTGCTTTCATCAAGGAAAAGTGAAGGAAATAGTGAGGAATTACCGCAGGGATAATGGTACCCCTCGATGTGCTATAAAAATCAATTTCATGAAGGCTTTTGATACCATTCATTGGGATTTTATTATAGAAATTCTCACTCTCACGAATTTTCCTATCCTTGTTATCAACTGGATTCATGTCTGCGTCTCTACTCCCAAGTTCTTAGTTATGCTAAATGGCTCTCTTAAGGGGTATTTTGATGGTGCTAGGGGTCTGAGACAGGGTGATCCCATCTCTCCCTATCTTTTTTTAATAGCCATGCAAGCCTTCTCCTCATTGTTGCAAGCTAACATTAACAAAGGCAATTTTTCTTATCACCTTTTAAGTGTGTAGATCTTCAAATCTCCCATGTCTCCTTTGTAGATGATCTTTTTCTGGTTGCAACTACTTCAGATTCATCTATTAATTGCTGTCATAAAAAACACTCTTCAAGAGTTTGAATTAATGTTTGGTCTAAAACCTAATCTTCATAAGAGTATTATCTATTTTGTAGGGATTGCAGCAAATGACAAGAGAAGGTTTTGCAGCATTCTGGGTATGCAAAAAGGAAGTCTCCCAGTCGGATATTTGGGGGTTCCCCTCATTTCCAGTAGACTAAAGGCTAAAGATTACAAATCTTTTATTGACAAAATAAAAAATAGAGTGTAGAGCTGGACAGCCAGATTGCTTTCTTATGCAAGAATGTTAGAGTTTGTGACCTCAGTTTTTCAAAGTATCCACCTGTTCTGGAGCTAGGGTTGCTTGGTCATCTCTCTACAACCTAAAATCAGGATGGGGAGATAGGAATAAAAAACATTGAAGTTTGGAACAAAGCTATGATGCTTAAGCATATGTGGAATCTATGCCAGAAAAAGGACTCTATGGATAAAATGGATCCATACTCATTTTTTAAAAAACCAATGCTTATGGATCCTAAACCCTCCATAGGATTCTAGTTGGACCATAAGGAAACTTCTCAAGCTAAGAGACACTGCCAAGAATTTCATATGCAGAAGAATTGTCAATCTTAAAGAGACATTCCTATGGCATGACTAATGGCATCCCATAGGCATATTGAGCTCCAACTTTGGCTACTTAATTATCTCAGATTGTTGCAGCTCCCATAATGAAAGAGTCTCCCATATTGTGAGACACAACAGATGGGAGGTGGTTGCCTAGCTCTTCCAATGCCATTAACTTGATCAGGAAGGTCACTCCAGACACCTTTCTCTCCTAGATTGAAAAAGAGGACACCATTGTCTGGCTTCCTTCCAATAATGGAGACTCTACACTTGCTTCAGCATGGAAGGCCCTTAGAGATCACTCTTGTACAGTGCCTTAGTTTAAGGTTGTTTGGGGCAAGGTTGTTGTTCCAGACATTCATTTATAGTATGGCTCACTTGTAGAGATGCTCTAACAACTAAATGACATGGGGAAAGTCTAGCTCTGATGTTTGCCACCTCTGTCAATCCTGCTAACTGTGAATCACCTTCTTTTTTTTTTTTTTATTGTGGCTTTTCCAAATGCATCTGGTAGGAAATCCTTAGCATGTGTTTGACCTCCCATACCTATTCTCAGTGGAATCATGAGCTCTAGTGGGCTTGCCATCATATAAAAAGGAGATTCTTTCTAAGTTAAAATCCTCAGAAAAAACCTTCTAATCAATTCCCACACGTCAAATTTAACTTATATATAGTCAAAACTAAACTTTGCCTATGATCATTTTAAATTTTCAAATCAAGTTCTAAATTTCCACAACCCTAAGGCACGTGCCTAAAATGTTATACATAATATGCATGATAATATTACCTTGTAATTGCACACTTCTCAGACTTGCTTTGTCTTTATGAGTCTTGACTTGAGTCTTGAATTGCGACTCAATAAATATTAATCCTAAGAATTACAACTTTTAGAAAAGAATTGATAACATAAAAATTAGATGATTTTCCTCACACTATTAGCTATAAATTTAGTAATACATTTAAAAACTATATATCAACCAAAAATAGGTTGGAAATATTGTATAGACTTAGGGTTATTCACCTTAAGAAAAAAAGTTTGAACTGCATCAATTAGAGGACCAGGGCCAATTAACTACATTCTAGTATTACTAGAAGAACTAGAGGAGAAACCATCAGGCCTGAAGCTTTGCTCCTACCAATTGAGAATACAACCTGATTGATTTCCTCATCACGCATGTCAAGGTTGCATAACTGGGACTTAAGTCTTAATTTTAGATTTCCAAACTCCATTTTCATGTAGCTGTACAATAATGTTTAGTGTTTGGTTTTTTGCTTCCTTCTGTGGACTGCAGTTTTAATTAATAAATACTTTTTGCCCAAAAACAAAGGTTGCCCTTCTAGTTATTAGCGAGTTCATTCCTGAAAATTTCCTGCAACCTTTATTTGGATCCCCATGACGTGCGTTGAGCTGTCTATTCTATTATAGTAAGAGAACAACTTTCGGGTTTTGCATTATATGTTTTCATAATTGACAATGTGAGAGGTCTTTTAATGATCAGTAAAAGTAACTCAATGAAATTGTGAGAAAATATGGCAACACAAAAAGATTTCATGAGGCGAAGAAGAAAACACTTATATAAGTTTATAAATAAATAGAAAATATCATTTTAACATGAATTATGATAAAGACAAAGAAGAGTTACACAGTGTGAGAAAGTGCAACCCTCATAAATAGTGGATTTTTGAACTTTTCATATTGGGTCGCAGACTTTTTTTTTTTTTTTTAGGTAAGTAGGTATATATTTCATCGCACAAAAGCAAAAGCTATACAACCAAAAGGAAACAAGATCAACCACACCATTAGGCCATTAATGAAATAGGGAGAACAAAACAGAATAAGAAAATCCGAACATCAAGAAGAGCTCAATCAGAGGGACAAAAGATCCTATAGGAGAAACCAAATTGCATACAAATTTACCAATTGGAATGAGTGTTCTTGATGTATTTTCGTGCAGCCACTATAGCTTTGAGGACGTTGCTAATGTCCAATATAAGATCAGTAGATAGGCTAGTACTGTTTCGAGCCTTCATCATTTGAGAATTCCTTTCAGCACAAATACTATAGACAATAGAAGATCAGAAGCCATCTTGTGAATAGTGACTGAGAAGAATTGCCTTTGAGATGGTTTATAGCCCATTGGAGTTCTTGGTGCCATTCAAGAGGAGATCTTTGAGTGAGACATAAATCGAGTATCTGTTTTCAGAGTCCAGCTAAGAAGCTGTAACAAAAAAGAAGAGGTAATGCAGGGTTTCCCAAAGGCTACCACAAAGCATGCAAGCACACGTCATTGTCTAGGAACAAAGCATGTTTGGATTTCACCTGCCACAATCCTTCAGCTTGGCTCTAGTAACAAGGCTTTCTCCATAGACCATCCACATAACTAAAGGGTTGTGTCTTCTTATAGTTGGTGGAGTAATCTGAAATTTAGTAATTAAAGTTAGATGCATTTTAAATGTATTTATGTCCTCTATATAAAGACGTCAGTGAACATTGTATGTTCACACAACATAAACAAGAAGAAAGTATAGTAGAAAAAAAGTTGTTAGAGTCAAGTTCTTGAAGGTATTTGTATTTTCTTTGAGCTTTGAACGATCTAGGGCTACAAGTTGGGCGGGCCTGAGTTGGACTTGAGGCCTGTCCATGCTCAGCCCGTGATATGGGACTGTGAACCCTGAGCTCGACCTGAGCTTGAGCTGAAGCTCAAGAAGTGGGACCCAAGCCCATCTCGAGTTTATCTCGAAGAGTATTGGATTTTTTGTATTGCCCAAACTTTGGGGCTTATGCGAGCACATGCTTGGGTTTAAGTCAGGTGCGGTTGGGTCGGCCTCAGGTTGGCGGAGAAATGAGATAAAACATTAAATGTGTGATTCTAATTAAGGACTTGGATCATCGGGATGGAAATCTAACGACCTAGAACATGTTATAAATAATATATATATATATGTAGATTGGGCTCGGGTTCCTGAAGCACTTGCCCAAGCCCAGCCCCAATTCCAATCGAGCTTGTGATGTGAAGCCGGGTCCATCCCAATTTGTTTAAAAGGTTGCCCAAGCCCGTAAATCTTTTGATCGGGTTCAAGTTGACCCACTTGACTTATAACTCTAGTACGACCTTAGGGTCGTACATCTCCACAAACTCATTTTTATCATATTTACACACATTTTATTGAACTTTGATTATTACTCATTGAGTTGTACCAACATATAAATTGTGAACATAAGTTCATGGAAGAACAAATTATCAGTTTCCAACAATAGCTTCCCAAGCTGAGGTTGTAATAAACTTATATGAATTGGAGGAAGTAACAATAAACACACAGATTACCTAAATTTCCCATATACATAATTCCTCTCACAACATAAATTTTCCACATACATGATTCCTCCCCCACTGTCCAACATGTCTCTGGAACAAAGTACTTTTGGATTTCATCTACCATTGTATCGAGCTCCAAACAGAATTTTGACTTATCAGAAAGCAAGAAGACCCACTAGTTGTACAGTACTATTACTAGATCATAACAGCTCGCACCAAATCATCTCTAGCATGTTCGCAGAGTTGCAAATTAATCCATTTTACCATAACAAGATCATAATTGTAACTAGGTATTCAACATGGGCCGCGATATACTGCCTCAGTATGTCCACATAAAATTTATGTGATAAGGTGGTTGATGAGGAAGAGTACAGATGGTGGTGGGGGTGGTGCTAGTTGAATGAAATGTTTGGAGGAGCTCCCCCCACAGTGTCTCAACTCTCAACTCATGTGCATGCGAAGCAGTTATATGTTTCATGGCAAGTGCATCACAAGGGGCCTAAAGAAGGGGGGAAAAAAAGGAGCAGTGGTTCAGTAGAATGAATAAACTCAGTAGAAATGCAAATTCTTACATATAATATAGATTTTAAATTATAATATCATCATGACATCTTTTATACTAAATATTTAAAACTGATTTATATTACAACCGGGTTTCAACACTACCTTATGATCATTAGACCTTTTCCCTAAAGATCGAAGAGTGCCTAATTTGTCATTCAAAATTGTCTACTGATTTGAACTTTAATTAATAAATTCTTTCAGTTTCCTGATAAATATATATATATATATATATACTGCCTAATGATTAGAAATAGTCGTCATATATGTTTTTGCACTTAAATTTGGGGTACTCTCCCCTTGTAAAATTTACTTTCGTTCGTGGGAGAAAACCCGAAGTTCAATTCAATTTTAGTCTGGGAAGCTTTTCCCCTTTTGTTTGCTTTCTGTATCCAGGGGTTTCTCCCCTTTGTATTTTGGTTTCTTTTTGTTTTCTCAATAAAATCTAACTTACCCAAAAAAGAACTTGTGAATTGATGTCGCTATTTTTTGGTCAGAGGGTCTCCCATTCTTAGTTACCTATCAAGATCTTGAGATCAGAAGGTTACTGGATCACCGGGAATGTTTCGGTGGTAGTTGCTCCGATAATAAAGTTAGTAAATAAAAAGATACTGTAATTCAAACGAAAAATTAAACATGAATAGGAAGTGTATGTAACAGTTTTATTTATAGGGTGTAGATATCCTAAGTTGAGCAAAATTAGGAGTAGTGAAAATAGTGATTTGAAGATAGTAATTGTCATATTGAATTTTGTTTCCTTATATTGAAGTCAGTAGCCTAAGGAAGGTGGTGACCAGTTCAAAAACCTTTACTTCTAAAATGTCGATATATATTCGATCGAATAAATCAATTATCCTAAGATCTGTATGTCGAAGAATTCTTAAATACCACGTGTCATCTCCGGGTAACTCTGAATTGGTATAATCAAGTTATGGTATATCATGAATCAAGCAAGCTCCAAATTTTCAAGGTTTTTTATTTCAAGAAATTTATTTGGCATTATTTTAACAATTTTGAAATGCATCATGAGTTCCATGTATTTTGACTATGATGATGCCATTCCATTATCGGTTGGATCAGTACTGGATAGATATTGATAAGTACCAGGAGCTAGATCCATTAATATCTGCAATTTGTTTCAAGCTAGATAAGTACAAATAGATGGTGCCATATTTGGTAAATCAAGTAAGCCAAATGTATTGAGAGTATTCTAAATGAAAAATTACAATGGGAAAATTATTCTATCATTTCTTTAAAAAAATTTCTATATATCACGATATAATTACAATTAAAAGTCACTCCCAAGATTAAATTTTGAGCTTAATTACTTGATCCAAAGGGTGCCATTCTCAGCTAATTTAGTTATATATTAAGCAAAGCTTATGCTGTTGGAATTAATTTGAAATTTAAAAATTTTAAAGTTGGAATTAATTTAAAATTTAGAAATTTTAGAGAAGCCTTTTAAGTTTTTGATGTTTCAATTAATGTGGCTATTAGTATTTCTAAAAGATGATTAGTATTCCAAAGCAAATCTAGAATATATAATCTATATATTTTGAAGTCTATTGTGTCATTGTATGCAACCCCAAAATGACCATTGAGGCCAATTGTAAGAGCTCTCAAGTTATGAATCAATATATTTTGTTATGTTCAAAAATTTAAAATGGTATCAGAGCCAGTTTCAAATTAAACTGGGTATGACTAAGGCAGCAGCAGTTGGTAGTTGTGAAAGAGAGGTTATCGACATCCAAAAATGGCTGCAACATCTAGTTTTTCATATCCCATGGTTTCGGCATTCGACAGAGAAAATTATAATTTTTGGAAGATCAAAATAAAATAATTTTTGGAAGATCAAAAGAAAGACCTTATTGCGTTCACAAAATTTATTATGCATGGTTGAAGTTGGATACACCGAGCCTAAGAATGAATCAACCTTAACAAATAATCAAACAGAGAAGTTGAACGAGAATCGAATGAAAGACGCAAAAGCTTTGCTTCACATTCAATAAGGAGTGCCGGATGCAATTTTTTCAAGGATCATCGATGTCACCAATGCAAAAGAAGCATGGGAGATTCTTTAAAAAGAATTTGAAGGAGCAGCAAGGTAATAAGTATCAAGTTATAATCTTTGAGAAGAGATTTTGAAAATCTTAGAATGAAAGAATCAGAAGGTATAAAAGATTATTTTTCAAGAGTTATAGAAATTGTTAATCAAATGAGATCATATGGAGAAAGTATTTCAGATAAAAAAATTGTTGAGAAAATTCTTATTAGTTTGCTTGAAAAATATGAATATATTGTTGTTGCAATTGAAGAAGCAAAAGATCTAACTACTTTGATGGTACAATGATGAGTTCGTTGCTTGCCTATGAAAGAAGAAAGTTTTTGCAGGATGACAAACCGATTGAAAGTGTTTTTCAATCAAGATTTACACTGGGTTAGCAAGGGAAGCAAAATTCGAAAAGGGGTCCAAAAGATTTGAAAGAGGTATGAATTCCAAAATTGCATGACTTCGTGTGATGTTTGCAAAAAATCAAATAATACTACATCGGACTGTTGGTTTCGTGAAAAAAAATAATGTTATAATTGCAAGAAATTTGGGCATGTTAAAAAATATTGTTGATTTAAGAAGAATGATCAAGCAAATTTTTCAGAAGAGAAAATGGAAAAAGATGAGGAAAAAGAATATTAAAGCTTATTTTATGCTTTTCAATTCACTACTCAAGAAAAAGAAAATATTTGGTATTTGGACAATGGTTGTAATACTCATATGTCGGGAAATAAAAAGTTCTTAGTGCAACTTGATGACAAATTCCATTCACAAGTGCGGCTTGCAAATGGAGAATTGCAAAACATTAATGGTAAGGGAGTAGTTGTTGTCCACACCAAGGAAGGTAAGAAAAAGCTCATTTAAGATGTATTCTATATTTCTGGATTAACTCAAAATTTGCTTAGTGTTGGGAGCTGTTGGAAAAAGGATATTCTGTGATTTTTGACAATAACTCAAAGTTCCAAACAAAGCCCTAAGTACTTACCGTGCCATGATCAGAGAAGGAAAAAAGTGATTCAGATCCTCCAAAAACATATTAAGATGACAGCCAACAAACCCATCTTATATACAAAAGTGCTATCAAATGAGCCCAAGAGTTCCCCCAAACACTTCAGTGGAGAGTGTTACCCTTTTCTGTTCAAAAAAGAGTCCCAATGAAGTGTTCAAGGGAACTCTAGGGGACACCTGATGTCCATTAATCTTACTTATTTTGTTGCATGGCAGCAGGCAATGCTAACCCTACTATTTATACTAACTTGCTGTTTTTTTGCATGTAGTTCTACATATGTTGGCATCTGTTAGAGAGGAGAGAAAATCTGATGATCAGATAAAGCTGAGGGCAATGAACCTAGTCGCGTTCGTGGGTTAGATGAAAGGAAGAGAATCATAGTGAGTTGAGTGGCCATCTGCACTCCTATCCTTTCTACTCTGTCCTCTCTACCACCTTTCATTTTCAGCTTTTCTTGTACAAACATAAAAAGCTACTCCTAACCAGAAAGCTAGTATGTATGTATGTATGTGTACGAGTGTGTGTGTGATATATATATATATATATGTATGTATGTATTGCACGATCTGTCCTCTACCACCTTTCATTTTCAGCTTTTCTTGTACAAACGTAGAAAGCTACTCCTAACCAGAAAGCTAGTGTGTGTGTGTGTGTATTGAACGTATATATCCGTTTATAGAGATTATTAATGGATTAATTGTTTATCTACTCCTATATGAGCAGGGTTAATTTTAGTGACTTTGGAAAGTCCATAAGCTAATGCAATGGTACATGATTTGATTAATGTAATTGCTTTTGAATCCATGAGAAAGGTTGAAAAGGATGGGTCTCGGAGACAAAAGACTAGGGGATGCAGAGAGTTTTGATCGAGCACTCATCTCGATATTATTCTCTGCTCCTCATTTGACACGGAATTCCGACCAGGTTCATTTCATGGTTCAAGGATCTGCAGATTTTCTTTTCCTCTCTCCTCTCACTGTCCGATTCATAAATGCCACCATTTCTTAACTTATCGAACACAGATCAGATCAGAGAGCTAGCCCTTCATTATAAATAGAAGGTATGCAGTGGACTGACTTACTCAGCGACCAAGAAGAAAGGATAGGGATTAGGGGCGTCAGTTGTCCCCTAGAGTTCCCTTGAACACTTCATTAGGGGGTTCTTTTGAAACCCTTAACTAAGGGTAGTATTGCCCTACTGAAGTGTTTGGGGGAACTCTTGGTGCCACCTGACACTGGATAGCAAGAAAAATAATAGTATATGGTAGGTGATTATCCTTCTGTCTGTGGGTGTGTGATCTTTTGTCTTCATTTTTACATGGTGTTCTTTGTTTACATCAAATATCATAATTTATGTGAGAATTCGCACTTTTGATTTTCTAACATTAGCTACACAGGATTCAGCTTTCTGACCTTCAATTATAGGAATTTTACTTGTTACCCATTGTAGTTTTCCTCTCGTTCAAGCATGCTTAACTTTAAAGTTCTGTCTAATCACCAGGGAGGCTAGGGCAGTGAGTTGTCCCTGTATAGTTTAGATGGCGCATTTTGCACTTCGTGTGCGATGCAGGAGTGGATCCGGGGCAGTGAGTTGTGTGGCTGCATAACTTAGATGACGCACTATTCACTTCGCATTCAAGTAAACAATCACTTGTTCAAATGAACAGGATACTTATTCAGACAGCCACGTTCAACTTGTTGCAAGAGATCGACACCTGATAGTCAACAAATACCGCACATCATGTTGCAAGTTTGCATATCACCTTTTTCTCTTCTCATTCTATATTACTGCAACCATTTTTCTTCTAATTGTTTCTGTATTTTTTCTGCAAAAATGTTTCTAAATTCTGCTAATCTGCAGTAACAAAATACTAGATTTGGCTTATGTTTACACCGGTGTATTATTCACATATTGTCTTCAATAGTGCAAGTTGCAGGTACAGATTTGCAGAGATCCTATTTGTACACCTTAATTAGAATTGCTTGGGACAAATACTGTATTTAAAACAGTGTATACTACACGCCTTGAAGCATACATATATTGTAACTATTATGATAATTTCTGCACTAACCTTAAAGTCCACATTTCTACACTATGAACTCGAAATTGGTTCCAGTGATCAAGATGACCAGTAGTGTACATACTGAAGTGAAAAGCGAAGTCAGCAATGAATTCTTCAATCGTTTTTTGGGTAAGTTAGAATTGAATACCAAAAAAAAAAAGCCAAACGGCAACTACAAAGAAACATAGCTCAAACAGGCTTGAGCATCTGCAGAAGAATAGAAAGGACTAACAAGAGCCAAGTGAAAGGAAACTATGCTGACAACCAAACCAGCCAGGAACAAAGCAGCCATCACAAAGCAACTAGCCCTATCTATGAATATTCCAAGCATTACGGAGCATCCTATTAAGCGTAGAACTTTTAAGATTAGGAATGATGCTGATTTTGTATCTTATGATTTGAGTTAAGATGTAGAACTGGTGAACAGAATTCATAAATTAAGACATTTTTTCCCATAGAATGAATCTTCTTTGAAAGGTTTATTTCTAGTTGATGTGAATCTTGTAATTATTTTTTATATCCAGCACATTATCCACATAAAAATTAAGAATTGGCCTCCAATTTTTTTTGAATTATCATAAAACCCCTCCCAAAATTTTGATGCATATATATAGTTTCACTCTCTGGGCACAATTCCCCTACTGGTCAAGAGAACAATAGTCCTCATGCTTCTCCAATTGTTGAAGATGCTAAGATGGTACCTAGAATATAATCATGAAGTTGCTGATCCAATTGTCATCATCTTCTCTGATCCCGTTTTTCTTTGATATCTGATTATGTTTTTCTTGATGATCTGAGATCTAACATGCACTGGATTGGATCAGCTAAGAGGAAAGGACCTGGTTCACTTTGAATTCATCACAAAAAATCGCATGATATATATATATATATATGACTTTTTTATACTTGCGTATATATATTACATGCTATAATGAGTATCTAAAAACTGAGCATTGGTGATTAATAGGCAATAACCATGAGTCAGAACACACTGTAATGGGTAAAGATCTCATTCTCCCCATCAAGTGAAGCTGATCATCTCATTCTCCCCATCAAGTGAAGCTGATCAGATGATCAATTCAATCGGATATCAGAACAAAATGTCCATGTACTCTTTGTCGATAGTTGTCACAAGTTTAAGTAAGATTCTTGAACTTTTATAATATGTTTGTGACTCAAGACAATTCAAAACATTTTAACCTATAAAAAAAATAATCAGTTATAGAAAGGAAACGAAATTTTTATTATAAAATTTATATTTTTTATAATTTTTTTTTTTTGGATACATGATGATGGATTGACTTCTCTCTTCTCGTAAATATAAATATATTATTAAACCGCATGACAAAGCATCCAAGAAAGCCGGCTTTTCGAGGTTCCCTTTTTTTACCATTGTTCCCTTTCCTCTGCCAAGGCTTCTGTAACAGTTGTCAAAAGCAGCCAAACTTCCCTTGTTTCAGTGTTCAACAAAAACGCCACTACACACACACACACACACACAATATATACATACATACACTTCCAAAAATCACATACTATTCTGGGATGGGATGCCCTACATTTTATTTATTTATTTTTGTATGCATCCTCAGTTTATAGAATGGGTGGCAACTCTGCCTAGTTTGAGTAGGATCCATATCCTCTATATACATTAGAAAAGCTTAAGCTCTTTATAATAGGTTGATTCTAAGGCATTTTTTAATGACTTGGTCCACAAAATACACGCCATGAAAGCAAGTATAGATCAACTAATGTAGAAGATATGAAAACAGGAGGTATGTTCCAAATCATGCAGATGAGAACATGACAATCAAAATGCTTCCCACACCAACTATGTAACTGTTCTTACCTGATAATGAGCAGAATCTGTGTTGCTTTAACGCATTTTTATTCTTTGTGATTCGCAAACATCACATCTAGGAATGGCAGCGTGATTCAGGAGAGGACCCCCTCCCATTCCCCCTCCCTGTCTCTGACCTCACCCCATTAGTCATGTCTTCCGTCCCATCCCCGCCCCTGCCCCTCGTAAATCTCCCCAAAATCCGTCCCCGTCCGGTCCTATTTTGCCTAAAATTTAATTTTATTAATTCTTAAATACTAAAATTAATCAACTAATATTATTCTAAATATAAATTTATATATAAAAATTATATATACATAATGAATATACACATTATATATATAGAGGTATGTATATGTGATAATATTTAAAATAATAAAAGAATGTCGAGAAAACTTTGATAATTTAAAAATATATTCAGGATGTGATGAGGCGGGACGGAGTATCTAAACTCATTCCAACTCCAAACTCATATCAGATTTTAATATATTTCCTCATCCCTCTCCATTCCATTTATTTTCTCATTAAATCGGTTTTATTATAAGCAAGGTGTCATCCTTAATCACATACTATATTAATTTGTACAAAGTAGTCACACGAAGAATCGACACACTGATATAGCACAATGTATAATTGTGAGTGAGTGCAAGATTTTACATAATGCATACTTTATTGGAACTAAAACTCTAATACCATATTAAATCACACATTCACCTAAAAAATTAAGAGAGGTTAAAGATAACGTAACTTTAAATTTTAAAATAAACAAAATCTCAAATTCTTACACTTTCTTCACTAATTATAAGAAGCCTCCTACCTTCTCACCCTTTGGATAAACCCTTCATTGCCTATGGCTTTTATACAGATGCGAAACAACTATGGCGTTCTTGTCATCCTACTCATGGCACTGTGTTTACATATACTTGTGGATAATACACTTGCAGAGGTAAGTGCTAGTTGTTCTTTGCTGTCTCCCTTTCACCCTCATTGATTTCATTACTACTAATAAAAAAGATTAACTTGTTTGACATTTACTTCTATAAATATTCTTTTCATGGCTTCAGTGGTTAAATCACGGAGGTGACATATGTAACAGAAGATATTCCATTGAAGAACTGTTGATCAACCCATTAACTGTACGGAATTTGCGGTTGAAATGGAAATTCTTTGCCGGAAAAGACATATCTGCAACGCCTGCAGTAGCCAATGGAGTAGTGTATTTTCCCTCATGGAATGGATATCTGTATGCAGTGAATGCCTTCAATGGTGCTCTTATATGGAAGCAGAAACTGGGTGAGTTAACTGGGCTGAGTGGAACTGGAGCCTGTGGTGAATGTATCTGTGTCAAGATCCACCCCAACAATCGCCGGTGACCTTTTAATCGCCGGAATTTATGGACCTGCAGTTGTAATTGCCCTCACTCGTTCAACTGGAAATCTGGTTTGGTCCACTCGGCTAGACCAGCATCCTCTAGCTCTAATTACTTCATCTGGAACAGTTTATATGGGGTTAGTCAATCTTTCTACAACATCTTTCTATAATCTAGGAAGAAAAATATTCATGTTTTTGGTAAAATATGAGCTTTGAGTCCAATATGGGTCATGAGTGTAATAAGAAATTACTAATATAATATTAGATTGCAGTCTTCCAAACATGTCAGAGTAAATAAGATATGATGACTTTACTAAAATGTGCGTTCGATGATTTATCGGGTACAATTGAGATCCGTTGTTCATCCAAACATAAAGATTCAGGATGGAATGTTAATTTGATAAAAATTAAGTTTTTAGAACAATTAGTAATTTAATAGAAAATTAGAACTTTGGTTACTAATGGATCTAAGATTTAACAACTTAAACTTTTAAGTCAAATTGACATCCAACAATTTCCAGATTACATCTAATAATAAATATAATGGGTTCAAGACATCAACTTAAGTTTTTGAGTGGAGTTGATAATCAACATCTTCATGTTACATCTAACAATATATATGATTAGATTCAAAACATAACAATGCAAGTTTTTGAATAACAACTTGAGCTTTTGAGTCAAGTTCATCCAACCTGTTTCGGGTTACATCTAACCATATATATGAGTGGGTACAAAACATAACAACTTAAGCTTCTTTGACATCAAACATCTTCCGAGTTACACCAAACAATATGTATGATTGGTTTCAAGATATAATAACTTAACCTTTTGAATCAAGTTGGGATCCTTAGCCGGCTCTCACACTAAATGATATATATATATATATATATATATGATTGATTCAAAACCTTACAAATACACTAAATGATATATATATATATATATATATGATTGATCCAAAATCTAATAAATTAAATTTTTGGGTCAAAGTTGAAATCCAAGCTGGTGTCCAGTATCCATCGTCTTATGCGATACAAATTCTTCAAGAACATATCTTACTAATACTATAAACAAAGCAACATCAGAGGACACTTGTATTCCTAATTTCATCTTCCATAAACAAAGCAAACAATCCAAAATCCTTGCATATCAGAGGGAAATTTTGATGTCTTGTTTTGTAGGGCTTTCTATGTTGGAGTATCATCTCTAGAAGAAACACTACCAGCTGAACAATGTTGCACATTCAGAGGCACCATGGCAAAGCTAGATTTAACAACTGGTGCAATCTATTGGCAAACCTACACCCTTCCAGACAATGGTGGCAAATTGGGAGGTTACTCAGGTGCTGCTATATGGGGAAGCAGTCCTGCCATTGACACAAACAGGAAACTCGTTTACGTCGCAACCGGAAACCTTTACACAGCTCCAGCTGAGGTGCTGCAATGTCAAGAAGCACAGAATAATCAATCAAAACCAAGTCATCCTGATCAGTGCATTGGACCTGATATCAATTTCAACTCAGTTCTGGCCTTTGATATTTATTCTGGAAAAACAATCTGGTCCAGGCAACTGGGAGGCTATGATGTCTTTTATTTTGCATGTTTGGTTCCTAATAATCCTGATTGTCCCCCTGGACCAAATGTAGATGCAGATTTTGGAGAGGCTCCCATGTTGCTGAGCATCTCTGTGAATGGGAGCCGGCGGGATGTGGTTGTGGCGGTGCAGAAGAGTGGGTTTGCATGGGCTCTGGACCGTGGCAATGGTGATATAGTCTGGTTTAAAGTAAGTGCAAAACAATTTACTTATCCATCTCTGTGATGCAAATATGAATTCATTTATTTGGAAATCTTAGATTTTAGAACATGAAGATATATCACCTTCTCAATGCATCATAATTTCATACGAAGGGTAGCAAATTAGACTGTCCACATAACTGTGCATAATGAGTAAAGTCACTTCAAGCTTTCAAGGGGTGTTGATCCGACAACTTATTATATGGTTCCATCAATCGTAAATTGTTGTTTTAATAAAATTTATTTTATTATTTCTTATAAATTGACATATTATATACATGTCAATCTATAATTAGTCAAGACTATATAATAAATTCTCGTATTGAGCCATTTCATGGCAATCAAATCAATCCCTTCTATATTATGTACACTAACCTCTCTTCACTAATATCTTACTATTACAGTAACTTCTCCTCTTATTTTGATAATACATTAATTTTTTCTATCATAATTGTATAAATTTACAATTTTACTTTATATATTATATTAACCTCTCTTGTAATATCTGATAATTACAGGAACTTCACATGTAAACTAAGAAAGATTAATGTAATATATAAGGATATTTTAGTCATATAAAAAAATGATTGAAACTCGTACATCGGTAATGATAAATTTTGTACAGAGAGATGAATCTTTGTATTGTTAATATAACAGAGGGGAGGTGTTAGAAATATTGACTCATATTCTTGTAATAAGTGAAACTAGGTATATAGATCTTATTTGTAGAGTAGAACGAAACTAGGGACTTTCAATGTACCTAACAATTATAGTGAAATTAGAGAATTTTAATGTATCAAATCAGAGTTAAAGTTTAACTGTGATGCAATATAAATACGTCGTAACTCTATTTTTTTATAGTAGAAAATATAATTACTTTCGTAGACGTAAGTATATTATCGAACTGCATAAATTTTATGTGCCGCATTCTTTCTTTCTTTTGTCTAACGACTCTAACCCTGTTAGTGTAATTTCAATAAATATATGAGAGGTCATGTAATTATCAAGTAATTTAAGAAAAATTAGTATAATTATTCCAGAATTTAATTTGAGATTTATGTCATTTATCCTTGACACTTGGCCAAAATAAGGGTGATTTCAGAACCTAGCAGATGACTTCTTTGCAATTTTTATATTGGTGATTATGCAAAGTCACCATATTCAAATTCATTTACTAAAAATTTCAAAATTGATTTTGGTAGTTGGCAGGACCAGGAGGGGAGGAGGGAGGAGGGATATGGGGTGCAGCCACGGACGGAAGAATGGTGTACACAAACATTGGAAACAGTGGCAGAGTGAGCTTCACCCTTGCCCCGTCGAGCCAAACAACAACTGCCGGTGCGTGGGTGGCTCTGGATGCAAATTCCGGCGAGATCATATGGTCCACAGCCAACCCCAGCAACGACACTTCCCAAGGGCCGGTCACGCTAGTCAATGGCGTCCTTTTTGCCGGTTCAGTAGCTCCTAATGGCCCTCTCTATGCAATGGATGCCAAGACTGGGACTATATTGTGGTCATATAACACTGGTGCTACTATATATGGGGGTGCATCAGCTAGCTATGGGTGCATTTACCTTGGCAATGGATATACTGTTGGTCTGGCGAAGTTCCACCCTACTTGGACTCCTGGAACTTCACTCCATGCCTTCTGCATTTTATGAAAGGCTCGTCCCGGCCCCTTGGGGAAGCCATGGTAGAACTGTTAAGGGAACAGAATGTTTTGCATTTCAGCTGAGCTTTCTAAGAAATTAATAAATATATCACTTGTGTTGGCATGATAATATTTAGCCAAAATCAAAACTTAAATTTGAGTAAAAATTAAAAAAATAAAATTTATCATCAACGGTAAACTCAAACTTATACCAAATCCATTTTTACACAAATTCAAAGTTAAATCAATACAAGTACTATTTACAAACTCAAATTACTTTTCGAAACAAATTTAAAACTTTTGAGAGGTGATGGGAATTTTTTTAAGACAAAATGAGAATTTTTAAGAAAAGATTTAAGTAAAAACTAAATGAATACTGAAAAACTTTTACTCAAATTTAACTAAAAAATCCTCTGCTGGAGATGGCACGTTCTCGGATATCCAAAGCGCCACCTTCTTGGCCTCCCTTGTATTTAATCAAAAATAAAATAAAATAGGACAAATTCAGTGCGTGCATGAGATTCTCACCACTACAATAAATATGTATATATATATATATATATATAGAAGGCCTGAGATATTATCGCTAATCAAATGTCAGGCAGCACCCAGGGTTCCCCCAAACACTTCAGTAGGCTTATATAATAGTACACTTAATTAAGAGGAAGCCCAGTGAAGTGGTCAGGGGAACTCTAGGGGAAACCTGACTCTCTCCTTTCTCTTCTTTTGGTTGCTTGGCTAAGTAACTCGCAACAGTACTGTGTATATATAGTGGATCTATGAGTTTATTAGAGGAAAGAGAAAACTGGGTGAATAAATTTGCAGAAGTTGAACCTGGTCAGGATTGTGGGTTAGATGATGGGTAGAGAATAATATTCATGAGGTGTGGGGCCACAACTACTCCCTTCTCTAGTCTTCCATCTTCATCGCTTTCAACTTCTTTTGTGGATACAAAAAACTGTAACTTAACCTGAATGCATTAGCCTAATTAAGGATGCATGCATTAGGACTAAACATGTTGAATTAAGCACAAGAACTATGCTAAAATAGGAAGCCTCGCACACACACACACACACATATATAGAATGTACACCACAGCTTTTGGTCAAGTGTAGCTTTTGGATCCATGAGAAAAGCTGAAAATGAAAGGCGGTAAAGAGGATAGTTGAGGAAACGGTAGAAGAGTACAATATATGCCACTCTCTGCCTGTGATTCTCTGCTCTTTATATAACCCACAGTCGCGGCTAGGTTCATTGCCCACTACTTGTATACCCTTCAGATTTCTCTCTACTCACACCAAAAGGCCCACAAGATTTGCGGTACATGGTGAGGGTAAGTGGCCATACCTTCATCAAGCCAAATATAATCGAATTTTCCTCTAGAGTTCAATAGTGTTTGGGGGAGCCTTTGCTCCCCTCAAAACCATGATTTGGACTTCAAATGGAGTAGAGTGTTTGGGGGAACTTCTCAAAATCATTTTGCAATGGAGCTCACTAAATCCCTATTGCAAAACAGGGTTTTGAAGAAGCTAAAAAAACTTGCTTCCCAAAATGAGACCCACCACCTGCACATTACACAATATATACAATATAAATGGTAAAAAGAAGTTTTCACAATTAGAATCCCTTATACATAATCTTTATATTATATTCTTCGAAGAATCAATTCTCCAAAATCTGAAACTCCTCCAAACGGACTAACAGGTAAGTTTTAACATTATTGACCTGGAAACAAACCCGGGAGTTAGAATCTCATTGTTGCTTGCCTTCATCGAGTGTAACAGAAAGAACTTCCCACTTGCAATATTCAATCAGTTCACAACATCTAGGGGATAGGAGACGTCAGTTTCAGAATCCTATGGTCCACAACAGACCACCCGAATATAGTGGACTAGTCACACGTTGTGAGGCTCCAAAAAGTTCCTGAATATCCCAGGGACTTTAAGAGAGAGAACATTTCTACAATGATACGGCATGGGCGCAGGCTGTGCAAAAGGAGACTTTTGATGAGCAGAGCACATAACTTTTTTTTTTTTATAAGTAGCAGAGCACATAACTTCAAAAGTTCCAAGCATCAAGCCCACTTGGATTCCAAAAACATGAGGCCAGCCAGCTTATTGTATGGACATGGAATGAAAGTCACGAACAGAATTTTCTAGGACCTAAATCAGTGCATGTGTGGGGACTGTTTCTAGCATATGCAGGAGTAACATTCAAGTTAACATTGATCTTTCCATTCAACAAAGCAATAAAAACATGTCTATCTTAGCTTGTTATCTATCGGTCTCATTGGGAATGATATGCAGGTGTCAAAAAATTATGAATCAGAAGTGAAATGGATACGAGCATTCATTTATAAATACGACTAAAAACAAAAGGTGAAATATTCAACTTCAAATACAACACAAACATACTGTGACACAAGTTTCATAGTTCTGACATTTTGAATATTCTGTTGTATATGCAAGGAAAAGAAGAGCAATATATGCGCAGAGCCTGAAACAAAAACCAAGGAAGCCTATAAATATAAAATTTGTGTTTGATAAATAAAGTTTGACACATATAAACCAACGAAGCCCACACACTAAGCCTATGAATATAAACCTATCAAAAACACCAGCTAGTGTTAAGGAAGACCGGAAACATTCTAGGCACACCACACTCCTGTTAAGGTCAAATCCATTTTCAAGATCTACAACTGTAATTTAGACAAGGGCAAATCAAAATTCCGCAAAGAGTCAGAAATACTCTTTCACCTCCTTTAGATAATTTTTCCCATGAAATTTGACTTTACGCAAAATCACCTCCTCCACTCTGCCTGGATCGCCTTCTCTGAAATTGCAGAAAACCCATAATCCCAGTCAAATCAGAAAGTCAAAAGCATTTCATAAAATATCAGCCAGTAATTCTGCCAATGAGTATTTATAGCAATGCTCGAGATCAGAATTGAGGTGATCAATTAAATAAACCATTATATGTATGTATACACTGTGTATGTGTCCATCTACTATGAGGATGGTCAAGAATATTTAAGTTTTAATCCACACAACAGAATTGACAAAAATAGGGTAAGTATAGCTGCAACATTTTTACTGGAACACAAAATAAAGCTGTTACAGATTAAGCTTAACTCCCTTATAATGGAAGGTTTTATCAGTTATCTGAAATCAAAAGATCAGATCAAAATATTCATGGATTAGCAAGTAAACATCAAGACAATCCACATTTACTGAAGATAAGCTGAATGCTGAAAGAAAAATCTCAAAGCCATAAATAAGTTCCGTGTTATTTTTGGAAACAAAACTAGCAGAGAGATTGCATAAATATCTGAGCTAGCAACAAAAATAGATACATACATACACAAACATTCATATATACACACACATGTATCAGCGGATGACAATAGCCAGGTTCAGAAGTTACCATTACCATCTGTTGAAGACAACAGAGATCTGTCACTTCTGATCCCTCCTTTGCCACTTGCTTGAACCAGCCTCTGCACTCGCGGTGATAAACTCAACTTGCCATTCGCAGAAGTTGGCAAAGAATGCCGCCTGGTTAAACCATTCTTCTCAGCTTCATCTTGGCCAAACCTGGGCGAGAGTTGCCCTCTAAACTTGGCCTTTGCAGATTCAGTTGTTGCCATGTAGCTGGGCACTCTTGGTGTCTTATGTAGCCCATTCTCTTGATAATCCTGTTTTGCAGGTAATGAAGCTCTTCTCCGGCTGGTTTTCTGGTACTCATTGCTTATATCATCATGCTTAGAGCTAAGACTTTTATCCACCAGGGGAATATCCTCGTTTCTACCATTTATCTGTTTGGGTTGCAAGTCAATAGCAGAATGCACATGTAACTCATCAGCTGGCACATCTGCTGCTAGAGATTTTGGACTTGTTTCTACATAAGAACGTCCTGGCACTGCCAATCCTATATCTCTCTTTGCCTTCTCAGCATGATCATCGACACCCTGCTCTGGAACACCACGGTGCGGCAAAGTTTGATGCCTTCATATGAATGTGCTTTGGTTTCTCAGTATCAATCTCTGGCCGAATAGACATCTCTGAGGTAGGATTGGAAGTCTTTTTCAGATTACATTTAACCTTCTCAGTCTCGTTCTGTGGATGTTCCTTAACAGAATTTGCTGTGTGGTTTGAAACTTTCCTCTGGTTGCGTTTAAGTTTTTCGGACTCTAAAGCAGACTTGTCTGAGACACTGTCAACATTTGCAGTGGGCAGTCTCTGCACACTGCGTTTTGGCCGGCCTTGCTCAGCTTCTACTGTTTGGAAACTGCCATCCTTTGTCTGAGGCTTTAAGTCAATAATCTTTGGTTGTGAAGAGTGTCCCCAAACGTGTGACATTGTCCAGCGCCTTAACCACTCCCAGGCAGAGTTTGGTTCCCCTGGACCATATTGAAGGTACAGAGGTACTGTAGTATGTGACGAAGAAAGTAGCTGAAATTGATGACAATTCATAATTTAATGCTCAATTTGTAATAGCAGTTGCAAAAATTTAAATAAAACACACACACATATACACGAGGAAAAAAAAAGTCACTAAATGGGACATGTGAAGGTCCATGAGTAATTTATGTCTTTGATTTGCGATAACTACATGACACCTGTATGGCATGGGAACAAGTGTCAGGGGGAGGGCATAGGTCAATCAGACACATTTTTTCCAACTCAGCAAGTCTGGGTGCAAAGACTCCCATTAAAAATTTATCCTGTATTAAATTGTCACATGATGCGAATTCAGGTCTAGCCATTCCATTTGTAACTAAGAGGTTTATGAGCTTTACACACTTGAACTTCTGCAGTAGTAATTTCCAAATGAGATATACAGTGAAACTGAGCTGTAAAAGATTGAAACCATAGCAATGGGCGATACATAATTAGACTTACCTTACAAACAAAAGCATTTACCAACAGCTTCTCTACTTGATTAGATGTATTTGTTTCAAAAGAATCCAAACATTTAGGATCCTGACAGACAAAAAGCAAGCATTAGTTAGCGACATAAAAGCACAAAATCCAAAATCAAAGATTCCAAATATAATCACAATTCACAAATTATTGTAGGTAGAGGAGAATTTATGCATAAAAGAATTTCAAGGCATGCTTTTTCTCTGTTCAGAAAGCAATACATGACAAGCTATGAATCAAGATGTAATTGTTGCACAACTCGATAGGGAAGTTACCAGTTTTCCCAGACCCTGTTTCTTATGCACTTTACTCCCAATATCAGAACGCCTGACCTTCTGACCACGAACAAGTGCTTGAAGCTTAACAATTCTATTCACACAGTACAAAGTTGCAACTGCCTGTCTTCTAACCAAGTGACCACGAATAAGTGCTTGCAGCCTTATGATGCCCTTGAGGACTTGAAATGCCCGGCGAGCCTTCAAAGATATCATACTAGAATCAGTATACATAAGAGATTGACCAAAAAAGTGAGATTTTTTTACATCAATTACAAAACACAAATAAGTAAATAAATTTTAAACTAGAGTTAAGGGACACTTAGCTGAGATTAAAGCCAATACAACTTTAAAAGTACAGCCAATGTTTGTCTGGTCAAATAAATTTTTAAATATGCATTCAGAAAATTTTGCATGTAAAGAAGAAGCAATGGGTATTGAAAGCTGCACTGAAGACACTTCATCACTCTAATACTGTGTCAGTAGAACAGAATGGATGGAAATGCCTTCATGCTGACGTCCATTGGAACACTACAAGAACCAGAGGATGTCATCAGTTTCATTGTCTACAGTTACATTAAAAATTTACACGGGACAGACCGAGGCAGTCACGCCCATCATTTGGTAAGACAATCGCTACTCTGAAAGAACCCAGAAAAGAGAAGTATACCAGTCGAAATGAACTTATCCTAGCCATTCAATTCAACAATTATCATATGAATATATAAAAAAAATTAAGGGGGGCAAGTTCTATTTTGTTAGAATATTCTAACATAATTAGTGGTAAAAAAATACGATATCAATTTTTTTTTTTGGTTGGGGGGGGGAAGGCATGGCCCCCACTTGGATCCGCCAGTGGTTGCAACCTCCAAAGTCCAAACACCATACATCTGCACTAAAGAAAATGTATTTACATACAAAGCAAAAATCCAACCATTAATACCATCAAGCCAATGAAATTTCGACCAAGAATTGCCAACTGCTCAATGAGAAGCAAATTGCTAAAATGTACCATAGAAGAAGTCAAGAAGGTTAAAGGCACAACAACTTCCATATAATAAATTTTTTAGCTTGGCACATCCAATCATCATAACATAAAACACATTATGGAAAAATAATAAAAGCATGGCCAAAATTTTGAGTAATAAGACAGAAATTTTGTGTTGCAAGTGAAATTCAAGCATGAAGCTGATGTGAAAGTGTAACTTAATTATTTATTTCATCAACACACCCCTGCATGTGTTGCCAAACTCACTTCCATGAGTAATTCAAACTCAAGTCAGCATTAAGAGTTAAGTCTGGAGCTTTGCTTACACCAGTACCATGTTAACAACCAACTTATTCAAAGGCTTAAGTTGTTAGAAATGGTGTAACTTAGTTATAAATATCATTAACATAAAATAATGAAAATTGTTATGAAATTAATAGAATACCTGTAAAAGTTGACAAGACAACACAAGAAAGGTTTACAAGTTTCACCACACATAATGATCAAGCACAACAGTAAGAATTAGAGCACGAGAAAATTACCAGATAACCCCTAAAAGCAGCTTGTACACTTGTAGCAGCTTCCTCGAGCCCAATTCTCTTAGAATCCTTTGGTGAACCCAGATTTGTGGTTTTTTGTGCATCCCCATCTTGCTTTGCAGAGTATAAAACCACCTCGTCATTTGGCAATCTGGAAGCCACTCCATTCTCTGAGTTCTCTCCAATTCCAGCACCAGAACAATAAACTGGTTGTGAAATCAAAGGAGGATGCACTCCCAAATCAGACACTGGTTCTTTAGCTTGAACCAATGCCACTTTCTCACTTGCAGATTTCTTTAACAAGAGAATATTAGTTAGAATTAGCACATTTTGATGTTTTATATGCACCGTGGACAAGTCAACAATATTACCAGCATAACCTTCAACAAGAAGTAATTTAAGGCAGTAAAATCATTTACATAAGTCATTATATTGTATATACAAACAAATATCATATCTAACTATTCCCATATGAAATCAAGTTTAATAACAAACTCATTAAGTCTAGTACAAGAAGTCTACAACATCAACACCTGTGTTGCACCCATACCACCACAAGCTTCATTTGTCCGAAGATGTAGAAAACCAATTGCAAAATGATAACGTAAATCATGATGAAACCAAAAGTATATTGGTGAGATCCTACCATCTGTCATAGTATCAAGAAGTCATGGCTAAGGGGCCTAATACAGAAACTAAACCACAATAAAAATAAATACATAGTCAAGAATGGAAATGAAATATTTATGTTCGGAGTTTGCTTGTCAAAAAATAAACAAATAAATTATGTTACAGTTCATACGTTTTCAGGCAAACTGCATATATAAAATGTTAACAAATCAAAACAAGAGATATATAGGATTATGTTCACAAGTAAGTAAATTTAAAGACAAATCCTTTGTTTTAGGTTTTATTAATTAAACCAGAGTGAACAGAACTATAGCAGGGGAAAAAAATTCAGTAAACAAGGAATAAAATCAAAAGAAAGAGAAAAGTATCCTACCCCATGAAAGCTTGATTGAGCCCATGAAAATTTTATTAGAAACATCAAATTTAATTTAAAAAAAAAAAATAAGCCCGTGAATCCTTAATTCTGAGATATATCAATTAATGATCATTTGAACAAAAAAATATGATAGATGATTATAAAAAGTCACCAATGAGATCAGCGCTGTGGGGTTCCTCTTCGTATATAAAAATAAAAAGTTCACCACTGAGATATGTTTTTCTTGAAAAAAGCAAATGCCTTGGAGCTATAGAATCGAGCCGAGCCTCGTGTAGGATTAAGTGCTTGGGCAATGCCTTGCTAAACGAGGAGGTTTCAGGGCCCAGTGCCTTTATAACAACTATGCAAGCATGCAATCTGTAAATGGGACTCATTTAATGGGACATCTCAATCATTTTTAGTACTATCATTGCAAATTTTTCATAATAACCTCACTTCTTCAGCATATAGAATATGTCCCCAATTTTCAGGAATGCAATATGAGACAAATCAAAAATTATGTCCCAGTCGTCTGTTTGAAAGTTACAAGTCAATCTGACCAATTAAGTTTTGGGGGGAAAAAAATCATTTTGCCTTTGAGAATGTACCCAGTGTTGGTCCCGCGCAGGGTGCTGAGAGGGATATACTGAAGAAAGACCTAACCTTGGCATTATTTTTGCACAAAGTGACTAGTCTCTACTTGAACTTGCATTCTCAAGCTCGATAACATTTTACCATTGCACCAAGCATTCTAGAATATATGTTATTATAAAATTTTGAAATGTTTAGAAACTTCATTTTGTTCAAAAGAGAAAACAACAATTTAAATAAGTTTTTTTTATAAGTAATACTTTAAATAAATTTGACATATACAAGAATTCCAAAATGGTTTTTTCCATGTAGGTAAGAAGGAGAAGCAAGCGTGCAAGCCCAGTAGAGAACATGAGTCAAAGTTAGTGGTACAATTCCTACAACAATGCTTCAAACCACCCCCCCCCCCCCCCCCCCCCCCCCAAAAAAAAAAAAAAAAAAAAAAAAAGAAGCAAACAAATGTGGTGAGAATTATACCCTAGTCTACACCCAAGTGATAAAATCCAAGAGCTTTGCTAATCAGTACCTCTCAAACAATGCAATCAACATGCATTTCAAATCGAAGTACTTTGCCTTTTTTTTTTCTTTTTTGGTGGTGGGGGGTTGGTTAAGAGAGTTCAACATCAAGACCTAAAGAGAATTTCGATAGCTATAAACATCTTACCGAAATCTCTCTTCCTCCTGCCAAGTTAGATTTTGATGCTTTTTTCCCAAAAAGAACAGACTTAATCCATTTTCCCGGAGATTTTCCCATCACAGCAAGGCCAAAATTCACAAGCCTTGAACCTAAATCAAAACGCCTGCAGGTTTCCACATAACAGAACTTCAGTTTCATGTAAATGTGAGCATAAAATTAACGATGTCAAGAGAGGGGGGGGGGGGGGGACCCTAACTTTAACCAAACAGCAGTCTAACATAATGGCAACATATAAATAATATTTAATTGTTGCATCACAAACCAAAATTTAATGGAGCTCAATGAAAGAGAAAGATGAGAAAGTCCCAGAAAAAATTAGAGTCCACAGCATCCCATTAGATCTCTTAATTAAAACTGACTAATTTGAAGTTTACAAACATTATTAATTAAACAAGGAAGAAAAAAAAAACTAAGACTGTAAACTGCATTCCCAGCAAAGAAATTTCACAATAAAAAATTCCCACCTGAAAAAGAAAAGGAAAAAAAAAAAAGGAATGGTATCTCATAAGATTAGGTCTATGCTACAAGAAAGAGGAATGTTTGTTTGAACACAATTCCTCCTTGACACATGATATTCCATACCAATGACACCGACCTTGACGGGAAGAGAGAGAGAGAGAGAGAGAGAGAGAGAGAGAGAACTGTTAAATGTCATGAGAGTGGCAGGCTCTTGTTTAAACAAATTTGTCCAAGGCAGTTAAAATCTCACGTGTCACCTTGTCCTAAATGTTTTTAGCAAGGAAATTAGAATCTTATCACTTCCTAAATTTGAAGGCAATCAAGGGGAACAATGAAAAATCAGTGAATCCACCATTTTCTCATACTAGTTAGGTGAAATCACTTCATACACAAGCTTTTCAAATGCTTGTTTATTGTTTTTCAACAATATTTCTCATTCAAGTTTGCTTTAAGTTTTTTAAATGTCAGTGTAGTATTTTGAATTTACTAAATCACGGTTCTCACGCTCCTTATGGGACACATGAATGCTTTTTGGTTAACTTATCATTTCACTATCTCACACCCCAAACAGGCAATTAGGGTAAATCAATGGTAGTAACACTAAAAAATGCCAAAAGAAAATCAAAACCAAGGCCTCATCTATAATCACAAAAATGATTCTATACCTGCAAGGGAGTAAACACTCAAATGAACAAGCAACACAATAAAATAATTACATTTATCATACATGTCCAAAATCCCCATAAACCCTAAGCTTTCAAACCCAATCCATTAATCTCCGGAAGAGGATCACATTCGCAAGACCAAAACTAAGCCTAAAATGAACTGAAATCAAACTGCATAATAAAATCAAACACAAGAGGAACAAAGAGCCATATCAACTAGAACAAAAGCTCCAAACCTATAGCAATAATCTTATAAAAGGAAAATCAAAAAATATGACATATGTTCATACACACAAGTAATTTTTTTGTCAATGTACAAAACAAAGACAGACCCACAGATAAATAGCAGTAAAACCGCACCAGGAACAAAATAAAATGGTGGAGAACTGCTTTGTAAGATAATCAAACATGAACAATAAGACGAATGAAGATAGCGGTGATTTTGAAAGTGCGTTGGATCTGAAACTTACCTGAAACAAATGCCACAGTTCGAAGCCCTAAATAGAACAGTCCTGCATATGAAAACAAAACGAAATGATACATCCCGTGCAAAATAAAACACGAGAGAGAGAAACACAAAGAAAATGTACTGTAGAGCAATCTGAAGACTTGATTTTTTTTATTTACAAAATAGTTAAATAATTAAGGTGTTTGCGTGTATATATAAGGTGCATATACATATACATATACATATAAATGTATATATCAGAAATGTAACAGCGAAAATTAAAGACGGAAGAATAAGATCGAACAGAGAAAATGTACAACTGTATTAAGGACGCAATAGATTAAGACGAAGAAGAAGGAGAAGCAACGAAGCTCTCTGTTTTCCTCTTCACTCCACAGTCCACAGATCACTGGTGGGAGCTTACAAGACACCTGGTCATTCGCTTTATTTATAACCAGATTCCTCGCCTTATTGTAATTTTTCTTTTTATAAAACTAAACAAACACTTTTGTCTCCAAACTTAAAAAATACAAAGAAAAAAAAATGATAATTTAAAATAAAAAAGAAAAAAATAATAGAAAATGTTTATATTTATCTTGTTTGATAATTTAAAATTAAAAAGAATAATAAAAGGTAATTATTTTTATTTGAATAATTAGTGTGAGAGAAAAAAAAATTTATTTGACAGTTATACCCCTTTTTGTTTTATATTTAAAATTTTTAATTCTTTCATTTATGAGTATATTTGATATTTCAGAAAAATTCATTAAATATATATATATATATATATTTTTCTTTTTAAATTTTTTTACTCTTAAAAAGATTAGAGAAATATACTAAAATCCAAAAAAAAAAATTTCTTGTTCTCTTTTTTTTTTCCCTCTCCATTAAAAAATTCTAAACGATAGATTTAGCTACATCTTCACCTTAATCTTGCATTTTCTTTTCAATTCTCTCAATCCAAATAACTTAAATTTCGCACATTTTTACTTCACTTCTAGTAAAAGTCAAATAAAAAAAAAATTACAATTTTACTCATATTCCCCCCCAAAGTGAAGTCATGTTTCAAGTTATTATAATATCCCATTGTTTTTTTTATAAAAAAAAAATTAACAAAAATATATCAATAATTAAATTCAATTAATAAATAAAAAATATATTTTGACATATGAAAAAATATGTTTATTGACTTTTAAATCATTCATATCAAGTAAAAATTAGTGGTTGTGAATTACTATTTTTTTTCAATTTTTTGACCTTATTTCAATAAAAGCAAATTAAAAAGATTGAAAAAAAAAACCTACATTAAGACTTGCCCCCTCCCAAATTTTGTCCAAAAAATATAACATGTAAATCCTTCTCCTAATTTTGAGAATAAAACATTTTTTCCTTCATAATTTAAAAAAAAAAAGAAATAAAAATTACATGTAATTTCCCCTCCAATTTAATAAATTTTTTACCTTAAAATCCTCCACCCCAAATTTAAAAAATAAAAATAAAAAAAGTTCTAATATAAAATTGACAAGTCATTTTCTTAAAATAAAGAACAATGATGTCAAAGAGTACAATCATTCAAAAAGCTAAATAACAATGAAGTTAGTGCAGAAGTGAACCAATATTAACCAACAACCAAAATTTAAAATCAGAAAACCATAGAACTGAAAAGGTGAGGAAAAATGAGGTCAGGACAAGACAATCTTTGAAGTTTGAACAATGGCAGTGTCTGTTGTTATTAGTGATTAAAGATGTTGGTTGTTGTTGATAACATTTGTGTTGAGTGGCCAGTTGGGGGTTAATGGGCCGCTGTCAATTTGAAAATACAAGCTAATTATAAAAGAAAAAAATATTATCACTAATACAATTACATTATCTAAAATTAGAAAATGTTTTAATGTCCACCTCCTGACTTCGGTGAGATACACTTGTGGGGCCCATAAATGAGTACTGTATTGAAACATTTTTTTTTTAAATATTGTCAATAATCAATTGTCACGTTATTTATTTTTGGGTAAATTACAATGACATTTTTTGAGATTTCTAAAAATTATATTGACCTTTCCTAATTATTTTTGAAATTATACTGATCTTTCTTACTTTATCTGATAATATACAGATACTTCATTTCAGTCAAATTTTTTCAAAATAACAAAATTACCCCTTTCATATTTTTTTTTTCAATTTTTTAAATTTTGACTAAAATTTTTCATTTTTCAAATAAATAATGATAAAAAAACTTAAATTTATTTTTTTAGAAAATAAAAATAAGTTATTTACGGCCCAAACAATTCAAAAAGGGGCCAGCCCGTCAGCCCGCCCCACCTAAGCCAACTTACGGTTATGGCCTTTTGGGCGGATGAGAGTTCAAGATGCCATGTCGCCTGGCAAGCCTGGGCTTCCACGTTTTTTGTTGTTCAGCCCGTAGGCAGGAACGAACCCTTGTCCGAATAGATAGGTAGGGCCCGAGCCCACTTTCTAACTGGACTTGATTGGCTGAGCAAGCTGGCTGGACTTGGACCTAAAATTATCATTCTCATGTGAAACCAATTTTACGGGTAGCCATTATTACAAAGGAAGGTGGAAACTGGTCCTAATTCACATTGCTTTCAAGCAATTAAATGTATCAAATATAGATACAATATATGGTTGTATTTTTACCCAAATTTAATTTAAAAATAATTATGAGACTCCACTCAATGCATCCAATTCTTACTATATATATTGAACAATAATAGTCTCCAAAAATAGTTATTCTTGACCACTTCAAAGTGGTTTCATATTTCTTTAATTTTACTAAATATATATACATACATATATATATATGTGTGTGTGTGTGTGTGTGTGTGTGATAAATATTATAAACAAAAGTGCCACAAGGAGGTGAAATTCGTGTAAATGTAAAGTTATAAACATATTATCCGAAAAATCAGCAAAAGATCTTAAGTCTAACTTAATTGATTTTATGCACCCAAAAAAAAAAAAAAAAGATTTCAATGCATTTTCTTTTTAAAAATGTAACAAAATGATCCTTTTTTTTTTTTCTTTAAAAAATCTTCATATTCCTCTTTATTCATACAAACCACTTGCAAATGTATGCCCCTTTAGACCTTGTGGTTTGTTTTGATAATGAATTGAATTGTCTATTGTGAGAAAAGGGGGTGGGAGAAGTAGAAGATTACTAAATACTGAATTCTTATTTTAGAGGATATGATATAGAAAAGTGACGGATCTTTGTTGATCTAAAAATATTTTGATTCGATTTTTGGACCTATTTTTAGGATATTTTGATTTTTTCATTTTGTTCGAATTAATATTAATAGTTTATATTTTTCTACAAGAATAATGAATTAATAATTTTTTTAATCAGATTAGTATTCTTTAACCTTATAAATATGATATATTGGATTATTATTATTTAGATTATCACTAATAAAATACAATCTTGAGTTTAGAAATTTTTTCTTATTTTAGTGAGTAATCCTCGTATTTGACTCAACCAAAAGAATTCGATATATTTAATTTCTGTTTACATTTTTTTGTTGCGTTAGCATATAAAATTATTTTAAAAATATAATTACTTGCAATTTTTAATTTACATAAGCATTATTTTTGGATTAGTTGGAGCAAAGTTCCAAATATATATATATATATATATATATATATATTCTCTTCATCTTGAATTGTCATTGTTGTATGTGTATATGTGTGTATATATTCTCTTCATCTTGAATTGTCATTGTTGTATGTGTATATGTGTGTATATATATATATATATATATATATATATATATTCTCTTCATTTTGAATTGTCATTGTTGTTGCAAACCTTGTTTTTGCTTATTTGGAGTAGACTTTTTGTCAAATGCAACAAAATGCTTATTCTCGAGAGAGGCCAAAAATATATAATCACGTTAATGAATGAATTAGAGACAAAAGAAAGGATTAGGTAAACACTAACACGTCATTAAAGTATGTGTTGACAAAATTGCCTTCACCGACAAAAAAAAAACAACCACAATTCCCCACAAACCCAAAGGGTATTTATGTAATACCAAATTCTTGCAAGTCCTTCTCTGTAATTATGTTTTGAGGACAGTTATGAATTATTTTTGACATTGACATTAGGGGCATATTGGTCATAACACATTAAGATCTGTCATGATTCCGAGGACATGAAAAAAAGAAGGCACTAGCCCTCGTGAACCTTCACTTGCAAAAGGCGCGTGATTTTGGTGTACTTGCGAGTCCACCATATAAAAATGGTCAGCCGCGTAGATCCCGCAATACGCAGCAGTTTTACGACCTTGAATTCAGAGTCTCGTTGACTTTAGCACTCACATTAGTCAAGATCTAGGGATTCAACGGTGTTGGAACTCGTTCGCAATTTAATATAATAGTTTGCGTAGCGTCAGATCTGGAATAAGTTTTCTTTCTTTTAGTTCATCAAGATTCGAGACAGATAGACACTTCCATGGAAATTTCACTCTTTTCAGGTCTCTGCCTCTCTTCACAATAATGGGTTCTCTTCATTTGACAGGTTTTCTTTTCCTCTCTTGTTAATTTTCCCATCAATTCTCATCACTCTTACTTTTCCCATAAAAATTTTCCTTCTAGTTAGCGTCCACTCTGTACTCAACTAAGTTGAATTCTGTCTCGTTATTCCACTCTATTTGACACCATTTCCATAGTTGGAAGGAAAATATTTTGGTACTCCATTGTTTCTCTGTCATCTCTTTGATTTTCAGTTCTAAGACAAACCCAGATCACAAATTCAACTTTATGAGATTTTCAGCTGAAACCCATGCTGCCACTTTTTCATAATAGTAGTAGTTCAAGTTCTAGTTCATTTCTTCAAGTTCCTGAATGGAGAAAATGGGACTAGTTCAATCTTTTTGGTCTTACAAAATCAATGAAATTTGAAGTTTGGAATTGAGTTTCTTTCTCCCTGAGAAATGGAGAATTTTTGGGTTTCATCCAATTTCTTGTTTCCTGTCCTTATTTTCCTTTTGTTTCTTCCTGTTTCCATCGCCCAACTTTCTCCATCAGAAACCAGAACCCTTTTCCAAGTCCAACAACTTCTTGAATATCCGGAGGTGCTTCAGGGATGGAACAATTGGACCAACTTCTGTTATCTCCCTCCATCTCCTTCTCTAGTGATTGTCTGCTCAGATAATCACATAACTGAATTAACTGTCATTGGAAACAAAAGCTCCCCTTCTAACACTTCAATACCCACTTCAGATCACTTCATTGTTTCTCAGCAAACTCTTTCTGACAAATTCTCCATTGATGCTTTCTTCACAACTCTAACAAAACTTTCAAACTTGAAAGTACTATCACTGGTTTCTCTGGGAATATGGGGTCCATTACCGGCAAAGATCAAACGGTTCTGGTCACTCGAAGTGCTGAATATCAGCTCGAATTTCATTTTTGGAGAAATCCCTCTACAGATTTCCACTTTCAAGAATCTCAAGAGCCTTGTTTTGGCTGATAATTTGTTTAATGGAAGTGTTCCAGATCTTAGAACCTTACAAGTTCTTGAAGAGCTAGACTTGGGAAACAATCATCTTGGGCCTAAATTTCCATCACTGGGTAATAATGTTACACGTATAATACTAAGAAAAAACTCTCTGAGATCTGATATTCCTTCCGATCTCATGAACTTTGATCAACTTCAGAAACTTGACGTCTCTTCCAATAATCTTCTTGGACCAATCCCATCTTCTCTGTTTTCTCTGCCATCAATTCAGTACCTCAATTTGGCTGAAAATCAGTTTACTGGCGCTCTCCGGGCGAATACGTCTTGCAATTGGAAGCTCAAATTTGTGGATATTTCTAATAATCTTTTGATTGGAAATTTGCCTTATTGCATTGGATCAAGTTCTTCAAATATGACAGTGATCAGTTCATGGAACTGTCTATCAAATGCAAGTTCAAAATATCAGCACCCATATTCATTCTGCCACAGAGAAGCATTAGCAGTGAAGCCTCCAGTCAGAAATCAAGAAGGGCAATCCACCATCAAACTTGGCTTGATTCTCGGGATCATTGGGGGTATCGTAGGGGTGGCTGGAGCTTTTGGGTTGTTGATTTTGATGATTATCAGAAGATCAGAAAGAAATAAAGCTAAAAACTACAAATGTGACAGCTTTGTCTTCGATAAATCTTCCTGTTCGCGGCTCCCCAGTGATGAATGGAAGTAAGGCTTGTTTCTTTTTTCCTTCTTTTCTTCCTTGCATACATCTAAGTGATTATATGATGCAGAATTAGAACTCAAGAATTCATTTCTTCAACCTGAGATATTCCTCGGGAAGATCACTTAAATGTTCATTAAAAGTTCATAATTTTGGCTAGTTAATGGGATATAAAATGTTCACTGAATTTCCATAGGGCATGCTCCGCGGACAATGAGGATGGCCTCACTTGGGATCCCACCCTACCATGTCTTCACATTGGAGGAAATGGAAGATGCAACAAACAACTTTGACCCATCAAATTTAGGGGCTGAAGGATCAGCAGGGACAGGTAAAGAATTTTGCTCATCTTTTTTTTTTTTCACGGATATGACACAAAACAGACACGTAATCACATTATTTTTTAAAAAATAGTACACAAAAACAGTCAAAAATACGTTGAATATATAATTTTTTTTTTATAATTTGTATATGATCATATAATAAAAAATTAACGTAAAAAAACTCAAGAAATGTCTATGATTGAAGTTTCAAAACAAATTTACTAATCATAAAAATATTATTAAGATTCTAAAATAATAAAGTCATTAAATAAAAATTCAAGAATTTCTTCATTTAATCATCAACATCTATGATTTAAGTTCAACTATTACATAAAATATACAAAAAAAAATAATAATTAAGGAGAAAAGGAAGGAAAAAATCCACGATAAAAAGGAAAAAGAAAAAAAGGAAACATGTCCGAAATTTAGAAATAAAAATTTGGCCATTTTTTTTTTCAATTGTTCGACACGTGTCTAGAAGTATTGGTGTCCGACATAGACATGTGAGTCAAAATAAAGTATGTGTGAAGATCAATACTGCCAACTTAAAAGTGATTCTTCTGTGATCTGCAGCTCTATAAAGGTTGGCTAAGAGATGGTTCAGCAGTCCTGGTGAAATGTCTGAAGTTAAAACAGAAGCATTCACCCCAAACCTTGCAGCAGCACATGGAAGTGATATCAAAGCTGAGGCATAGGCATTTAGTCAGTGTTCTTGGACACTGCCTTGTCACATACCATGACCATCCCAACACTGCTGCCACTCTCTTTATTGTCCTTGAATACGTCGCAAAAGGGTCCCTGAGAGACCATCTTACAGGTAAACCAGACTGTGACAATCACATTATGTATTTATAAACTTCAATTCCTCAAAGCATTTAAGACACTCAACTGTCCACTCAACTGTCTGATTTTGATTTGGCAGATTGGAGGAAGAGGGAAGTTCTGAAATGGCCACAGAGAATGTCAATCACCATGGGAATTGCAAGGGGAATTCAATTCTTGCATTCAGGAATTTCACCTCCCATTTTTGGGAATGATTTGAAGATCGAAAACATATTACTAGACGACAGTCTGACCGCGAGGATTAAGTAGCTATAATATGACATTGCCATATAAGGTTTTAATCTCTTATACCAAGCATATACATCACATTTGTGATAGATCAAATTTTTCTTTATCTGTTATTGTTTGTGATTTTTGAAATTTTCAGGTTGGTTCAGAAAGCCCACTCAATGGACAAGATTCATCAAAGACGAATCCCAGGTATTTTCCTACTTGTTCTTCATCTACTCTTATCTTATCTGCTCTGCTAAATGCAACATTTCAAAGTCATTTCATGAAAGCTCTACCTCTATATGCAGCTTTGAAAATGCAGAGAAGGCTGATATTTATCAGTTGGGTGTTATTCTGCTTGAAGTTATTACTGGTAAACCTGTCACATCTGAGGAAGAAACAGATGATCTGAAGTTTGAGGTAGGAATCCAGCTATCCTTTTTTTTTCCCTTTCCTAAAGAGCTTCAAAATAATGTAAGCTTGGATGTCTAATCAAACCTATCGCGAACCGAGCTTGAGTAGCTTAATTTTTTTATATAATACTAGACTACTTATTGACTTATCGAGCCAATAAATTAATGAGTTTTAATATGTTCAAACTTGACTTGTTCAAGTAGGAACCAAATTTCTTGAACAAACTTTTGATCGAGCCGAGTTCCTAGTAACTTGATTCATTTTACACCCCTAAACGAGCTTTAAATTGTGATTCAGCTTGACTAGCTTATTTTTCAAGTAGATCTCGAACAAGTCTCAAATCGAGACAATCTCGAGTAGCTTGATTTTTTATATAGTATTAGACTATTTATTAGCTTATCGAGCCTAGTTTGAGTTGAACTCAATGAATTAATGAGTTTCAAAATATGTTTAAAATTGACTTATTTAATTCATAAGCCAGTTTGAACGAGTTGATCACGAATAGCTTAATTTGTTTTACCTTACTCTTAATTGCCTTGGACTTGCTTGTTTGCTTCACAGCTTGAAAGGAGCCTGGCAGAAGCACCATCGACGCTTCGAGGGTTAATAGATCCCTCCATTAGGGGAACTTTTGCATTTGATTCATTGAAAACTGCAGTTCAGATCACCATCAACTGCCTCTCCAAGGATTCAAGCAAGCGTCCATCAATAGAAGATGTTCTGTGGCATATGCAGTACTCTCTTCAAGTTCAAGAAGGATGGACTAGCAGTGGCAACCTTAGTACAAAGCTCTAGTGCCACTAGAGCCCAATACTCATGGTTTCTTGTATTATAACTTGGTAATTTATCTTAATAATCTGATTATATTCTGTAATTACTTGAAATATTCCACCCCAATTATGAAATTCATGCGAGTCTGGGACCAGAGAGACAACCATACAGCAACCACTCTAGACACGAACATTATTGAGTAGGACAGTCACACATCGGATATCAAATAATTGTGGTGTGACAATCTCTCACAAAATCTATAACTTTTTAAATATTTACAATAAAAAACTTTTCAATAATTTTAAAAAAGTAAGAGAAACAATCACACCAACGATGTCAATATTAATTAACATCTCTTAGATGGTGGCAAACATGTCCCCGACAAAATGCCTCCTTTTTTGCTTGGAAAGCTACCCTTCACAAAGCTGTAGGTTGATTAGAACAACTCTAGTAATAAAAATTATTTTGGTCATGCTAAAGCTAAATATTAACAATATTACAGTATTAAAAAAAAAAATTTGACATTTCTACTCCCATGCTGAAAGCTATTTTTTGACATTTCTCCTTCAAGAAATAGCTTTGATCAAATTTTAATAATTAAATTGAAAAGATTTGTACCATTCAAATTGTGACTATCTACTAAAAGTCCTCTCAAATTTGAGATCAACTTTGACAAACTCAAATTTTGAGAAACATTTGACAAATCATTGTCGCTTGCTTTTTTAAGTGACCCTGTCAAAACTTGAAGATAACAGCTCCAATGACTCTTAGGTTGGAGCAACACTTGGTTACCATATTTGTCTTTTTGTGCATTTCATAACCCAGACCATATTTACAGGTTTACTTGAGCTTCAGCATCATTCTGATGATGGCTCCAAGATAGGGTACCATTATCTGTTTGTTTCAAAGTTTCTGAAACACTCTTTAGCATTGGTCACACTCCAAATTCACCTCACTAGGGTGTGTGACAACCAATAATAGCAAGAAATTTCCATATGTACATTAACTCAACAAATGCTAACATCAAGTTCAAGGGGCAGTGAAATAAGGAGATCTAACATAGTAATATCCGTCTACAGAATGCAAGTAAACTTATATAATCGGAAAGTTTTAAGAGTTTGCAACACAATCATTTTCAAGTTTAGTTATTCAAACAGGCCATAGAACTATTTTTGAAGTTCAATAGCATCCTACCAGGGCGAATCAGTCAGCCATCCAACTCTGCTCAACGATTTCTCGTACTCTCCTGTTGTAGTCACGCTTGTTCTCGCTAAACATTCGTGCAGCTTCTGAATTGGCAGGAGAGTTTGGGTTCGGATCACAGAGCAATGACTGCAATAAGAAGTCACTGGATTAGAACATCAAATGTGGACTAACAACGTGTAGGAAACTGAACACTGAAAACATTCACAACCACATATGGTAAGTCTTCACATGCACAAGCATACATGGGCGTCCCCAGTGCCCACAGAGAGAGAGAGAGAGACGAACAAAATTTAGACTCAATCATTGCCATTGATTCAATCCATAGTCATCATTAACCAATGCCATAGATAAAGAACTCTACACCATGGGGAATTCCAACAACAGTATCTCAAAAAGAGTGGAGCCAAATATACTGTAGGCTTTCTTAGATCCTTTCTTCCCCCACATGTGCATATGCACACCTGCTGAATCAGCTGGATTTATAAAAAAAAGGGACCATCTGTAGCGTTCAAAAACACAAAATTTGAACTATCTTGCATTATAATAAAATAAGAAAAGGATTCATTTAGATGATGCCCCAAGGCTTTAGTGAGTTGTTTAAATGGCCTTGTTAGATTCCTAAATCGCGATTCCCATGACTGAAAAATGTACAGTGCGGTTATGGAGTCAGCCCAGAAGAAATCAGGACTGTAGAATGTTAATATATTGGACCTGAGGAAAGTAAAAGTTCTGAGATAAGGCACACGAAGGTTGGAAAGGATTAAACAAGATCATACATAGTTTTATGATAAACATTGTCTTACCACTTCCACCCCTAGGGCCACTTACCTATCAAAAAATAAATAAATAAATAAACATTGTCTTACCATCCTACTTATCAATGCATTAGCTAGGATCATTTATTTAACTTGTCTACTTGGACTCCATGATACAAAAGAGAGGACCAACATTCAAAATGAGCAAGGAGGGGTATCAAAAAACTAAACTAAAAAATATGCAACAGCTGAATATGCAGTACAACAAATCAATAAGATGGTTGAGATTGTAAAGAATGGTAACAATCTAAAGTGGGATTTTTCAAATATCAAAATCATCATTCCAGATGTCATTTAAAATAAAATAATCATGGATGTGTTTCCGTCATTCACCAACACCCAAAAGTTAAAACTCAACTCAATAAAGCATTATTCCAAATATTTGGTGTCAGCCCTACATAAATTCTGTTTTGTCATTCTATTCTACCCATCCCTTCAATTAAACAATACATTATCATATCATTCCTTACCATCTCAACTCATGTTAATTTTGCTCTTGCCCTTTCCCAAACATGTCTCTTAATGTGAATCATGCTACTCTTACTCACTGGTGCAGTTACTGGTAATTGTTGCACATGCACAAATATTTTAATTGATTTTCTTTCATTTTATCTCATTTATGTGCTACTTCCATTATCTCACTAATGTTTTCATTTCTACTTTTATCTTTTTTTCTCTTACTTATAGGTTGCTAGGTTCCGACTTTAATTAGGACTATGACTTAAAAATAAAAAAAATTACTATTCTTTAACTATTATAACTATTTAGACCAGTCTCATCATCCAAAATCAAGCTCACCATATGATACCAAGTGCTTCCAAAAATCCTAAAGAAGAACAATCTCAGCTCCTAAGGGTTGCAATGACCCCCCCCTCCCAAAAAAAAAAGGGGGAAAAATGTGAGCATGTGCTAGTAAAGTGCTAAATTATTCATTCGTGTAAAAGAGTGCTTTCATCCTCGACATCAATTAGGACGGTCATCTTTGCATCCACTTATTTTCACTGTCACAGTGATGTAAGATCTTTACTTCATCACCAAAACAATGAATGAACAGCTTTAAAGAAGATAGTTGGAAAGTTTAAGAAGAAAAATGAGAGAAGAGAATACAACAGAGAAGCCTAGGCAATCAAACCTTGGTTCTTAGGCACTAGCACTCAAGGAAAGAATCATCACACATAACAAGGACTAGACTTCTAAAATATTTTTATACATGTTCTCAAAAAACAACCAGTACATCACTTAACATAAAATATTTTGGCTTGGAGACCAAGAAAATTAGGTAGCCAAGTAATCTTGGTGGCAAATAAGACTAAAAACTTGGACCTTTCTTTAAACCCACCAAACCCAACCCAACATAGGTAAGCTCACAATTAAAAGCTCACCATGATAGCCCACCCTACAACTCGAAAATGACAGTACCAATAGCCTAACATATAAGACTTATAAAAAAACATTAAAATAGCAAAATTAATATCCTATACAAGTCCTATAATCTTGTTAAATAACACCATTGACCATTGAATCCAGTTTTCACCTATAGTAATAACTTCTGAACCTTCCCACAACAACTTTAACATCACATGATCTCGAAGGTCAATACAAGTACAGAGCAACAATTGGTAGATAATCCATACCTGGATAGAAGTAAGTATGGCAGCCACATCATAGATAGGACTCCACTGATTCTGTAAAATGTCCAAACATATGCTTCCATCCGCATAAACTATACAAAAAAGTCAAGGCCAAAATAAACTTAGACATAAAAGCAATTTCCTGACATTATATGGATGTTCAGCAAACAAGAAATGTTAAGTAATAATTCTAGGACTTGAAAGTGTAAATAAGAAAAAGTGTGGTATTGTTGTAATCAAGTAATCAACTTACTGTTTGGATGGAACATTCGAGAAACAAAGCGCACTGTTGGTGGCTTATTTGGATAATCTTCAGTAAACTGCAGCGTCAATTTGAACGTACCTGATGAACTCAAAGATATTATAACTTATAACAGGCCTAATGAAAAATAAAAAACAAGCACAAATCATATAACAAACAATATCAACAAAAAGAGTAAAAAAACACTATAGTAAAAATGAATATTAGTTCAAACCAAATGCAGAGCAGTAATCAGCAAGACACAAATAACATCATGTAACAATTTTTGTTGAAATTATTGGTAAAACTCTAGGGCAACCAGAAATAAATCCAACCGGATTTTGACTGTTGAAGTGCATAAAGTGAAACTTGATACTGTTACAACAGATGAAGAAGAATATAACCATCCAGTTGACCTTCTAACAATTAACATTATATAACTTAATAATATCAAGAAATTTTCTTGAGAATTAGTCATTAGAATAATTAATAAATTTTTTAAAAGTTATTTAAAAGAATAGGAAAATACATATGTATATATATTATTTAAAACAATATGTTTATATATATTATTTAAAACAGCAACATTACTTTTTTGGTAATTGAAAAGGAGATTAGGAGCTTTCTTTTAACTTAGTTTATATATAACATGTAATTCTTTCTTTTGTCCCACCCCAAGGACCAATTACCTATTAAAAAATAGGTATTTTTTTCTGAAAGAAAGTTCCACACCTTTGGGAATATATATGCATGTCCTATTTTTATGGTACACTTTATGAGAAATTGTTTTTTGTCACTAAGATCACAGGGAAATTAATAATTAATAAACTGAACATTCTTGGGTCTCCCATGATTATTAATTATTAGAGGGTCGATTGCATATTGAACAATGATCAACCTTTTCCAAGGTTGTGATAAGTTGGACTTGGTGAAAATCTGGCAAGCAATTAATTTGGATCTTATTATAGGAAATAACTAAAAAAAATTGTATAACTTATATATTAATATAATAGGAAAATTACACTTAATAAAATTATATGACATATGTAAATTCATTATATTGATAAAATTAATCGTGCACAAATTTACTTGGATCAAATCTACATGGAACAAAGTGATGTGATTATAACCATATCTCTTAAGTTACTTATCGAAGAAAAAAAATTTCTTTGAAGGTGGATTTGGATTCGAATTACTGGATCTAAGTCAATATTATAATCGGATATTAATTGGGTCGAATTCAGGTCCTAACCCCACCTGTTGACAAGCCTAGCCTGTTCTATCAATTTATAACATTTTTTCTTTTTTTTGCTCTTCTTAATGACATACTACTATTCTTGCATAAGAAAGGAGTTTCTTACTTTCCAAAGCTGTTGGGCAAGTGGCAACTAGATCATGACAAATAATCACTACACCATGAGATGTAAAATAAAAAAAACTTTGGAGAAGTTCCAGCACACACAAAGTAGGATGCTTTACCATCTTCAACAACACCATTCCCATAGAGTAACGCAGTAAGAAAAACTTAACTGAGATATTTCACTGAAAATATGTGCAAAGATAATTACCCTTGTTATTCGATGATGCAACTGAAAAAAAATATCTTTATAGTAATGACTGAATTTGGAGCAGATAGTCTACCAAAATCAATCATTACATATAACAATGAATAAGGGAAAGAGTCAATCAAACAACACGTGCAAGGAGAGCACATTGGACCAAACACATCACAACAAAACATTTGATGTATCTTTTGATAAACTCACTAAGACTGTGATAATAATACTGTCAAACATTGTATGGTTTAAGAGAGAAAATTATTTGAAAAGCCGCCATCTGTGAACAGATTTAAAATATAAAAAAGGTTCTTCAAATAAAAATGGGTAGATGAGAGACTTTACCTCCATCCCATGGGGTGTCATCAGGTCTGCAATCCAATCATGAAACAATATTAGAAAAACATAATTCAGGTTTATAATTATGAACCAAATAAACCAAAAGAATGAAACAACGTAACTGCAAAATTTCATGTCTTTTGTACTGACCCAAATATTACAGCATTCCAAAGCATTATATTGTTATCCTGTGGGGCACCACTGATGCCAGCAGGGGGGTCTTGTTGCAACCTCTTAAAATCCCTCATCAGTCTCTTCCTTGCAGGAGTCGACATCCTCACCGCCTATACATTTGATCATAACACAACCATAAGAATACTTCTTAGTACATGTTTCGGACAGAGTGGTTAGTTGATTGCAATTGCATTGGTGACAAAACATCTTTGTGTTTATCAAGCAAGTTGTAGAAAAGTATGGTTTCTTAATCCACTACAGCTTGGAAGACAAGCATAAGAATTATAAACTTCAATGGAGCAAAACTTTAAGAAACATCCCCAAGGCACCTCTCTCTTTCTGATGCTATGCTTACACGGCACCTATGTGCTGCAATGACCTCTGGCAATGAAGCCAAAATTTTCATTTTTGGAAGTCATCAAACCAAACTTGAGAGATTCATTTCTTGAAATCTCTTACAAGCATGTATAATTATATGCCCAATTAAATGCAAATGGTACAGGAACTTCCTTCAACTTACCGTGCAGTAAGGTGGCAAACAAAGATTACGCACATACATGTACATATATGTGTATAAGCAAGAATCTATTCATTAAATACGGTGGAAATAGCTAAAATTGTTCCCTCAATCTTCAGATAATACAGAAAAACCCTAGATCCATAAGCTGAACACGACAAAGTTATTGCGAATCAAGCAATTAAAATTAGGGTTTGTTCTCACTAAACATACATCAATTCATGTCTTCTTTGGCAAAAGGATATTTTAGATCAAAGAAAGTAAAACTATACAAAACAATACCAAGACAATTAAACCAAAAAAATAGAAGTAACAGCATGAGAGCCTCTTACTTGCAACGCGGCTGAGTGCGGTGTTGATTCTTGGACCTTTCAAATCACAGCAAGATACGTGCGTGAATATATATATATATATATATATGCCTAGAATCCGCTTGAAGCTCTCCGGATACCGATACGATTGTTCAGATGGAATGGAGAGAGGAGGATATCAGAGAAAGAATTCCATGGCGATCTATTGATCAATCAGAGAGATGATTAGGCTATGGGGCGTGTGTATATATAGAGTGGGGGATTTGGGACGTCAATGGCTGCTATTTCAGGTCAGCTGTCCGCGGTCCCCAGCACTTTCTCACACTTGCTGGTACTGCCTCTCGCTCTACGGCTTCTTTTACATCTTGCCAGCCGCGCGACACACCGTATATTTATACTATATATTTTGTATCTACGGTATATATACAATACATACTACATGGCCATAATTACTTTAAAAAAAAAGATAAAAATACTATAAAATCTCCAAAAAAAAAAAAAATTCCATCCGAAAAGTCTATGATAAGTTTTTTGTATCTAAAAAGCCTAAAAAAAAAAAATTTAATATAAAAAGGTTCAATTATTAATTTTCTTTTTAATACCGTTAAAAAAAAATATTGTCGATTATACTAAAATGACCTACAAGATATATTTAAAAAAAAAAATACTACAAAATATATAAAATAAATTTTTCAATCCCAAAAAATTATAACATTTTATATAGTAAAAAATTATTTTTTAGGCATTCTAGATAAATACAAAATGTTATAATTTTTTATAGATTGAATAATTTGTTGTATCTATTATTTAGTATTTTTTAAAATGTATTTTGAAGGTTATTTTGGTCTAATTAATAATATTTTTTAACAGTGTTAAAATAAAAATTAACAATTAGACTTTTTATATTAATTTTTTTTTGGATCTTTTAAATAGAAAAAATATATCATAAATTTCTTGGATTGAAAAGATTATTCTAAATACTTTTTAGTATTTTTTTTTAAAAAAAAATTGTAAAGACATACCCAAAATAATGTTTCCACATGCACTTTTATCCCTAGATTTTTATGTCTTTCCCTAATATTTTTATATATGTTCTTTTGTTTTTTTGGATCTTTGCTTAAAGTTAACAGTAATGCTATATTGACCCAATAATTTTATCAGAAATATTTATACAACTGATGTGGCAGCATTATATTAATTTTACATCACATCATGATGTGATATAAAACCAATATAATACTGCCACATCAGTTGTGTAGATACTTTTGGATAAAAATTTTAAGTCAGCATAGCATTACTCTAAAGTTAATCAAAAAAATTTAGTCAACAAGATTTCTTGCAAAACGGTTATCTACGTTGGAAGAACAATAATCTTTACCTGATTGATGATTAAGGATGAATAATCGTTCGAATAACTGAATAGTCTGGGACAAAAAAAAAAAATTGAAAATTTAAATAAGTGTGAAACTATTTCATAATAAGTGTTTTAGATTGTAACATTGTGATTGAAATTAGTTTATTACTTTTTTTTTTTACTCTCAAAAAGCATATAACTCTTGAAACTTGAAAGTAGTTCCATAATTCTATCCCTTATCTGTTAGAACATTTAAAAGTTTAAAAAGGAAAATGAGATCTCACTTAGAATATCTTATTTAGATCATGATTCCCACGTTACTACAAGCTCTTTGGTCACTTGTTAAAAGCAAAAATAATGCTTTTTTCACATAAAAGATGAAAAGATTGTAGATGTCAATATGTATGGAATGATTCTTTGATACAAATATCCTTCTAATGAAAGCGATATTATAAGAATTTTTAAATTAAAAAAAATTGTGATACTTTATTTTTTTTTATTCCAATATTTAGTAATATATCGTGATGAATATTTTTTTCACATTCAAATATTATATCATAATTACAAAAATTATATTACGAGATTTTATTTCACACTTGAACAAGAAATTATTGAATGATATGAATTGAATGATATGAAATTTTTGATCAAGTTCATGACTTCACTAATCAGAAATTACCAAATTTAAAAAAAGGAAATCATTTTTTCTTGTAAAAAATTTAACGTATTGAACACATGACAATTCCTAATTGTTCGGAATCATACGTCCGATCATTTTTCATTTAATAATGAGCAAGATAGATGTCTCACCCAGTGACACATGGAGTAGGGACTAAAGGGTTCATGACTCTTTCAAAAAATTTCAAATTGTATTTTTTTTTTCATTTGTTAGAATTTTTTAAAATTAGGACTTGACCTTTTCAAATAATGTTTTATCTATATATGAGAAATCTTTCTAAATTTTAGTATCTATACTTTTGTCCTCTAACTTTAATTATAGATCCGTCACTAGTCTCACATTTCATAACTTATTTTTTTGTTACAAAAAAAAGTCTAATGATAGGGTTATATAAAAAAACTCGATAGTATTATAAATCAAATTATGAAATATAAAATTTAGGATTAATTACATTTTAGTACTATGAAGTTTTGTCTTGATTTTAAATAAGATTCTCGATTATCAATTATAACAATTCGGTTTCTCAATTTTTAATTTTACTTTAATTAAGACTAATTCTAAATGTCTATCCCAAATTCTTAACGATAACCGTTATTACATTAACATTATAAGATCTCATTTAAAACTTATATAAAATTATAGAGTCTTATATGAAAAATCATATAAAATCATATAGTAGTAAAATGTAATTAATTTGAGACAGTCATTAACGATAGTTTGTAATTAACCTAAATTAAAATAAAAATAAAAATCGAAGGACTGAATTATTATAAGATAAAATTTTAATGTATTAAAATATAATTAAAATTAATATTATTTTAAGTAAAACATCATTAAAACATTATTTTTATCTAATGTTTGAAACTGATTTACATAACTAAATCTTATGACTATGACTATGACTACAATCTTTATCACTGGCCCTTTTTTATATTCATCTCTTACAAAAGTGGAGCCCATCCGGATTACACGAATGTATGTACTCCACCATTCTCAGTGGTGGGACCTTGTGTATGTTCTGGGCACATCCTATGAAACTCGAAATGTCAAAACTAGTTGCAGATGGACTCCACAGAACTCTCCCTCCATAAAGCCTGTGGCAAGCTCAAAGCAGCCCTCAAGACCAAATGCTTATACACCCATCCCGTAAAAATATAGACATACACAGCTCTCACAGACATGTACATGAAACTTCATCTGCCAGATGATGCTCTCGGAATGTTCAACCAAAGTTCTGAACCAAATTTGGCTTTGCTCAACGTTTCAATTTCTGTTTTTTTTTTCAAAAAAGGGGTATTAGGATGAGGCCTTGAGGGCCTTTAGACTAGTTCGTACGGGAAGTTTCGGGCCTAATACGGTTGCCATAGCTGGTTTGCTGCATTTGGAAGTATCAAACCTGGCGTTCAATTAGACTCCTGGGCAGTTAAACTATTGGTTGGGACGAGAATTTACACAGTGACTTTGCTTATAACCATGTATTGTTGTCCGCAGTTGGTTTTTGTAACGAAGCCGTTTGACTTGATTTCAGATAGGAATGTAGTTAGCTTAAATGCATATATTTCAGGGCTGTTGTGGGATGGAGTTTCTCGGATGTCTTAAAAGGACACGAAGGAATGTTCTGGTGAAGTACCCACTTCAGTGACTGGCTTCTGTTATCTCAGCATGTTCACATCTTCAGACACTTCAATTTGGCAGGCAGGTTCAGGGTTTGTCACGAAAATTGATATGGCTTTCGATACTAGGGTAGGAACTGCGCTAGTCGACACGCATTCCAAGTGTCATTGATTGTTGCCTTGTTGACAAAATTCAATGCCTTGTTGGAAATATTCAACGAAATGACATCAGGAACTTGATAACATGGAATGCTATGATGGCAGGAATGATGATGAATGGTCAAAGCGATAATGCCATTAAGCTTTTTTTACACTTAGAATTTGAAGAATTGGAACGGATTCAGCAATGTGGAATTCTTTGATTAATGGATTTTTTCAAGTTGAAGAAGAGGTTTAAAGCTTTAATGTTCAAATTCCTAGGGGGAAGAAGAAATGGCCGCAAAGCTTTCAGAATTAGAGCCAGGAGAACCCAACTCCATTTGTGATTTTGCCCAATGTATATGGTGGACAGGGAAGATGGAGGGATGTGGAAAGAAAGACAAAGATGATGAATGATTGGGGATGGAAAAACTCCCCAGCTTATTTTGATAGTAACATAAAGGAAAGGAATTACATACATAAAAGGCTGATAGAACAAACTGTTAATACTGTTTTCTGGTCCTAGCCAGATTTGGTTACATCTCTGCATCTCATTTAGTTATTGCAGATTCTGATAATAGAAGCTTCACTGACTCAAAGTTTCTTGCACCGCAAACCCAAAGTAGTTATCAAAATGATCATGGGGCTCATAGATGAAGCATGAAATGACATCTCTGAGTGTAATCACGCCAATAACTTCGTCATCCTTGTCTGATACCACATGTATCCTGTGAACTGACTTGGAAGCAAGACTGTGGATCACACTGCCAAGAGTTGAATCAAGCTTGCATGTTATTGGTGTCACAACCCTCCCAGTATCGTGTGCCGTTGAGGCAATGGTGTTCATGAAATCCATCACAGTAAGCTGCCTGCAGAAAGGATCAAAGAATACAAATCAAGTTAAATTATAAAATCTTAGTTTTAGCAAGGGAGAAAAGAATGTCGGGTGAGTAATCAATTCGACTGCCGTGCATCCTTCTCCAATAATAGACCAGTATCCAACTATTGTTGAAAATGCCAATGTAACTTGATGATTTTAGACGATTATGATCAGTAGGAATGTTGGATTTTGTGCATGAGTTGATGGCATTCTTCTTTGCATAGCAGGGTCATAAGAAATTTGAGTCTTGGGAGCAATTAACAACTGATAAGAGTGAAATCCAAGATATACAAAGAAATTAATCAACAGTGTTGAAATTTTGCCTTTCACTCTACCTGAAGCTGGAGAAAAGCTCAGGGTTGAGCAACAGGTATCTGATATCTCTTATGCTTACATTGCCAATAATCTTCTTCTTTGGTCCCTCGACAACTGGAAGACCTCCGATTTGGTTATCTTTCATTCTCTTAAAAGCTTCCAGAATCAGTTCGTTGCTCTGGATGCTAATAACCTGACCAACACAGAGAGACTCAATATTCAATGGCCAGCCAGAAGAAGAGTTATCTGAAGTAGTCACAGAAAGCTCACCTCTTTACTAGTCATGAAAGGAAGTCCCAGATCAGATATACGATTCGCAGAAATGCAATCAAACCAATCCCTTCCTTTGCATCCTTCAAGACCCTGAACAACTGCAGATTGAGTAATAAAGTTCTTAACTAAAGGCTGGCCTGGTTCAATTACAGGTACATTCCTCAACCTATATTTTGATAGCAGCAATAAGACACTCAACATAGAACTATCTGTTGCAACTGGAAGGAAAGGCACCCAGCGGTAGGATTTAAGTATTGACCTCACCTGAAACAAGAAGTAATATCAAATATGGCAATTAGGTCAAATCATATATGTAATTGTTGGAATAATTGTTGATAACTCAATTCCTGATTTTCATTTAGCAATTGTTAGCAAGGACCATCTTTTGATTCCCTATTATTTGTTTCATGTGGTTCTCAGTTACACTCTACTTTGTGTATGCAGTGCATGCTTGTCATTTCATTAGGGACATGGAACCAAGTGAAAGAATTGACCAACATAGCCCACTGCATCAGCAAAGAAGAACAAACTGTTGAAATGGAGTGGTAGATATAAGCAACATCTGGTGAAAACTCTCTTTGCAGAGTTAAACTCACCGTTGTTGACTTAAAAGGTTCTTCTTGAAGGATAATTTTATAAAACTCTTCGCCCAACTTATCAGCTGCAGTGGGAGCATCTTTTCCCATCCCTTTATCTGCAGCTACACCACCAGCCACAGCTGCCCCAACTGCAGCAACGGTTAGACCAGCAACAGCAGCAGGACCTGTTACTCCCAATGCCAGTGCTCCAAGAGCGCCAACAGCACCTGCACTTACTCCAGCGGCCGCTGCAGAAGTGGCTGATAATGCCGTTGCAGCAAGGTCTGCACTCTCTAACACCCACAAAACGATGGAAGAGTAATCTATGATTCCTAGGTACCTATCTCTCCAATCCATGCTATTTCCTGCATTGGGGTTTCTTACCGGAGCTGAAAGGATGTTACATTCAGATAGAATCTTAACTGCATTGCCAATAGGTGTGTCTGCTAGAATTTCAATCACTACAAAAGAAAGTTCCATATACATTCAACCATTTGATTTGACCTAATAAATGATGACACGATTGTGAATCAATAAAGTTATTGCTATTACCTTTGCCTCCAGGTACTTCTGGGAATGAAGAAACTGGAATCGTTGCAAATGCAGCAGTTAAAGACTCCTGTAATGAACGCGGTAATTTCTTCCTGCTCTGAATTGCCTCAAAGTAAGCATCACAGCTAGCAAGTTTTGAACTTTCCTTTACCATTTGTGCTTGTGCCATACCTACAAGCACATCCAGTTGTGAGCTATGGTTCATCCTTGTGGAGAGATCAACCATCCAGTGAGACCCAATAAGGGCATCTCCAATGGTGACTCAAACATTGACTAAACTCAAAATTTGAGTCTAAATCCTCAAAAAATCCTCTCCAATCCTAGATTCAAACCCATATCAAATCCATGTTTAAATCTACAGTGTGCTGATATTATATTACATGTATATAAACTTCAAACATATATACGTATCATTTATCAAGGAAAGCTCTACTACTACTACCACAAAAGCCACTCTAATATGAGTTCTGGGAAACAAGCCGGACGCCGGAATTGGAAGCATCATCCATGCCATAGAGAATGCAAAAGATCCCCCCAAAATGAAAGTCCTGAACACCCAGTTGGGTACATTTTTGCAACCATTACAGAATGTGCAAGAAAATTGAGTTTGAATCAGTCTTTTCTAACATATCCGTCAGACAATCACTATGGAATCATTGTAATATCAGCTTTTTATGCATTTGATTTGGGCATTAGATCACAATTCACAAACATGATCATGAAAGATTAAAAAGAAAACAACATAAAGACCTCAGATCAATTTGGCTCATTTCATTCCATGATTTACATAAGATTACATGTAAATACAGAGAAGATAATTTCAACGTACCTTTGCGTCCGAGGTTTCGGAGCTTGATTCAAAGATCACAAGGGGGTCCTGTTTTCGCTGCCGAATGCTCTCTCTGTTCATGCTTCTTCCTTAAAAACAGTTATTGCTGGTTTTATAGGCACGGCTTCGTTGTTTGACACGTATTAGCAAAGGACACATGTCGAAAATAGGAGCACTTGTAAAATCTGACGTGTCTTGATCTTTGAAGTGGTCCAGAATTTTAAAATAAAAGAATTGGGGCCTGTTTGGTTGTATTTGTTTTCTGATTTTTGTTATTTCAATGAACACAATGAAAATTTTAGAAAAAGTAGTTTTATTTTCTTAATGGAATTAAGTTTTTGCTTTAAGTCGGAATTCTCAATAATGCAGTGATATTTCGTATCTCTTTTTATAATAGATTAAGAAAAAAAACTATAATTTGGAATAATCTCAAAAACATTTTTTTAATGCTTTATCTGTCATTCTCATTTTATTAATTTTTTTTTGAAAAAACTAATAAGAATAAAGTTTTACCATGTATTCAAATCAGATGTTAATTATGTCAATCATAGTCTATATAATCATATTAATAATTTAGGAAAAATACTAGAAAGTTTTTTAAATAATTATTTTAATCTAAAAGTCCATAATATATATTTTTTATCTAAAAAATTAAAAAAAAAAACTTTTAATACAAAAAAGTTCAATTGTTAACTTTCATCTTAACACCGTTAAAAAATATTATTAATTAGACCAAAATAACCTTCAAGATACATTTTAAAAAATACTAAATAATAGATACAACAAATTCTTCAATCCCAAAAAATATAACATTTTTTTATTTATCTAGAATGCCAAAAAAATAAATTTTTATTTTATAAAATGTTATGATTTTTTGGGATTGAAAAATATATTTTATATATATTTTTAGTATTTTATTAAATATATTTTTAAGATCATTTTAATATAATCAATAATATTTTTTAACGATATTAAGATAAAAATTAATAATTAAACTTTTTATATTAATTTTTTTTTCCAAAGTTGCCTGGCTAATGGATCTTTGCTATAAGCAGAACTTGGCCCATAACACATTGGGTTATTCCAAGTTTAATTTTTTTTTTTCTAAATTCTCATGTTAATTGAACTTAAATGTGTATCTCACAAATAAATATTCAGTACTTCTCAAGAATAAATGTTTAATACTTTTGACGGTGAGATTGACAGTATTTTCGGAAATACTCTATAATATTTTGTAGTTTCAATTTGAATTTTTTTCATTTTGTTTTTTTTCTCCCATCTCTTTTTCTTATTCACATGAGATAAGTTTTACTTATTTTAATAATTATTTATGAAAGTAAATCATATAATATGTGAGAGAACAAAAAGATTGAAAAGAAATGGAGAGAAAAATGAGTGGGAGAGGAGTCTGATCCGTTCAAGTTTATATGAAATATAGTATTTTAATTTTTTTTAAATGACTTAAGATTTACAAATAAAGTATTTGAAATAAATAAATACTTAATTTTGAAATTATCTAATGATTAAAAGACTGTTTATGGGTGACAGGAGATTAGCTAACCTACTGGTCAAACCAAGTAATTCACAAGCTTCTTTTATTAAACAAAATGCATATGCCTATCTTAATTGAAGAACCTTGGACCATGCCAAAAAAGATTTTACATTTTATTATGTCATTGCAAAGCCTCATGTAATATTGTATTTTTGCAGCATCATGCTTTATTGCTAGCTATGTCCACTTTTTTTTAATAACCTGAAATCGATTTATGTAACTTTCGGTCATGTGGTCAGATTGTAAATTCAGAAATTCATTTTATAGTTATTTTGCACAAGATTTTGCTTACGGAAAGGATATTTCAGAAGAAGCCCGTGATGTATTAATCAGAAACATCGCATTTTTTGAACACTTAATTTTTCCTGATGCTCCAACCGAACTATCTCTCAGTGGGTAAATCCACTTTGAAGTTAAGGAAAATTAGAGGCAACAATAAAAATTGAAGTTCCAAGCTAGTGCAAAGATCAGTCAAAACATTGCAATCATCTAAAAGTTGCCAAAGAAACAAATCCAAAACACCTTGTAGTAGTTTTTCCTCTAGAACAATTGTGCTAAAGATCTATATAGATGATATGACAAATGTTTTTTGAGTTTTGACATAAAGAGATTGTGACAGTCAGTTCACTTCAAAATAAATAGATAAATGCATTGGTATGAATTTCTAGTGCTACTTGTTTGTTAACTCTGCTCATATTATATATACCATTCACTTGATATGATCACCATTGTTCTCAGCAGGAGATACAGAAGAACTTTCAGATGTAGAGAATGGTAATGAAGGTGGGAAATAAAGTTAAGCTCCCTAGTTGAGTGTTCAAGAATGGCAATCTCTGTTCAAGTAGCTGGAAGCACAGCCTACCCGATTATTGCTTGCCGGGGAGGATTCATCCAACTTCACATTCTGCCCAGAATTCTCTGCTCCTCCACCATGATTTTCATGGACCCTGTGGGCGCCCATGTTTCCGACAAAGGAAGTTATTGCAGCTGCTAATGCTGATTGAAAATTTGGGTTAGAGGTAATTGCATTGGTTGCAGGCAGCAATTGTCAAAGATTGCTGTGGAAGTTGGGCGTTGTTTGGCATGTAAGATTGATACAAAGGTTCTTGAGGTGGTTGCCTTGCAAGATACGAAGAACCAAAATAGCTTCTGTTGTTGGGCTCTAAAGGAGAAGAAGATGAAGAAGAAAAGTTGAGACATGTTGAAGAATATCTTGGTGCAGAAGGGAAGCTTGAAGATGATCTATTGAAGTGAGAGGAGGTGGGTGGTGCAGTGATATCAAGAGTGATGGTTGGGTGAGACTGAGAAGTGGAGATTGTTGGAAAATAGGATGGTTGTGGTCTTGAATTTTTTGTGAGAGTGAAGTTTAATCCATGAAGGTTGGCAGCAGTGGAGGTGGTGGCTGAAGCCCCAAGGCCTGGTTGTGAGCTTGATGAGGCAGACCTCAGCATGGAAGCAGCTGCAGAAGTGGTGTAAGCCATTGCAGTGGCTGAAGCAGGAAGTGGGTGATTGTGAGTCCCTTCATAGGCGGTGATTAAAATGGACATGTCCTCAGCACATCTTTGCACCTGAAATTGAGAAAGATCAAATATATCTCACACTTTTAATTTGTCATATATGTAATTAATTATATAAATATTATTTAATTATTTAATTTTAAATAATAAATAAATAAATAATAAAATAAATAAGTAAGACCAATGTCTTATTTGAATAGTGCAAGTATCTTTATATAGTTAACGCGAGTTCAATTATCTCATCTCTATCATTATATAAAAAAAATACTAAAAAGTACATATGTTTTGTATATGTGATAAATCGTGTTTAAGATACTTATTTAAGTAGGAGTAGTTTCCTCCAACCTAATTTATATTATTCTTAGGACATATGCCATACAATCATGTTTGATATTGTTCTTAGAATATATGTGATACATTTGTGTGTTATATATTTACCGATGAATATTTTGTAATATTTAATGATTTATATTTCATCCAATTAAGAAATCTAAAAACTTGGTTATTAAAAAAAAGTAAATATGAATATTATATCTCATAATACACCACATTCTCGCTGTGACCAGACTTTCTATCATCTTTTACTTTCTTTAATATTAATATTAAACTATTAGATAATGTATTATATTAATATTATATCTTCTTAATTACATATATAGTCTTAAGCATATCCTAATTACAGTCCAAAGCAAGATTAACGTGAATTTCTTTTCTGTAAATGATTACAGAGTTTGACGTTCCATGGTAATTAAACAGTTCGATATTCCATGATAATTATTAGGCATACTGATTTCATACCATTACCATCTAATCATGGTAATAAGCCTAACAAATATATGTTGGAATTCAGCAAAGATAGGCAGAAAATTGAACCTGTTTTCTGACTGGACATGATGGAGAGATAGTGCAGCGATAGTATGCTCGAGGGCATGGATTTCCTTTTGCTATTTTCTGTCCATATTTCCTCCATTGACATCCATCATTCATCTGTATATATTTATATAAATAATAATTTAACAAAAGTTTTCCTTAATTAATTCGTGAATCACAATTGGAAGGCTAATGAAAATATTAAAACAATATTGTTGCAGTTGATAATCATTTGAGGCTACAACAAAATGAGTTAATTACTAGGTGAAATGTGTTGCACTTTGTTAGATGATTAAATAACAAGATTAATTACATCTTTTTTAATTGCTTAAACTATTAGAATAGTTGGTTGTTAACATGTTATCTGTGCAAGCAAAATATTTTTATAATTATAATTGACGCACGTGTTAGAGCACTCAGGGAGACTACTATTCTAACAACGTGTTAGGGGATATGGTACATGATTTAGTGTCCATTTGATTGAGCAACATAAAAGTATTATTTAAATTAAACAGTTTTGTAAAAGTGTTATTTGAGTGAAGCAGATAAGTGTTTGGTGAGTTATAATGAACTAAACTAACTTAATGAAAAAAGTTAGACTTATAAGTAGTTTAATTCAAACCGTATTTAATGAAAAAATTATGACAAATAAGTAAGTTGTTAAAAAAAAAAAGTAATATTAATTGTAAGTTCGAGTACATATGAGACATAGTATTTTAATCATTGAATAGCTTAGGAAGCTAAAGATGATTGAGATAAATAAAAACTTAATTTCTAAACCATGGTTAAAATACTGTGTCTTATATATACTCAAATTTATAATAACGTTATCCATTAAAAATGCTTAATTAATAGTTATCAATTAAGTGTGGTAAAGGAGTTTAAAACGCATTAAATGTGTGGAAAAGCTAATCTAAACATAGCATATATATCTAAGTTATATCTATTCTAAAAACTTCAACTTTTAAGCTAGATGGTTTCTCCCGGCACTTGAAGCATTGTGCATTACAAGAATTTTGTATCAAATCTTGTGATATAGTTTTGTAATAAAAGTATCTCATCTTTAAATTTTACTGGGACAGAAAGCAAATTTTGTAGTTAAAATAAATTAGTATTTGATTACAGTTCCTTAAAAACCAAACCTCTTAAATCATCATCTATTATTAGGTTGAAACCATGTTAAAATTATTTGGTTCATTGATGGGAGATTGATACTAACGGTTGGGCTGTGCATATAGCTCTGACAGAAACCCTAGTTTTCGTCAATGGGTTCTGTTGTGGGATATCATCATCTCCACTTCTTCTTGTCTTTAAACTTTTACTAGGTGGACCATGTCTCTGTGGGATTCTCTTCTTTTGATTCCTTAGAGCTATTTTCAGGGCTTGGATTATTCTTAGTGTTGTGCATTACAAGAATTTTGTATCAAATCTTGTGATATAGTTTTGTAATAAAAGTAGCTCATCTTTAAATTTTACTGGGACAGAAAGCAGATTTTGTAGTTAAAAGAATTTAGTATTTGATTACAGTTCCTTAAAAAACAAACCTCTTAAATCATCATCCATTATTAGGTTGAAACCATGTTAAAATTATTTGGTTCATTGATGGAAGTTTGATACTAACCGTTGGGCTGTCGCATATAGCTCTGACAGAAACCCTAGTTTTCTTCAATTGGTTCTGTTGTGGGATATCATCATCTCCACTTCTTTTTGGCTTCAAACTTTTACTAGGTGGCCATGTCTCTGTGGGATCCTCTTCTTTTGATTCCTCAGAGCTATTTTCAGGGCTTGGATTATTCTTAGTAGAATTCAGTTGAAACCAGGATCAAATTTGCAGTCCAACCCTAGTTTGAGGCCTTCATCGAATTCATCATCCTCTTTCTCTTTGCTTGAATTACTAGTCTTCTTCTCATCCTTCTTAGGCTGATCACTTGAAGCTCTTCCTAGGCTAAGGGAGACAAGTTCAGGTTCTTCATCTTCTGGACGGGAAGTTAGGAGTTGTGTCTGTGGATTTTTTTGCTTTGTCTTGTTGAATAATGTCATGAAATTGCATTTGCAGAGATTGATATTCCTCCATGATTTGCGATAATGTCAGTTTCAACCTTTTATTTTCTTCTCTAGCTTCACCCATTTGAGCTTTAGCTGATTTCAGCTTATCTTCCTGGTGCAAGTGCGACCAATTAATATACAAACAGTCAAGTTTAGTAATTAATTTCCATTTATGAGAATTAATTTAAATACTTAATTATCCTCAGGCAATAAAACGAACATACTATATAAATTCATTATGATCACTGGTAAAAACATACGTTATCCATGTAAAATTCATCAGACATACACTTCTATAATACACACACACACACACACACACACACACACATATATATATATATAATAATAAATAGTCAATTGCAATTACACATATGAATGAATAAGATAAAAATTAATCACATAATTACCTGGTTCTCATTGATTGAAGAAGGGTCTTGTGGATTGGTTTCCATCGAAGATCTATCAGCAGTGGTTACAGAAGGAAGCTGTAGGGTACACGAGGGTTAGAATATCCTTGTTTCTGGGTTTGAATATCAATAAAATTTTTGAAGAAAAATTTCAAGACATGTATACAAACACGCGTGGATATTTATTTCAACTTAAGCATGCAAATTGTTCAAATTACCAAGATGAACAGAAGGATTTATAGAGAGAAAAATAAGAGATAGAAATAAATATAAAATATTTAATCTCTATATATCTAAAGTTATATGATAGAATAGATTAAATATAGCTGTATTGCTGTGGAATCGGTTACCAATCTATATTGACTTAGAGGGTTGGTCTTAAATATTCAGAGTCTTCAGTCGTAATAATTTGAAACCACCACATGCTACTGTCATATAAGTAACTAAAAAATCATTGCCCAACAGTCCAGAAGATGCTGCCTGTATTGGATGGCCGAGTCCTGGATGTACTGACATATACTGACATATTATATATATATATATATAGATATAAAATATGTAAAGGTGTGTGTGAACTTTGCAAAGGTGCAGTAATATAAAAAGCTAGAAACTTAATACATTAAAGCAGATCATATTCTTATAGTAGAAACAAATTTGTGTATATGACCTTATTCATCAGAAGGAAAATTAAGGGGGATTTAAAAAGAGGTAGAAACTTAATAGTATACAGAAATCTTGTCGTATTAGAGCAGATATTCTTATAGTATATATAGAGAAATCTTTACCTGTTTTTCAATACATAAATCATTTTCACTAGGTGGAGTAGGCTTTGAATTGTTGTCCTCTTCTTTTACAAGTTTAACATGTTCCACCTGAAACATAATAGAGATTCCATTCATGGAAAATGGAATGAAGGTACCGAGACGTGCAATAATGATTCAATGAATTGAATTTGAAATCAATATACAAGAAGTTAATTTAAACAATTGAAGACAGGACCCGGCCCATTGAGCAGAAAATAAAATATATGTATTCTATTTTTAATAATAATCTAGATTATTGAATTGGAATTTTTTTTTTCAAAAAAAAAATTATGGCAAACTAAAAATAGATAATTGAAAGTGATAGAAAATTTAGAAACATAGAGCAGAAAATGAATGAAAATTTTTTAATCAATAGGGTGGAGAAGTCTTAAGCAACTTCATTAACTAAATCTAATATCAGAGATTTAGAATCAAATATTTCATCAATTTGTTAGAAGCTCGTAAGAAAATTGAAAATAGCAGTGGGAACATTTATAGAGATACAAAAAAAACAATATACATAAATCCCAAATATGTTATCTGATATATATAGAGGATCAAATCTGTACTAAGCAAACTTTTTGAAGATCGTTCGCTAAAGAACTGGAAAATTCACCTTGTTAATCTCTGTAAGAACACTGCCTTCAACACCATTACTAGATTTCATCCTCTTCTCTGCCTTGATCATATATACTGCCAATGTTTAGAGATCTTTCTGAAGTGTTCTTCTTTGCTTTTGAACTCTTCCCTTTGCCATTTCCATGGCAGTTTGGCTTCTTCTTATAAGAAGGGGCAGGCCAGGCCAGATTTTGACTTCTCAAAAAAAATAAAAAAATCAACCCAACTATTTACCTTATATTCTTATTGCATGTTGCAAACGCAGAAATGTCAATGCCAATAAGCATTTTTTTGGGTTTTTAATAATTTTAGAGCATCAGAAGCAGAAAAAGAATTCAACTCCAACGCTTTGAGAAAGAGAGAGAGAAGCCGAATTTCCACCGTAAACAACTAGCCTCAGTTGAAGTTTCATGCGTAATGAACGTCAGACGGCCATCGATTCCGGTCATACGTAATCCGCCACCGCCACCCTCTTGACTATGTGTGTGTAGGCCCCCTGAACCCATTGCGCCCTTTAAAATTTCTAGGTTTTCAAATATTCAGAGGATCATGCGTATACGTATACATATACATATATATATGTATGTATATATATTTATATATATTTCCTTTTAATACACAATATAAATTATTATACCCTCTTAAAAATCTATAAATGTAGTAAAATCTAGGGTAAATTAGAAGGCCTCATGAAGTTTTTCATAATTTCCTGGCGAATCCAAGCAAGTGCCCCCCCCTTAAATTTTTGAAATTTTAATTTTTTTACCCTAAATTTTTATGAAATTTTGTTTAAAAATTAGGACTCGCTCCTCAAAATTCTTTATATTTTTATAACAGGTCTTTTTAAATTTTATTTTTGTCCCTCAAAATACATGGTTTAGCTTTGTCACTGCCTATCATGAGACCCATTAATGAATCGCAACAATGAAATATAAGAGGTGGAATGTTTATTTTTATTGATTTTTTACCATCCGTAACATTAATGATGTTTTTTTTGCTGATATCATCTTTTTAAGAATATTATTCAAAATGTTAACTTTTGTCAAAAAGAATATTATTCAAATATGGGGATAATGAGAAATTATGTTGCAAAGTCTAACATAAACAATAAACTTTAGAAGAATTCAGTTAATCTACCCTAATTAAAAAATTTGCAAAGCATTGGAAAAATGAAAAGATTTGTTATTTTAATTCTAAAAGCTAACCTTAATTAACAAAACTAGCTAGAGGGATCTTTGGTATTATAAACTTCACACAATTTATAATTTTTGACATCACTTACAACTTATGCTAGTTGAAAGGCTCATGCCTTCAACCTCTTGGGTTAACTCAATTGGTAAGATACGAGAATAAAAGATTATATTAATAGGTAATTTTCAGACCATTTATTTGAACTTTTACCCTAACAGTCACAAAAATATGAGTGTTTTAAGTGTTTTCGTTAAAATCATATAAAATATTAAAGTTTGCTCTAATAGTCACATGACGTCTCCTGATTGGCCAAGACTATCGGTCTAGATCATTCAATAACTTCTCGTATTTTAGGCTTTGTTCTTGTTGTAGGGGCATTGATCTGTTTTGTGTGTGATGACTATCTGCTGGATAGTAATATCTGTCGAGGGGCTTTTTCTCTGTTTCCTTTTATTCTCGTCTTGTACAACTCTATGCTCTTGTTTACGGGAAATAAAAATATAATTAAATATTTGTTCCAACTATTTTTAGTAGGTAACATGACTTGAATGAGTTATTATTTATTAATCTCGAATGTAATGCACCCGAGTCAATGAATGACTGATAAATTAACAAAATGTACAAGATTCATTAAGTCGGATAAATTTACTGATTTATTAAGTATTCATTAGGTCGGATACATTAATTGCACCGAAAATAATGAATAATTTTTTCATTTGGAAAACTAATCTATGGACTAGCCTTCGGTGAAAAAAAAAAAACACCCCAACAAAAATTATTTTGCTAATTTTTTTATTAATTATTGTTATTATTTGGTAATTATATATAAGTGGTTATACAAATGGTGCAATTTTGTATGGTATGGACATAGAAACTACTATGGATCAAAACAAAAATCAAAGTTTGACTCAGTCAATTATTTAACAATCTACACTACACCTCTTTTTTCTTCCTTGGAAGTAGTAATATTGAAACAATTCCACCACACGCGAAAAGCATGAGAAAGCAAATTAATTAGGATGATCACTTGAAGTAGACTAATGCCTAAATCAAACCCAGAAATTGGTGGACCATCTTCTTGTTCAAGAAATTAATGATTATTTATCAATCAAATAGTCAAGAAATCACACCCAATTTGTCTTAAGGTTTGGCTGCATGCTAGCGCATGTTTGAAGTAATTAAAGTGCTATGGAATTTTAAGTTGGTCTAGATGCTTAATTGTCACTAGCTGTATACTTTATACAATTTGTTTCATACGTCTGTTCTAGTGAGTGTCGGCAATGCAAAAAATCGCGTCCAAGGAAATACTTCGATGGCAATGCGGTTTTTTTGCATCACCGATGCATACACAAATGGATTCTTATTCTAAAAAGAAAAAAATCAAGATATATTCAAGTCTTAATACGGTATATGAAACTTCCGTTATTGCGAATTTGGAAAACAAAAATTTGCACAAACTTGCCTATAATTAATATTTTAGAAAAACATTGCATCAAATTTAAAGGATTATAAGACAATATTTATATGTACGACGGAGGTCATTTCCCTCTTTTATTTATATGTTATTCTATCATGGAAGGAGTTCTAGGTTGGGGGAAGGCTATGCGTCGTATAAAATCTTCACTTGTGTAGGTTAGCATATTTTAGGTTAGGGGAAGGCTATGTGTCGTGTAAAATCTTTACTTGAGTGGGTTAGTATATTTTATTATATTTTTGTTTCTAAAAAATAAATTAATTAGAACGCTTGATATTAGAGAGTAGAACAGATGAACTCAATATTTAGACAGTGATCATCATGATACATTGAAATTTGTGTATCTTAACTATGTGTTATCACATAGGGTATTACTATGAATTTTACAGATTTGTGTGAGTCTTTTTTAACTCTAGTATTAAGCTAACAAAACAATCAATTCAAACTTTACTTATAGATAATAGCCCAAATCGTGTATAGTATAATCCAAATTAGATTCTTAATAAAAATCTATCTGTACAAAGGCTTCATAAAACCTCTAAAAAAAATTCAATTCTATCTATTGAGTCTTATTCCGTATTATTATCAATTTTTTTTTCTATCTATACGTTTAGATTTTAAAAAAAAAGATGTGACTAGAGTATTTCTCAATTGTTCGATTATTTAATAACTCTATTGTTAAAGTTTTATTCAATATATCTCTCCTACTAAATAGTATTACAATTTTGTTTATGTGTGTGTATATATATATATGTATATATATATATATATGTAAGAAACAAAGCATTGAAAATGTTCATATGTATTTCTCATTTAAAATTGTCACTTTATTGTTTAGGTTTCAAATTTTCTTGAGCCGGCCTTATAGGTTAAGACTTGCATATTTGGTTATTAATATAGGGGTTGGTTCCTACTATTTTTCAATAAATTACAAATTCTCCATTAGACTTGGCTACATAAATCAAAGGTGAGTAGAAAACCTTCTCATCTCTTTGCCGGATGAAATTTTAATCATTGTGCTTAAAAAATATTGATTTTTAAAATAAATTTTCACTAATTCGAAAGCTTCTTTGAGCATTCAAAATATGGTTCAAAAGCTGAATAAAGACTTGTCTAGAAGTGAGATTTTTTTTTTGTTTTATAAAACAATAAATTTTACTGTTTTGCAAAATAGTAAAATTTTACTATTTTTTATGGTGAGGTGGAAATAATACTGTTTTGTAACGATTTCTTTTCCTTCAAAATTTTATATGTAAATAAATCTCATTTTTTAGAATCCAAATGTATAAATTTTATTAAAAATCAATTTATATTTTGTGAATTATTTAATTTTAAAATTTAATTTTTTTTAAAAAAAACATGTTCCTTAATCTGCTACAGGCTCTTACTGGATCTCAAAGTGATATACATTAATGAGTATTTTAGTTAAAAAAAATTAAGAACTTGGGTGAAATATTAAATTTGAATTTATCAATAATATTGGTATTTTTCATAAATCTTTGACGAAATGACCCTAAATAGTATTAAATTCACATGCTTATGATTCATACATGATTATTTGAAATTCTTACACGTGGTTCAGAACAATATATTATCAATTACATGTGAGAATCAAAATGTCACAAACAACAACAACAACAATAAAAAAAAAAAAAAAAAACATTATCAGATGCCATGTGAACGCAAGAATCTTGAAATGATGGATGAACCTATCCATAGCTAGGCCGAAATGAACCAACATGATTTGATTCATGTTTTTGATTTCCACTTTTTTTTAGTTGTTGTAAGAAAGATGTGCATGTTTTTTTTTTAGCACAGTGATTGGGAAAGAAGAACTATTCTAATTATGTGTGTGTAAAATGTGAGTCGAACTCTGACTAAGGTTGTAAATGATTCAAGTTTAGTTGAGCAGTGAGAAGTTCAGTTCGTTAAAATAAATAAGTTTCAAATTGTGTTTAAACTCGATTTGTTAATTTTTTTACCCAATCTCAAACAAGTCTCTAATCGAGTTAATCGCGAGTTGAGTTCGAGTAACTTGATTTTTTTGTATAATATTAGACTATTTTTAGTTTAACAAACTGAGTTCAATCCGAACTCAACAAATTAAAAAATTTTAAAATATGTTGAAATTTGACTTATTTATCTTACGAACTAATCTTAAATGAATTTTTAATTGAATTGATCATGAGTCGAATTCGAATACGTCGGCTCGTTTTATAACCCTAACTCTGACTTATCATGTGAAAAAATACATTTCAACAAGGGCACTCAAATCGTAAGAAGACTAAAAATTAGCTTGGTTTAAATGCATTAGATATTTTGATCTAAATAAGACCTTTTTGGAATGATGATGTATGAACACATTGAACAACTGCACTCCTTGGGCTAAATCATTTTCTTGAACACATAATCCACCTAAAATCCATCAAATCATTGTACAAGAATCTTTTTTTTTTAAGGTTCAATTTCTCTCGAGATGGCAAGGGAGGTGATCACCTCATCTGCTACGATTTGACCCACACAGCTTGATGGAGATTGGTGACATATATATATATATATATATATATATATATATTCCAGACGCAACTTACACATGAATTTATCATCATTATGAGGGGAAAAAAGTAAATGCCAATTTTTCAAACAAAAAAAATAGAAATTAAGTATTTAAATTAAAAAAAAAAAAGTGCTATGTATTAGTCAAGGATGGAGTCAAAAAAAAATTTTGGAGAGGGATTAGAATTTTTTTTAGAAGAATTAAAGCGTGAAATTTTTTTTTTTCATGTAAATTTTTTTTAGCAGGCTAAATTTAGATGAAATCTTTTAATTTATTTTGCAAAATTTAGAAGAGAATTTATTTCTCAAAATTAAAGGTAAAATTTAAATAATGTTTTTTAAAATTTCACTATAAAATCTATTATATATAGCATCACTTTATTTTGATTTTAAAAAGTGTAAATTAGTGGAAGAAAGAATCAAAATTAGGAGAAAAATAGGTAATTTTTAATATTCAGAAATACTCATAGATTAATTAATATGTTCAATGTATTAGAAAAAAAGTGTTGCCGACGTTGAGACGTGAGTGCCTTTTCTCAACCCAAACTCGGTTGAAATTTTAAACCTCTTTCCCAACATCGTCTGAATGACTCTCATTGATTAGGGGGAATTGGGCATTTAATCATCTCATTGATTGAAGATTAAAGATGAAAAGGGAATTTTTTATTTTAAAAAATGTTGAACCAAAATGATGTCACATTGGGTAAGGGTAACATTGTTATTTTTGTAAATAATTACTTTATTTTTTTCAAACTCTCTCCATGAGAATCCTAAGTCCAGACCAAGACTCTGGAAATTACCCAATACCCCCACCTCCACATGCCTCTTCCGGAGCTTGACCTCCCCCCTATAGATGACCAGGATAAACACTTAGGAATGACAACGAGACAGGTTTGAGGCGCGGTGACCTTTCCCCAACTCCGACTCCGCTTATATTCTCCGCCCCTAACCCTATCCCGTCTCATCCCCATTTAGAGGTTTATCTCAACCCCGACTTCGTTTATATTCCCTAACTTCAACCCGTCTCATCCCAAACCTCGATATATATATATATATATATATATTTTTTAAGTAAGTTAAAACTTTTATTTTGATAAGTAAATTATTTTTTTTTTTTTGCTAAAATAACTAATACAAGAAAAAAATATGAGTGTGATATAAAAATTTTAAAACTAATTTTATATAGTATTGTTTATTGGTAAATATAGTACATATAAGAATAAATAAAAAAACTTAATATATAAACGGGACGGAGACGGAGACGGGGGCGGGGGCGAGGTGATCATCCTCAAAACCCGACAGCATTCTGACACCGTCCCAACCTCGTTTATAAGTATCTCATACATGTTCCATAAGGGGCGGGACAGGTCCCTGATAGGATGGGGCAAATTGTCATCCCTAAAAACACTACCTCGAGAAGTTTAAGCCCAGCTTGACCCAAGGTTAGAAATTATTGTAGCCGAAAAGTGGTAAGAAGTTCTTAAAAAATAAAAACAACTAAAGAAGCATAAGAAATCTCAAATGTTATGGAGGTTTTAAAGTTCAAACAATCACAGTATTTTTCAAAGTGATACTAATTAAATTTTCTGAATACGAGAGTTATTTTATGAATTTGTTATATAGGTGTGACGATTTTTATGATTTTGACATTATTATGAGTCCCACTTGAATTGTGTCTCGCGTGAATCTCATAAAATATTAAAATTATAAAAATCGTCATATCATGTGACGGACTTATGAAATAATCTCACACCATGGGATTCATTATGATAACGTGTGCAAGACCTTTTGCTTGTATCTAGAGTGTGAAAATTTATTTAAAAAAATTATTATATATAACATTTTCCTTTTTCATCGTGTTGAAAGAAAGTTCAGAAATAAAATAGTACCAAAAAATTTTATGATCACAGATATCAAAATATGACATATGAAATAAAAAAAAAAATACTATATATCTTCTGATTATTATAATATAAAACATATATCACATGTAAGTTTTTGATACGTATGACCAGAACTCTCGATACTACTTTTATAACTAAACGTTTTCCACCATCACCAATACTTTACCCAAATTAGCTTGGCTTCGCAGCACATATCACATCATCTTCTTTTCAGTCATTAAAAGGAACCATTCAAGTCTCTCAAGAGACATATAAACTGTTCATGAAATGTATTGGATGTTCTTTGCACTTCCAACTTGAAAGTAATTAAATTTTATAGCTGTGGTCTAAGATGTTGAACATGTCCTAGTCCCTCAATTGAACCAGCTACCAAATATAATATATGTGCCGAGTAATACACACACACACACACACACACACATCTATTTAAGGCAGAATATGATAATATCTCCATCTGCACTATCACCTTTCTAAATTCTTCACAACTTTCATAGATGTGAAGAGCAATCAGGACCATTCTTCAACTGCTACGTGCACAAAAAAAAAAATAAAAAATTAACTGCAGAGTTTTAGAAACAGAAAAGTATGGAAGTAAATTCATTTGCAAAGATTTTATTAAATTGTGGCAGATGAGAAAACCATAAAAGATAAGTTTATTTAGACTGAATAAACTATATATATCCATTATTTTTTGGTGAGGGATTGTGTAAATCTTGAGTTGTTGACAAGGTGGGGTAAGCTTACAGGGGTATAATATTACAGATAAATGGTGTCTGTCTACTGATGGCAAATAAATAATGAATCTCAGCAACATTAAGTTTGTTTCATTGTAACCTAAAAAATACGGGTTCAAGTTATAGAAAAAGCATTTTAAGTTCTCATCCTAACAGACTGTAGGGGAATGGAAAAACAAATAGAGTAGATGAAAAGGTTGAACAGTGGAAAGCAGCAGAGATGGCTGAACAAACAACTGAAAGAAAATCTTCATTTTACACTTTGTGAAGCAGACATGCATAGTTTGATCTAGCCCTGCAACCAAGAACACCCAAAAAGAAGACTAGATCTTCTTATATATGTCTTTGTCATATGTGGTTCACTCAACAGGTCTGACCTAACTCTCTCTATGAGGTAAGGTACACCCTTTATGAGAGTATCTATATTAATACAGAGGAGAGGGGACCTAGCTACCATGTTAGAAAAGTCCTAAGAGTCTCAACCATCATTGACTCCATTCAGAATAGCTGCTCTACACAATCCTACAACATCCCAGATTACTGCTCCTAACTAATAACACTCTTTAACCTCAGCGATAGCTTGGTTAGAAATGTTAAGAGGAATAAATGCCGACAGAGGTACAAGTCCTTGGGGGTCACCCTCCCGCATATCCGAAGGCTGTGTGAAAACAATTGCAGGACGCTTTAGGTTTATAATCTGGTCACACATCCAAAGGACTCAGTTGGTGAAGTAAATTTTCTGGGTTATCAAAAATAAATAAACTCTCTTTTAAGGCTAAATTTTTAATTAACTTTTTCGCAATCTTAAAACAAATCCACAATCAATATAAGCCCACACAATATAGAAAAATTCCAACAATTGTATATTGAAATGAAATAAAATGAATTTTAAGATCAACCAAAAGAAACGCGAATTATAAGCACTTGAGTAGAAAATTAGCCTTGAATATGTTTGTAATCATATGTCTATATATTCCAATAAGCCAATCTGAAATCACCAAAACAAAGCCACTCACTCTAAAATAATTGGAATCAGATGTTGGAGTTCTTAAAAACGCATGCATATATAGAGTTTGTTTCCATTTGCTTAATCTAGATTTTCTTGCATGATAAATATTCAAGAAATAAGCACCCTAATTTAGGTTTAGCTTCTTAATTAAGTCAATGATGTGATTCTTACTCTGACTTGTCACAATTCATAGGCATTATCTCAGTCCAGCTCAATATAATTTAATAAACGTTTATAGCTTATATATATATATATATATATATGTGAATCTAAGATATCAACTGTCCATAAATTAATCAAGAAGTCTGAATCTAACACTAAATCAATGACATGATGGTCCACTTGCATTTGATATAAATATATATATATATATGGGAAGTGACTAGAAATATTATTAATTAGTAAACTCAAGTCGTAGTTTATCATATTGTAATAGGTCAATAAATGATGAAATAACTATATAAGCTATTTAAAAATAGGATTATCTCAGCTTAACTCTGAATTAGATGAGACTTGACCTCATGAACATATATATTAATTTAGGACCCTAAAGAGCAACTTGCTCAATGTGATTGGATTGCTGTTATAATTATCAACTACTTTGGTTGCACAAGTTCAGCTTTCATTATATGTCTACTTTATGGTTAACTATCACTATCCATTTTCATGGAAGTCAATGCAATTTTATTGTTTAGACACTATGCTTTAAACTAGTTTGAGGGGAGAGAACAGTTTGTTTGAGAGGCAATTTTTCTCACTCAATTTCATCATTCTTAGACAAATATCAGTAGGACTAGCTATTTTATATTTATATATATATATATATATATATACTGCCTATATAATATATAAGGATTGGTAGTCAAGAGAAAATGACACTTTTGTCCTTCAGTTGTTAATTCTCTTTTTTTTTACTCCCTCGAGGTGCCTAATTTGCAATTTTGTCTCTTGGTGCCTAATTTAAGCTTTTGTCCTTCATTTATTAATCTCTTGTGATTTATTATACCTCTATTTATGAGTTATTCATGATATTCATCATTAATTATAAAGTCAGTTATTATATTATTCTCACGTCGATTACTATATCGATCTTATCCTATTACACACATTATATTTGTGATTGTTTCTTCTATTATATATAAAAATATATGTGCTTCTTATTCTTTTGTAGTTATAATGTACAGTTAAAAAATAAGTGTTGTGAATCAAATCAAACATGTGCATGACACTAGCGTGTGTGTGTGTGTGAATTTTATTACTTTGTGTCTAAAAATGAGAAGATATAATTAGAAAAACCGTTATGTATAATATTTTCTTGTGTGTTATGGTATGGTGTGTCCAAACTCCATATTTGGGCTCATATTATTTCAGAATTAAGCCATTAACAACAAGGTCAGGCAAATGAAAGAGCAATATTCCAAGTGTAAGCATCATCAACATTGTGCTGTAAACCCTAAGGCCAGGGTCAGCTAATAGCTCGGTTAGACGGGCTAGAGGAATTCAGTACTATACAAGTGCTCTTGGGGCCACTCCTCCTGCAAACAAAGCTTGTACGAAATAGTCGTGTAAGGAGGCCTTAGTTTACAATCCGGTCAGGTAACCATCGGTTCCAGCTGGTAGGATCAGTTCCGGGTTATCCGAAAAAAAAAAAAAAAACCATTGTGCAGTTATTCAATAGCAACAGTTTGCAATTGCAAAACTTTTTCTGCTTTCTGTAACAAAATAAATTATGACAATTATAAATTGTTGGTTAGGTGGACAAGTAAACCTAAAAGACTGACTCTTTGTCACTGATAAGTGAAGTCTAAACTGCTCCTGGGAAGTTACAGAAAATCTGTTTTATATATGTTCACTCTAAACTTTCTTTTTTATTTCACACAACTCCACCATTCATCTCAATTTTTGGGCCCAACATTATTAATCTAGAGAGTTTTCAAGTTAAAAATTATATATAAAAAAAAATTGAGAGAAATTGTCAAAACAAGGAATAAAATTGAACACAAACAAATTACTTATTTCAAATTGTCAAAGCAATGACTTGTTGGACCCTTGGATGCAGAGTTCACACCCAGCCAGCACATAGATGACAGATGGAGTAGAACTATTATAGAATCAAAATATTCTGTCTCTAGTTGTTGGGTTCGTAATAAAAAACAAGGCCAAACTCAGAGGGAATCCCCTTTAAGACTTGAGCCCAAAGGGATTCTCTTTGGTGGTCCACTTGAGACTCATCCAACCTACGCATTGCACGAATGTCTTGGAGACTGCCCCAAGATTTGAACTAGAGCCTTAGGAATGACTCCCCGAAGCCCTTCCCAGCTGGGTTGTTGGGTTCTCAATCAAAATCACACATACTAAATAGAGAGCATAAAGCTCTACTGGTTGAGCCCTTTGATTGGACTTAAATCAACCTTATCATCCCCTAAGAAACACATCTTTTAAATAAACATGATATAGATGGAAAAGAAATCTAAAGAAACAGGTTTTAGCTGCAAAAGTATAGACTCCAAAATAGCTTTTTTAAAGACATGGATTCAAAAACATGATATTTGAACTTCTGTTGCAATTAACAGAGCTCCAAAACATACAAAAAGGGTATCTATAACCCATCTGTAAAGCAAAATTGGGATATGCTCGTATAGAAGTCCTAACAAGAGAGGTTAATTATTATCTTAATCAAGAATCTTTGTAACTTAGTGGGCTATCCTTGTATGCATATAATAGATCAAGAAAACTATAGCAGCCTTGTTTCTTTCACCCATGAAAATGACAAATAAGTGTCTGTTTGGTAACACTTTCAAATAATTTTTTTTTTTTACTTTTTTTTACTTAAATAAGCAAAAAATTAATAGTGTTTGATTTATTTTACTTTTTAGAGATGATTTCTCACAGATAAAAAAAAAAATCAAGTAGTCAGTGGAGTTGATAGTCCCACATTTTTCAATTGAGCGATTTAAAAAAAGCAAAATGCACCACATATTACTCTATCAAGACTTTCAAATTCTCACAAACTGTAAACTAGTCCTCAACTAAAAAAGGATACTTAAAGAATTGACCAATAGGTTGTTCATAAAACTAATCAACATATCATAAGAAGTTGAATAACAAAGGAAAAAAGGAGAATAAACAAAGGAGAACAAAGAGCATCCTTCAATACAAACTTAAATTTTTCCTTCTATATATCTCTCATTTTCTTCTTTTGTTGATATGTACACTAACTATAGAGAAACCAATAGGAGGAAAATAGTTGCCTACTTGCCTTACAGCTTTTGCTGTGAATGATAGCAGCAAGATGGGCAACACTGGATGGAAAAGGCCAAGGAGAGACCAGGAAAAAAAATTAACTCTCCACAATTTTTGGGCCTCTGTACACAGCTTCTACCGCAACAAAGTCCTTGGGGTTCTCCCTCTTTTCCAGCCATGCATATCCTTCTGGACCCTGCCTCACATCCTCGGATACTGAATCCGCGTCACCTGAAATAAAAGAAAATGTTACAGAGAACACATTAATCAAGGTTTCCATGTCAGAATTCACTAGTATGTACCTGACATAAGCATCTACTTGAGTGTATAATTACAGATAAGTAGATTGAGATACTAAACTAACGTCTAAAGTCACACTAAACATATAACAAAAGTAGGAACAGATTCTTTCCTCAGGAATTCAGAGGCAGGGCTGATCCCAGCAATAAAAGTTTTCTAATGCGCAATCATACCATCAGTTCAAAATTAATTAGTGTCATTGTACCTGCAAAACTGCTGTATGGGAAATCACGGTAATACGTACAAGGTCACCATTCTGCATCAGAATATGGGGGGCCCAGCACATCTAGCACTGCACATGATGTCAATGCACTGAAACAGTGTATGTTCCCACCTGCAGCAGGATAAGCATGGAAGTTTTGCATGGTGCTCTGTAAATAGAGTTGTTCTCAACCTTGGCCACATGGATCCCAGGGGGGCGGACTGCAGAAAGCCAGAAACCATAAACTACAGTATATTATTTATGGGATAAAATATGTGACATACAGGAGAAAGTTAAATAACAGTTCTTAAAGGAAGACACAGTAAGATAACTGATGATTAAGACTGAGTAGATCCGGGGCTGGCTCGATATAAGTTGAGGCTTAATGCAATAATTTTAAATGAGGCTTTTTATCTTTGATATTATAATATTAACTAATTGTCTACGCAATAAAAAATATAATACTTGCAAACAAAACAAACACTTGCATTAAATAAATGCAAGATTACTAATAAGATTTTTATATCCAAGGTTTGCTAACATATTGTTTTCAATAGAAAATATAACTAATTTATTTAATCTTTCTTGTGACATAGCCAATAGTAAGTAAGATAATACTTGCAAACAAAACAAACACTCTTTATAATGAAAGACTATACTAAGAATAATATAAACTAAAATGTAAAGAAAAGAATATTAGAACCTGGCATTTTGAGGGGATTGTAGAAATGTTGTTTGAAATATATAAGGGGGGAGAAAAAGAGGAAGAGAAGTGAGAAGAAGAAGAGGAGGTGTGAGAGAGAAGAAAAGCAATAAAAATAAAAGGAAGATGAATGCTTTAATTTATATATATATATATATATATATATTAAGATGCGTATGACCATACATTGGTGTGTGAAAAGCCTCTCCAAAATTTTGGAAGTTATTTATATTTGTTTAGTTTGTTTGTTAGCTAATACGTTGGGCTCACACTTAGAATAGTTAAAAATCATAAAATGGCAAAATTTTAACACTTGAACCCAAGTTTAAAAACCTTTGTGGGCCTTCTCACTTCTTTGGGGCCTGAGGCAACTACCTTAGTGGCCTAACAGTTGAGGTGGCGTTAAGTAGATCATATGATGTGTTTTTAATGAGATGCAGCATTGTGGTTTTTAGTTGAACATTTCTTTGCCCAAACAAATTAATACATTGACTGATGTCATACAATAGAGTGGCAGAACAAATATAGAAAGGTTGTGGGCCCAATGATGATCAAGAAGTCTTTTTGGTCCAAAAGAAAGTACCCATGGTATTACTTAGAGTCAATATATATGTTTATGTTATATTAATTTGCTGCTAAACAAATCTATTTATATTTTATTAAATTTTTTATGAGTTGGTCATTTTGGCAATTTCCATATTTGTTGGACTTGGGCTATAGTTGTTGTCTCTAGATCTTATTTCGAGTCAAGTCATATTATTTGAGTTTTGTTTGAAGTCTTAATTAGTCTAGAATAATAGTCAATATTTCTTAGTTCCTTATTTTTAAAATCATAATCCTACTAAGAATACAAAAGTCCAGGCACCTCTAAATATTGATTAATCTCCTCATTTTCGTGAAGTATATGGTAATTTGATATGATGTTTATGTAAACTCAACTCAACAAAGCCTTATCCCAACTAGTTGGAGTCAGCTATATGAATCCTATCTCGCTATTCTTCTCTATTTGTCATTCTCTCCATTAGACCGTACATTATCATAACTTTTTAACTACCTCTACCAAAATTAATGTGGCTTAATCCTTGAGAGGGTAAAGCAGAAGATGCATCTCCTCCTCCTAGTCTAATTTTCTAAACTTTCCAAGCTTAAAAACTAACACAATGAGATCCAAATTAGCTCCTTTCTACGCTCATAAAATCTTATTTTACAAGCCCAATCACTAGACCTGTTCAAAATCCAATCCTAGCACCCAAAATAACACAAATCAACTACAAGGCAGCAAGTTGTGGTTAACAGCACCCAGGACAACCCAGCAACATATCCTTTCCTTACCTAGTTCAGTCCCCAAATCATTCTCCCTTTCTCACATATATTACGAACCTTAGAGCCTAATATTTTTAGTCAATATTTTGCCTAAAAAATCAACAAACAACAACATACAACTCCTAATGTGGGTAGTAAAACTTGTAGGAGATTTCCTTCACATTCTCCTACATCATTCAACATTAAAGTATAAAAAAAAGAAAAAATTGATGTGATGAAGTTTAATAAAAACAAATAAAAATTATAAAATAAAAATTCTTATAATTATGCATTAAATAAAATGACCTACAAGTTCTCCCACTCCCCTACAACCGTGAGGAAAAATTAAAATTCAAGACCCTAATGCGGCATTTCTGCATCTGTGACAGTAGATAGATATAATTTTCAAAGAGGTTCATACCACCACTTTAATACAATTACTTTACTTATCAAAACTGAGGTTTATACCACCACATGATTTTATTTATGAGATATGAGTCACATACAAAGATGAATACATGAGACCATTAGAACATCTAAACCATCCGATCCATCATATATTTACAAAATTACATAATAATGTGCTTAAATAAGTATGAACTCATCCCCAAAAAGTGATGCATGCGCAGAGGCGGATCTACCTATTGCCTGCCGCTTTGGGGGGGGGGGGGGGGGGGGTCTGTAAGAAACCCTCTTAAATTTCAACCCCCCCCCCCCCCCCCAACCAAAACACACACACACACACAACTCTAGTATCTAGATTATCCACTGAACACACAAACAGAAGCACAAAAAAGTGACAGCCCAGGAAATTAGCACTTGGGACTATATGCAAAATGAAGTTATAAATAAGGAGATCTGGTTGCGAAAAACTTACAGTGAGACAGGTTGAGATTCACATTCCTAATATCTGATACATCAGTCACCCAGTCATATGATTTGATGTGGATGGACCCGAAATAGCAGTTTATTGAAAACAGTCATACCGGGATGATTGTGAAGTGGGATCACAGCAGGTGGTGGCAAGCAAAAGATCCCAATCTACATTTACCCAGAAATGGTAAAATAAGTAAATTAATAACAATTCCCGAAGGAAATAAATGATAACTCATAACAACACATCAAATAAGCTACCATACCGAGAATTTATTGCATCCATAGAGGTGTAGCTATGTTATCAAAGGGTCTCTTTCAGCCTTAGTTTTTCTAAAATACAGCATCTCTTCATCAAGTCCAACATCTGCTGGTTCCATGCTATCTACAGATGTGAAGTCATACCTCTGAGCAGCATGAATACAAGAGGTAACACGCCAATAAAATAATAATAATTTGTGCATTATGAACAAGTAAACCTTTGTTTCTATGTTCTAGATATCACAAGAATCCAAAATAACTATTCTAGTTTTGAAAAGCATAAAACTACGTTTAGTTGTGATAGGAAAGATCTGAGGGTTTGAATAGCACAAAAGTTTCAGTTTGACATGAAAGTGGAAGGTCAGATGCCTTTTTCTTGCTTTTTCACCCCACCCCCAAAAAAAAAAACAACTTTCAGCTTTCCTGAGAAAGATAAATGTCACTTTCTCTCTAAACTCTCCAGCTAATTGAACAGTGCCTGAGAAAAATTAGATGTCCAAGAAATCAGAATAAATATAGTAAAATTAAGCATGCTCTCTATCTACAAATGTAAGATGCACACAAGCATTCATATCAACATCGTGCCTGTAAAGTCCTCACTCCTCAATCTAAAGCTAGCTGGAAAGTATTGCCTCTCATCTTAACAAAGCATCTAAGCCAATACACAGAACTGTTTTTTATTAGAGACGTTTCACTCTGTTCAGACTGCCAGCATGTAAGATTACAAGAGAGAGAGAGAGAGAGAGAGAGAGAGAGAGAGAGAGAGAGAGAGAGATCATCTAGAATAGAGGAGAAAAATTAACAGTGCATGTAGCAACCCTCATCTCTATAAACTAATGGCAGAATGACACATATCCAAATTTCTACTTCTATGATCATGCCAAATTTTCATTGGCTGCCAACTAGTGATGCATATAATGTTCCCAACAAAAAAGGTTCATAAATCTTAAAATGTCAGAAGAGTTCGTGTCCATTAAATCTTGTTATGAAAAATCATCATAGCGAAAAATACTTTGTATACATCAAAGCATAAAATGCACGCCCCAATTTTAAACCAATAAACAAACTGTATCAGCAGATATTGCATCTCTTGGTAGTAAGAGTAGAGTCGGAAGATTGTAATTGTATAGATTTGTGCTGCCTCTAAGGCATTCCAATGCAATTTATGGTTGCATACACATTGTGGTACCTATAAAACTCTCTCTCTCTCTCTCTCTCTCTCTCTCTCTCTCTCTCTCTCTCCCTCTCTCTCTCATGCACGCACATACTAAGGTTTCACAATTTGTATAGCCAAGTGAGATTTATCATTGCCTTGTAGATATAGGTCCTTATATAATGTAGGCCCAAGATCTCCAAGGAAGAATCATTTGAACTTCTCAGTCAGGCCAAATCAACTCTAGAGTCTAGACTCCTTTACCCCAACTACTGAAATTAATTGGATGAATCATGTTTTGCCATTTGCTATCTCTAGGGGCATACAATTTCTTGAATTACACATCAATCTTCTCTCTCTCTTCCTCTCTCTCTCTCTCTCACAGGTAAGTGGCTCTCAAGATAGGAGTTGAACTTGGGACCTTGGGATATTACCTAAGCCTCTTCCCAACTCATCCAACCCCAAGGGTTCACACTTCACATCAATCTTTTCTCAGAACCTCAATCTAAACCCTCTTCAGTCTCTCATTCCTTTGACCTTGCAACAACTTCAACCTAAACCATGTGAACCCTTCTCACTAGTGCAGTTGTAGGTGTTTATTGCACCTGGCCAATCTACCTTAACCAAAATTCCCCACATCATGTCCCAATTGATGCTACCCAATTCTGTTCTGTATGTTATTATGCCCTGTCTGCAATTTAGAATATCTTCCATTTAGAGTTTTCAACTAGTAACCCACAAACAAACAATGAATGACAATGATGTCAGTGAAGCATATACAATGGAATTAAAAAACGTTTAGCTTAAGAAGTTGATTGGTTTCTTTAGCCGTATCAAACATCGAAACTCTATTTCTCCGAGAATCAAAGAGAGGAGAACATTATTAGATTCAAGCAATTATGAAATATCAAAATCAGATGATAGCTTAGAAGATAAACCATCATAAGTTGAACCAAGACATTCCAAGTATTGGAAAATCAAGCAATGGAAAAACCTAAGTCACAAATCCAAGACATACCCATATTCGGTGGAAGTGCTGAGAATCACATAATATCAACAAATAAGCAGAAAGTTGAAATCGAACATATCCAGAACCAAGGACAAGCGTTGGAACAAAACCAGCAACCCCTGAGGCAAAGACCTCCTTGCACGTCTCGTAGAGACTTTGGACTGCGCTCGACATCGAATTCTTGGGAGCTTCCTTAAGGGGATAATTGGAGGTGGGTATGACGAGAAACACTAGAAACTGCGGATTTCTGCTGAATGGGGTGGATGAAATATAACCAAGAAAGCAATATCACGACATGCTCCAGGAGAGGTCCGACTAGTTTTGAAGAAAAGAATAGAATGAAGAGAGGGAAAGGGTGGAACAATATATGAATAATGTTTGGGTTGGACTCATTGGTGGATTGCCATATCTATGTATTTGTGTGTATGCGTATGAGAGAGATAGAGAGAGAGTTATGAAAATTGGTTGCTTCATGGGGCTCTTGAGGGTCATTTTAAAAAGGAAAAGAGAAATTATTGAATGGCTCAATGGCCCAGCTGTCAAATATATAAAAATTATTTTTAAAAAAAAAACTTAAACATATTATACACACGATAATTAATTGGTTGAAATCATTTAATAATTTTTCAAAAAAAAAATGTAATAATTCGAAAGTATATATTTTTAGCAAATAAATCATATGCCTGTGGACCATCCGATAATTACTTCATATAAAAAGAACCAGAGTCTAAAACTTTGTTAAAATATTACTTTCTCGTCAATAGGAGGAATTTAGAAAACAAAGGACTTACAAATTAATTAGAGGTTAGTTTAATTGGCCACCATTGTCAATCTCACGAAAAAGAACTATTAAATTCAAGTCTCACTTCTCTTAGCTAAGGGATGTAAATATTATTTATACTTATGGTTAATTTGTCTATTCAAAACCAATATTTTAAAAGCTTTTGTTATTATTAAATTGTTTCTGAATAGTGCAAGAAACTAATGGATTCAAGTCTTACTTCTTTCAAATGAGGGATATAGACATTATTTCTACCTATGATTGATTTATTTGTTTAAGACTCAAACTAATGAGTTCAAGTCTCACTTTTTTCAATTGGGAGATGTAGGACATTATTTATATCTATGGTTGATTTATTTGTTTAACACTCATATTTAAGATACTCTTGTTACATTATGTCTGAATAATATAAGTATTCACTTTCTACACAATTGTCATGAATACTGATTTTCCTATCCACATCGTTGTATAAAAAAAAACAGGGGCTATGCTTAATGTAAAATAGCCTTTTATTTTATTTTTTTCCACAGTAATTAACCGTTTGGTTTGGTACAAAGAAAGATTTTTTTGGGGGGGTAATTTGATAAAAGAAAATATCATAATAGAAAACATAATACCTCATTTATTTTTTCTACCATTCTTTCTATTTTTGTATATCTTGGTCCTGACCGAACATTAAAAAGCCAGGATTTTATTGACAATTGACAATGGCTAGGTAGTCTTTGCTCTTCTAATTGGCAAGTCACAAATCCAAAAGCAATTTTTTTTCATTCCAAATTTTATTTCCTTTATATATTTTTGTAACCATACGTACATATATATACATATAAATATATGTATATATAGTTGATGGGCAATGAAATTTACCCCCCTTTTTTCTCCTTTTGTAATTTTGAGTAGATTCTACTACATCAATTACATGATCATAGAGTTTATAGACAGATTCATGAATTAAGTTTATAAAACAAATCAATCTCAAATAATCAACTCATCAGTTTAAAAAAAAAAAAAAAAACTTATCCCCTTGAAGCCTAAAAAAACTTCTCCATTGACAAGGAAAGCAGCAAAACAAGAATAAAAGTTGTAACATGTTAACTTTAAAATCCAGTGAATGATGATGATAACAATCATGAAGTATGATAATAATTGATCATTTTGTTCAAAGAATAATATTACGTAACTCATGCATGTTTGTTCAAAAAAAGTGTTTGAATAAGATGACTGATATAATAGATAAAATAATTTAAAAAAAAAATTAATATAATAACAATCAATGACTATCTTTTATTCAAATAAAGATGTAAACAAACATATATGAGCCATAAATCACCCCTCTTGTCCAAAAATGAGAACCCCCCGTTCTGGCAGTAGTTGAAATCAATGAATTTATTGATTTGACAACAATAACAGTAATAGTTAGAAGTGTTATTTATAAATTATTATAAAACTTTACAAATATGAACCTTAAGAAAGATCATTCCAATTTATGGCAGCTGATAAAAGTAACAAATCACTAAACTTGACTTCCATGTCAAAGAGGTAGGAAATGCCAAAGGATGGCCCCACCCCAGGCCTTGTAATCAATCAATCAGATAAAAGAAGTAATGAGGAAAATGTGAAATTACTTATAATTCACATTGATTTGATTAGATTTTGATGGCTCCAACCTTTGTAATCAAGATAAAATATGAGGTAATCAACTTACAGAACAAGGAAACACAAAAAAGAACTGCCAAAATTTTTGGGAGGTTTTTCCCATTAAGAGGCAAATATAGCACAAAAAAGCTGATGAGATCACATGAATGGGGATGCCTAACACGAGGGCAAGGGTAGAAAATCAAAAGGGCATCCTCTACCAATGTAATGGGCAATCCAACACTGAAAACTACCCACAATTATCTGTTCCATTCAAGTTCTGCAACAGATCTTCGATTTGCATTATTCACACGGCTTGTATCTTCTGGCTTTATGGAATTTGCAAAGGTGTGCCAACCTAAAAGGTATGGCACTATAAACTGTGGAGAACCACACATCAAAATATATCAGATAAGACAATAGTGTTGCATGCACAGACGACAGTTATGATTCGCGAGGACCACGAGAAAGACAACTAAATGTATAAAACAACTGACATAAGAATGCTAACTGATGAGCCCTTTTGTGTTGATAACCCTGGCAATTCCTGACCACAAAACTGGTTGGTAACCCACAGTCGTTCACCACTACAGTCACTCAAATATCTCTTCAAAGTATCCCGTGTACAGAACACGAACCCATCAACCTTTCATGGCAAGGAATAGCCATGGCTTCGACTACATGCAATTTTTTAAATGATTAAATATAAGGATGACAGAAGAGAACTTCCATTGGAAGTCTTTACAATCAATGGACCAGGATCCCTCTCCCTTGTTTCTCATGCCTCTTTAACATCATAATCAAGAAGTTCAATTGACTCTTTAATGCAATTAAGAGGGGTAAAAAAATAAAAAATTATGTAGAGTGGTGTATCTTACATTGAATGCTGAGATGAGAATGGTGTACTCTGCTTTGGTAATAGGGATATAAATGCTCTCATCCTATGTTTATAAGCTTGTTTTGAACACCTTCAAGATATCCAACAACAAAACAGTTAGATCACAAAAGAAAAATTCTCTTCAAAAATCACTGCCAATGTATTGAGAAAACAAGAGGATTACTGAGATTAAAGAAATGGCCAGAGCCATCCGGAAGGGGCTCTACCTTCAAAACCTTCCTCACCCTACCCTCCTCGCTGCAATATACAAACAATATACTTGATATTTTAAAATGATAAAAAATTACTAATATAAGAAAGAGCTGAATCTTTAGATTGCTACCATCTGAGCTTTTTTATAGACATGTCAACCATGTAAACTACAATTAATGAGAAGCATACTGAACTTCTTAATGATGACACGCTGAGTCCAATTTATCAACATATTTCTGTGTCAGGAACAGATTGGCAGTGCATATTTACAAAGCATACTGCAAATATTGGGGTTTTCAAGTCACAAAACTCCATTAGAATAAATTGATGAAATTGTGAAGCAACAAAAGGTACGTTATATGAATGGGCTCCAAACAGATTCAACAGAAGCCAATAGCTCAAACCTAAAATGATGGACCCAGTTTTAATTAGATGCGTTTAGTCATTTATTGAAAGCAATTAACTACAAGAAAAACCCCTTTGATTTTAAAATATTTCATAGCCCTTGTGTAGTTGTGATTGTCTAATGTCATCGTTCCTATGGTCTTAGAAATCATACAAATGAAGAGATTTCATTGCAGTTTCAAAAAGAAAAAAAGGAAAGAAGAAAAAAAAAAGTGTAAAGCAACAGTTTAGCCAATAGCAAAAAGCTTTGCACATATTGCGTTATATCAGGCAGGGCATACGAACAACGTGATTGAGATAGATACTAAAACCATACATCATGGATGCTGGATATCACTAAATCAACTCTTAATCTTTTTCTTTCCTTTTTTTTTTAAAAGTATATCAGCTGTTAATCCTTTTTTTAAGACAAAGTTTGAGGTCTTTTTAGCACATTACTGTGACAAGTTATATTTACTTCTACAGCAATATTAATACACAAGCAAAATCACATTTATTTGATACATGTATTCTCATCCAGAATATAAATCATTCTCATAGCATTTCCATTATGATTCAACATGCAATTGTTGAGTTATAAAATCTTTCCCTTGTGGAATCTAATTAGTGATTATGGACCATAAGAAGACGAGAAGTGTATCACTAGAAGTGCACAGAGACACAGACAAAGTAGGATTAGCTGAAAGCACAGGCAACAACATGAAGATACATAGGTTGTACTATCATATAAAATCTATAATTGGGACTCGGGATGAAAAAAATGCAGGAATCTCAACTTTCATTGAAAAGTACTCATTTGCAAGTTGAAAAACAAACTACAAGTCTCCATATAGTCTATAGAAAAGATAGTACCTTTTTCCTTTGAAAGGATCGTGAAAGAATTCACAAGAATCCCTTGGACCAAGGCTAATTAGAGTTCCAATCTCAGTCACTGACAGCGAGAATACCTGAAAAAAGGTGCAAAATCAAACAAAATTGAAGTTTTCATCATCAGAATCAAACCACGACTTTGCAGCTAAATTCAGCAGTCTGTTCTATTGCTTTGCTAAAAAGAATTGACATTTCATTACCTTCCTTACTATGGAAAAACACCGTTTTTAGTTCATTTTTGGGTACCCATATTCCAGTCAAACTCATTGGCTAGCACAGCCAATCCCCTTTCTACACCCGAAAAAAATTAAACAAAAAAACAATCCCACTGAAACTTCATGCAGCTGGGACTCATCATGTTGAACTTGGAACCTAACCAAGCTCGGTTCAGTTTGCGTTAATTTTCCAGCCAAGCTATAGGCACTTCCTCTAACAAAAGAACTATAGCCATTTCCTGATTTCCATTAATAATTAAACAATTTCATGATTGTATTATTGGCTTCAATGTCAAGCGAGCAACTAAGGAAAACCGTTAACACACTTCCCCAAAACCATAGAAGCAGAGATCACCTGCTTTCTGCTCCAGTCATATTGACGAACACCAGCTGCCGGAGCAAACTGAAGCAACACATAACCTTCCTTGGACAGCTTAAACGCCCCTGACTGCACAATAGACCAAACTATCACATGAAACTAACAAATTAACATTAGGAAAAAACAAAACTCAGAACCTCGCTCTTACCGCGAATAAAATCAATCAAAACATACATCTAAAGGCACAAAACCCGGAGGCCGAGGCTCCACCGTAAGAGCTGCCTTCCCTTTGTATATCGAGTGACCGACAAAAATCCTAGGCGGCAAGGTCACCACTACACAAATAAACAAAGAAATTAACCCTCTGTTTGGTTACCCGGAAAATGAAAGAGAAGAAAGAAAGGTTAATTACCTTCTTGTGGAGCGAAAGAAGAGTCATTTGGGGCAAACCTCTGTTGTCGTTGTTCGAAGTATTCAGATTGGCGGCATTTCAAGGAGAGTTTTCGTTGTGGAGGTTTAGTTGTAAAGAGATAGGAAGTGTTAGGGCTGAAGCGAGTGGCTGTGAAGGAGTCGTAGGAGGAGGAGAGAGATTGGTGAGAGAGTAGTTTAGGTTTTTGGATGGTGAGACCTGGGGAAGAAGATAGGAGGTTCAGCATCCTCCCTGATTTTAAAATTTTCTAGTTGTTCAGTTCGAAATTCACTTGAAAATTTTCGGCTCGATCGTTTCCAATGGGGCAAGGATTTTGACTTTTGGAGATGGGGTTTGGATAAATACCTAAAAACTTTATTTTATTTTTTTCCTAAAAGTGAGAAGAAATAAATGATAGGGTAAGAAGATTAATAATTAACTTTTATTTTTATTTTTATTTTTTATAATAAATATTTTTTTTATTTTACTCCCATTATTAAAATAATCAATTTTTTTTTCATTTTTATGTTTTCCAAATAAGAGAAAACATTAGTACCTTTTTTTTTCTCTCTTAACTAAATTTTTTGGGGATGTATAAATTGAATTAAGAAATAAATTATACAAGCATTAGGGTTAGTGGCAAGTTCAGTCGAATGATGAATTGTTTAAATTTAATGAATTAAAATAAATAAATTTTAAATTGTTTTTAAATTTAATTTACTATTTTTTCAATCTCATTTGAACGTGTCATTATTAAACCGAACTTAAGTAATTTTATTTTTTATATAACGCTAATTTATTAATTGACTTATTAAGTCGAACTTTAATTGAATTTAATAATTAAAGTTTCAAAATATATTTAATTTAATTTATTTAATCGATCTCAAATGATAAAACATGATGAGCTCCTCAATTCGTTATATAGTCCTAATAAGAATCAAGAGGCATACCTCAGGAACCTAAGAAAGAAGCAGCTCATCAAAGTTCAAATAGGGCCAACGCAACAACAAAATAAAGGCTGCAACAAAAATATACAATGGCTAGGAGACAATATTGATTGTCAAGCCAAATTTCATACTAATCTTCCAGTTGTAGTTTGTGTTCTTAATGCTCTTTTACGTAACCACAAAAGTTCTAATAATGTCAGTGATCTCCTGCACCAACATGCCTGCAGTTTTCTTTATCTTTTTTTTTACCTGCATTAGATTTCCATTTCTTTCACCCACATAAGTGGTATAGACTTTAGATTATGATCGGAAATAACTGGCTATCCTTTAGATTATGATTAGAAATGATTATGGATAGTGATTTGTCTCGTTCTGTTCTGTGCTTAATGGGATGGGTATGAAATATTCATAAATGGGAACGGGACAGGATGGGGTGAGATTTTTAAAACTCCATCGGGTTCAGGACGGGGTCGGGAGGTGGTCACTCATCCTTTTTATATATTAGTTTTTTTTTTTTTTTTTATCTTTGTATATACTATATTTATCAATAAATCACACTATATAAAATTAATTGTAAGATTTTTCATTTCACACTCATAATTTTTTTTGTATTGATTATTTTGGTAATAAAATTTTAATTTATATACCAAAAAAAAGTTTTAATTTACTTAAGAAAAAAATATATTGAGGTTCGAGATGGGACAGGAGTGGAAAATATAAACGGGATTGGGGGTCGAGATTGGAGAAAGGACACCCCATACCGAACCCACCCAGTTGTCATCTTCAAAAATAGAAAAAATTATCTAATATGACCGTTATACCATATCATCGTGTGATGGTCTAGAAATGAGTTTCTTTTTGACGGTATAGGATTTGTTTCGGAATAGTGATTGCAAAGTCACAAGCAAAGGAGAGTGATTCACCATGGAAGCCACATAACAAGCATGTGTCAATGTTTGCAGGACTTCAATCTTTCGATATAGCCTTTGTAGCAAGGCTTTCCTTACAAGCAAGCCATAAGATGAAAGTATGCTTAGGGATGGCCTGTTTGAACCAGACAAGATTGTCCCAGCTCACTGTGAGGAATTTGTGTCCTTTGATAGCTTCTCAAGCAATCTGAATTTATCTCAGTTTTCTATGAATTGTCATCAATAACCATTATATTCTTCTTAGTGATAGGTTGGTTATGATCCTTCAGGGGACCTCTTTGGACTTGCTGTAGTCGATCTACAGCCAAGGTTTCAGCTCTCTCTCTCTCTTTCTATACACATACAAACGATATGCGTGTGCGCGCCTGTATGTGTGTATGCATTTATTTGTTTTGTATGCTATGGCACTACATGTACATGCATATATAATTATATAAAGGTTTGGAACATAAAAGTTTTTGTGTATACATTATTACAATTAATGTACTCCTCTCAGGAAGGCCTCATATATGCACGCACACAAAAACTTGAGGAGGAATATGAGGCAAATGTACTAGTTTTACATATTACAAGAATATGAGTCAGTATCTCTAACAGTGTTTTTCTTTCTTCTTTTTTTTCTTAAAGATAAGGTTTACATAGCTTGTGTAAACATTATTTCAAGTAGATGAGGTTTGGACTTCCCATGTCACATAATTCAGATAGCTTGAGCTCGTGTCAACATTTACTTTATTTATGCAGGAAGCTAAAGGGACTGCTGCTGCAGGGAAACATGCTTCTAAAGCTATGAAAGCTTTCTTTTGTGATCCAGATGATAATTTGATAAACAGGCGGTTCAGATGCCAGGTATGCGCGAAATAGGGGCATAGCAGAAGAACCTGTTGGAATTCAAAATCAAATGAATCAAAAATCAAGGTCTCAGGGGTGTCATAGTTGCAGGATATATGGTTGAAGTGGGCAAAATCGCTGGACATGCCCCGAAACACCTGGAGCAAAATCAGGTGTTGCTGATACCAGTAGAGGTATATTGTTGCCTCTAAAAGCAGGACCTATGCCCTGCAGGTTGTGCCATGGAAAAGGGCACAATATCAGGACATGTCCTAGTAGAAAGAGAGAGCCCATTGAACATTACTTCTGAAACCTGGTCATGCCACAGCAATTTGATTGTGGGTTTGGACCTGTCAACAGTCTAGGATCAAATTTCATGTAATGGAGGATTTAAGAAGGAACCTATTGTCAATTTATAATACAATAAAGTGGAAGCCATATTGGGAAAAAAATGGTTTTTGAAATCATAATTTTGGTCATTTCAAGATAATAAAAATGATCACATAAGAATAATATATGGTGAAGTCACTTATTTTTCTAAACAGATTCATTCAAGATGATGAGTTTTACATTGAAATGATATGTAAATTGTGAATGTGGTCATTTGGACATCCAAACAGACCCTAAGTCATCCATTTACGGCATCATATCTGTGATTCTCTCCTTAACTAAGAACTCCGCACAGATCAGTTTATTTCAGACTGAGTGCAGATCATCTCGTGTTAGTTTTTGAGTACCAGTCATGACATTTTAGAAACTGTTACAATTGTTAGTTAATGGATAGAAGAAGGCATATTTATGGAACCATTCCAGAGGGATTGCCCTGTTCGATTGTACAACGACAATGCATTCTCCTCCTGTGGCTCCAAGCCAGGCAACATATCACCATTGGAAGAGGACACATATGGACTATTTCCAATTCCATTGTAAAAGAACCCTCCAAACTCATCTTCACTGCCAGTTTGTGATTGGTTCTTTGTATCATTTCCCTCAGTTTCTTCATCAATAACATTTGAATTCCTTTCCATTAGATCTCTATACATAGAAGATCTAAGGAGGAGGCTGAGTGCAGTTGGGGAAGATGACTTGTTGCAAGGACTAATTGGCATCTTCCTTTCGAGAACTTCTTGTTTCTGAGGAATGTTAAAGTTTCCCGTGGTATAAGAATTAGCCTGGAAGATCAATTCAGGTTCCTCACTTGGAATGCGGTTAGAGGAGACTTGCACAGGCAGATTCTCTATCTCTATGTTAGGTCTTGGATCTTGAGAAGCAACAGCGTTGGCTCCCGGTTTCAGCCATCTGATGTATGTGCTCAAGTCAAAGTTGGTTACTGCATTGATCCCTCTATATTCAATTGCTGCAATATCATAAGCATGTGCCGCCTCCTCTTGGGTACCTGCAAGCAATAGAACAAGCCTTTTATAAACTAATTGGACCTCAATTAATGGAAAATCATTCAGACATTGAAACTCACTGTAAGTGCCAAGATAGAGATATTTGTTGCCAAACACCCTCCCTATCCTTGCTTCCCATCTACCATTGTGATGGTGCCTGCAATTCAACCAGATATTCGTGCAACCTTAGACTAAGCTGTTTAAAGAGAAACAAAGGAACAAAGGGTCATATAATTAAAGGGAAAACTTCTGTTTACCGCGCAACTCCTCTGTACTTCGATACACCTCTTGAGAAACCACTGCTTCTCCTGTAACAAACAGAAGGAAAATTTATTTTAGATTGAATCAGAGTTTTATGTATGGTTAAACCTGTAATCCTAGTGTCAAATACCTTCTCAATGAGGCCAAGTACTCTTCTTTTGTTACATTCTGCATTATCTCAATCTCCTTCTCATAATCAGATGCCTATGGGGAAAAAAAATCACACGACCTTAGAATTTCGATTCATCCATTTTTTAAAGTTTTAACCCACCAGAAATATAAATTTGTGATGATATTAAGATATGCCAGACTTACTGGGAAATTTGTAAAAGTTGTGGATCCCCAGTACTTGATTGCAGCCAAATCATATGCTCTTGCAGCTGATTCTTCTTCATCATATGCTCCTGATGAGGCAAAAAAAGTTGAGTTTATAAATTTCTCTAAAGCAATATTGGTGTAAATTATAGATTGATTTACTCACCAAGATAAACTGCTCCATGCCAAAATTGTGTCCAATGCATGGAAAATGAACAAAACATTAGAAATCAAGAAAAATAAAATACTATTATAAACCATTGGCAATTACAAGCAATAGAGTTTTATAATCTACCTTGCTTTCCCTTCTTCCTCTGTGTTGCATTCCAGGAGCCTTTATCCCATAAATGAGCTTCAAATCGTCCGGTCCATCGATGTCTGTCAAGGCAAATACAGTTCAAGTTCAAGTTCTTGACAAAACAATAACAAAATTGTCACGGAATAGAACATGTAACTCATATAACTATTAGAGAGAGTGGCTCATATTTTTGTAATATGTGAAAACAGCATATATAGGTCTTATGAGCAGAGCAGGAGTGAGTGCGGCATTATAATTATGTTGTAACTCTATATAAATTTTTATTTAGTAAAGAACATAACCGCTTGCTCCCGTGGACATTGGTATTCTGTCGAATCATGTAAATTTTTATCATTTTTCTTTCTCATTCTCTAATGCTTTTAACCAAAGTTGCATAGTACTTCTCACCAAAGCTGCATAGATGTTAATTTTCAACAATAACAGAAACACAAACTGATTAAAATTCCCTACACCAGACCTGCTGACTCCTCGAAATCTTGAGCTTCTCTTCACAGTGCTGGGTTGATCAACTGGCGGTAGCTGCAGCTGCTGCTGTTTTCCTGGATCATTGCATCCCAGTGCAACTGCAGAGGGATCTCTTCGTCGTCTCTTGACACATTTGGCCACTGGAACATCACCTTCCACCATGCAAAGGCGTCGCCTTCCTGAGCTCATCATTTCAGATTTTACACTGCTCATCTCCATCTCTGTTACTTCAATTCTCAGTAGCAAACAGCAAAGAGAAATGAATGGTTTGAAAGCTTAATGTTAAGAGACTCTAAAAAAGTGTGTGTATATATATATGTGTATTGTCTCTTGTTTTTTTGCTTATTTTTGTTTTTGTTGTGAAAAACAAACTCATTAGAAGAAAGACAAAAGTTTTGATCGATGATTTCGGTACCATTCTTAGTGTCTGCAATCTACTAGCCAGTTATGGAGAGGCCACAGTTGAAGCTCTATGATTTAAAATTATTAATTCTGCAACTTCATAGTTCATATAGTGGATCTGATCTTCCCGGAGAATCCACTTAGAACAATTCATCGGTACTATCAAGGTTCTATGCTTTAACTACATTTTTAAAACTCTGGGTACACAGAGGTCCTGTTTGGATTGGCCGGGCCACTCATCCACGATGTTAAATGCTGTGCATAATTTGTTATTGATTAATAAACGGTAAATATGTTTTGTAAGATTTTGTTTAGACAACGGGATAAAAGGATTAGATTGTATAATTCTTATCATATCGTACGTTTGATCTTCTTAATAGACTTTGATAATCATTTTGCGTAAGTTATTTATATCTCACTTATATAGGATAGGATGTAATTTATATTGTGATAGAATATAATAATCCTGCTTTTTAATTTAGTCATCCAAACAAGACCTTAGACTATAATTTTGTGGAAGAAAAAAAATATATAAATATACTCAAACTAGTGTAAAAACAAAGTGATATATGTATCATGTTTTGGCCTTTTACAGGGAAAGAAACTGTATAATGACTTTGAATAATTTGTTTTCTGGGAAAAGCATTGAGCTATGATCCTGTTGTCTTGTCCGTGCACTAACACGACAGATTTGACTCCTAGTTTCCCGATTGTGCTTTAGAATGTTTCTTAGGACTCTTCGTCTGGTCTAGAGTTCGTGTTTTGGGTCTTGTCTGGCTGTGTTAGATTTTAGTTGCTCTGTCCTGTTCTGTGCGGGTGATGATCTTACCAATGGAATCACACCTTAGAATATTCTCTTTCTATATGTGTGTATATATATATATATATATTATTTATATATAAAAGAATAGAAATTATGAATTTCTATATATTATAATTATTCTTTTATATTATATATATGAAAGAATAATTATAATAATCTCTCTTATAATATTAAATAATTAATTTTTTATTTATTTATGATATTATACTAATTTTCCTTAATAAAATTGTTAAGCGACGAATAGAAATTATAAATTTATTATTATATCTTTATAAATAATTACTCTGACATTTTATGTTATAATTAATAATTATATAAACATTTTCGTAATTTAAAAAAAAAATAAGAAAGAGCAATGTAATATGGAATGTTAGTTAGGTATATAAAAAATTTAGTTAAAATCCTACTATCGTTAATGACGAATTTTGAAGGGAGAGGTGGTCAATATAAATTTAAAGAAAATAAAGAAAATATTTGTAATTGTTAGATAAATTAGGAAAAGCCGATCAATGCAATTTTCCTATATATATATATATATATATGTGTGTGTGTGTGTGTGTGTGTTGTGTCACTTTGAGTTTCACATTAGTTAGGAGTCGGGCACTAGCGTCGCTTATAAGCCTCAAGCTCATCAGTTAGGAGTCGGGCACTGACATCGCTTATAAGTCCCAAGCTGCTTTCTTCTTAGCACAAGGCCTTTTCCTTCCTGGAAGAATAAAGTCGTAAGGGCCTCTTAAGGTCCAAAGCAGGACAATATTTTGCTAGGGAGCCTACTGGTGTGCCAGGATGAAAAAGTGCAGCATCAGTTTGGCGCCGTCTGTGGGAACAAGGCCAGTTACAGTACTGCTCTTCTCGTGCTCCACCAGTCCCGACTGGGGGGAAGTAACTGTTGTGCCACTTTGAGTCCCACATTGGTTAAGAGTCGGGACACTGGCATCAAGGCCTTTTCCTCCCTGGAAGAACAAAGCTGTAAGAGCCTCTTAAGGCCCTAAAGCAGACAATATTGTGCTAAGAAACCTATGGTGTACCAGGACAAAAAAGTGCATCATCAATATATATAACTATTTTCCATTGCTTGTTCTCATAAGGTTGCGATACACATATGTATCCATAATAGTGTTATTAAACTCGGTCTGAACCGTGAATCAACTCCGTAAACTTGGTGGCCAAAATTAGTCCACTTTTGTAACTAGACTACTTAAGGAAATAAATCGGTAAAAATCAAGTAACTTAGGGCAATTTCCTAGTTTACCTTGTGAGCTAGACAAGTTGAAATGAAACAAACGAGTTTTATACAATTAGGCTGAAATGACTAACCTAACTTATTACATTTTTCTTATTTAGACTAGTGCTCTTTTTAATAATTTTTGTCTAACATGTTTAGAAAATTGTTTAAATTCTTTGAAATTGGGAGAAATTTGATCGAAATCAATCGATTAAAAAAGCAAGGGGACTATTGCACTTGAACCAGTGACCCATGGACCCTGATTCTTTCACAGTCTATATCCAGACCGGATCTGACAACTATATGATTGATAGCTAGTCTAAGTTAATCAATAACAAGTTAAATATGAACAAAACTTCCATCAAAGAAAAGGGTTTCATAATTTGGGGTGGCAATTTTACTCTCAAACAGCCTACACTCATGACATTTACAATAACCACAAAGAAATGGAACAACTAAATGTACTCATGTACTTCACTCATGTCCATCAACTGACAGAAATAAATGGAGAATTTATAAACAAGATCAAATGTCATATATTGAAATCATTTCCCAACTTAATTAAAAGAAAATTTGATCTATAACAATCAGTATCATAGAAAAATGGAACAACTAAATGAATCAAACACTCAGAAATTTTTTCTATGACATTGTTGGCTCTCTCTTTTTTTTTTCTCCATTCTCTCATAAAAACAAAGAACTGAAAGGAGAAAAGAAAAAAAAAGAAAAGAAGAAAAACAATAAAACAGCAACAACTTCAGCAGCAGCAGCAACAACAATTTCTGGCTCCAATTAATTATTCTTCCTTCACTTTTACCCTATGGTGCATTGCAACACTAGGCTTCGTGTCTATTCGAGTAACAACGACATTTATCCCCAAAAAAAATTCAAAAAATAATCTCCAAAGCAACTTTTCAAATGAAGGATAATACTTTTGAAGGACAATTTTGGAAAGAATAATTTAATTGATTCCAAGAGAGAAGAATTTCAAAAAAAAAAAGAAAAATGAGAAAGAAAGAAGTTATTAACAGGGTTTGTTTGGTATGCACTTAAGTGGACCCGCAAATCGGGTGAGTCTGGTCACATATGTACCAGGCTTTGATTTGATCATATCCAGTCTTGAAAATGGTTTCTTTTTGAGAGGTTGCCCAGATTCAACAAAGAAAGCTCCATTCATCGTCAGATCTCCCTCTGATCTCCATTGCCAGTTCATCCACTCGCCCTTCATGGCATAGTCCCTCTTTGTCACCTTCATCAACACCAACACCACATATACGTCAAAGAATTATATAACATTATATATATAGATATATGTGTGTGTGTGTATATATGAGGGCTGGTCTTGACCTGGAAATCACAAGTTTGAGTTGGGAAAATAAACTCTTCACACGCAGCGCATATATATATATATATATATATATTGTTGGGATGGATGAATGTGTTTGGTGTAGATATTTACCTCTTTACAATCAGGAAGTGGAGGGGCGATGAAGCGATTACCCTGGCTGATGATGGTGGGATGTGAGCTACCACCAATGGCGTACATAAGCCAATGAGTATAGTCATTGTTAACGACGTGGACGAATCCCCCATCGGCACCTCGGCATCCTCTGTGTTAAACCGTGTCCAAAGTGGTTGAATGCTACCGTGATTTGCATAATTGCATCGCCGGAGTAGGCATCACTTGCTCCGAACAACATCACCTGCATCAGTAATAATTACGACCATAAATGAGTTTATCCGAGCTAAATAACGGATTGATCAGTTTCAAATTATTTCAAGCTAGGATGGGTGAGTTCGGGCCAAACTCGGCTTGTTAATAACTTCTCATTTTAAAATATCTGTTCTTTGTTAGGTAATTATCGAGTAACCCAATTTTACTATATATTTTTTGTCACATTACCTCATTGTGTTCGGTGAAATGGCAATTGGAAATGGTGATAGCGGTTGATCCCATGATAGCATCAATGAGCCCATCTGTGCATCTGGCCATGGAAACATGATCAATCCAAACATTGGTTGAACCGAAGATGGAGATCCCATCACCATCGCTTTTCGTTCTCAAACCGATGTGGTCGACAGAATCTCTAATCAAACCACCGGTGCCTACAACAATGTCGTGAATGTGGAGGCCATGGATGATGACATTGTTGATGAACTGGATTGTAATGCCAGCGCCATAAGCAATATGCACATTAGCTCCTCTAGCATCAATGGTTTTGTCACTAGCCATTATGAGCTCCTGAGTGAGCCTAATTATCATTGGCCTTTGAAAGATGATCCAGAGTGGTTCTTTCTGTATCACAGCATGACGAAGAGTTCCAGGCCTGGGATCTTCCAGACTGTCGTCCCTGGGATCAGTCACCACATAGAATTTCCCTTTCAACCCTCCGATTGTGTTGCGGCCGAACCCCATCGCGCAGCGCCCCAGCCTCTTTCTGTCGGTTGCCCAGTCTGAGCGGCACCTCCAGCATCTGTCAATGGGGTTCGTCACCTTGCATGCCCCTGTATATTTTTTAAGATTCCTCCTTGTGTTATTGGAACCTATCACAGCTCTGCATGAAAAAGAAGATATAAACCAATGGAACATTTTTATATCATGCAAGAAAAATCAGAAATGATAATCAATCAACTCACCTGGCAACTTTCTTGTTGAAATCATCAGTGATTTCTTCTGGGTTAGGGCGATACAGTTGATTGGCGGTTTTGTAAGCTTGCAGTGATTTATTTTGCCAATACTCGTCGAATACAGCGATATGGGCATGGAAAGTTGGAATCATGGAAGCGAAGGAGACGAAAAAGAAGAGAAGAACTGAATTCTGATTAAGGACTGCCATTGTTGTGTTTACTTTTGAATCTTCGACCGACACCCAGGGTCGGCAATAATCAAAAACTTGTTGGTGATTATTAATATCGATGCAAAATCTTGCATCGAAAAATTGTAGTACCGACGATCAATTTCAAGGAATTTTTTTTTTTTCTCACTTACAAGCGAATCACAGCTTTGTGATTCGCTTGGTCTGCTTAGTTGGAGAGCCTAATGGCAGAGGAAGGGTGAATTTATATACTGCACCAGGGAGAGTCATGTAATGATGTTTGAGACATATACACCACACGAAGGAGTCTTAAAAATACGAGGCACGGAGACCGGGACGTCATTTCTATATTTAAAAAGAAATACTTGATATACCGGATACCAGATTTGTTTTACTTTTGTTGGCATCATGTCTCGAGGATATTGAAGTGAAGGGACAAGTTTTGTTTGAAGATTTGTGATAATCTATCCCACTCATATTTGAAGGTGTAGTTTTAACCACCTTTTGAATTGGTAGTTAGTTAATAAGAAACAGTCAATTGGATTGATGGTAAGATAGATATATATATATATATATATATACATATGTAGGAATGCATTGAGGGGATTGTGGAATTCTTTTTTATGAGAGTCAAGTCCAATAATTTTCTCTACATTGTCTTTTCTTTTCACTAAATTTGTGAACCAAACCAAAACCCGAGTTTTACTTTCACTAGCAAAGTTAGCCATTTGTCTAGTAGATTTGGCAAAATATGGGATGAGATTTGTGGTATTACTCTTCAATTACACCTCAAATTGCTTACACCTAAAAAATTTCCCAGTGTTTATTCTTCCATTAGCCAAGTTAGAAATATATGCCTTAATTCACAGACAATTTCCTTACACACATGCATTCAACAGATTGCAAGGTATTTTAATCACAAAATAAATGAGGGACTTTTGAAGTCAATAAACTTAGGATTAGACTTATAGTTATCAGAACTGGATCGGACCATCCAATTTAATCGAAAACCGAACCTCCGACTGGTTTGTTATTTTATTTAGATTATTTTTGCCATTAAACCAGAACAAACTGGTGTGAACTAGTCTAAACTTGTCAATTTTCGACTGAGCCAACCGCAATTAAATCAAAATTCCGGATGAAGCATAATGCATTTATGGAAGGAACTCTGTGTGCATTTATTACAGAATTATCAATTTTAGGAACTGTGCAACTGAATATTTATTACGGAACTTCTAATGTGATCATATTAATTTTTGAGAGTTATATGAATGACTAATGGGTTCAGATTGACAATTTTAAAAACTATGTCGTGGAACATTTACTACGAAACTACTAATGTGATCAGATCATATTTTTTGAGTAAAATCACTTGGTCAATGTTCTTATGTGGTAATTTTATACCAAATATAATATATTCAAGTAAAATAATTAATTAATATAATATATTAATTATAAAATTAATTGAACCATAGTACAACTTTACAAGTTCATTATCTGATTCGATTCTAATAATTATGGTTGGAGCTAATCTAGAATAGCAACTTATTGGGGATCTTTCACTGAATCCCTCTTTGTAAAATCATTACTGATTGAGGAAGGTAAAGATGGAATACAAGTGAAGGTATATCAGTGGAAGTTACTCAGATAACATTGGTCTGTAGTGTCTCTTGATTTTCTATTAACATTGCTTAAGTCAAGGGTTTCGAGCAATGCTATGTTCCAACCTTCTAATAAAAAAAAAAATCTTTAAAAAAATTTAATCAAAATTAAAAAAATGTAAAAAGAAAAACATAAAATGATATTTTTTATCATTTTAAAAAAAATGAAAGATATGTATAATTTGTCGAGAAATAGAATAATTTTGGGAGAAAAAACTAAAAAATCTCTAAAATAAAAATTTCAATCCAAAAAGTCCGTCATATGTTTTTTCTATCTAAAATATTCAAAGAAAAAACTTTTAATACAAAAAGTCTAATTATTAATTTTCATCTTAACATCGTTAAAAAATATTGAAGATGAAAGGGAAAATCAAAATATCAAAGAGACCAAAAGAAATCACAAAAAGAAACAATTTAGAATTTATTGAAAGAAATATGTAATAAGTGTAAAATAAAAAAATAGTTGCATTTAATATTTAACTTATAACATAAAATTCTTAATGTCCATTTGAAATAAAAAAGTTGTGTTTCCTGATTTTATAATTTTTTTATTTATAATATTATTTTAACTTTAATTAATTAGAATTAATAAATATTATAAAAAAAATAAATATATAATATATAAATATTTTATATTTTTAATAATTACTATCGTAATTTCTTTTTAAAATATTAATCATTAAATAATAAAATTATTAATTATTTATCATTAAATTAAAAATTTATTAATTTATTAAATATTAATTATAAGAGGTTGAATGGGTAAATAACAACTTTATAGTGAAATCAACGGCCACTAAGATGGATTCTCCACCTACAAAAGATCGTACGGTCCACACAGGTCAAAAATGCCATCGCAATAAATTAGGGTTTTCATTTGTATATTTGAATAAACGACCCACTTACTAGTTCCTATACACTGATTCCTTTTTCCTTGCTCAGGAGTTGAAAAAAACACACACCTCTCTCTCTCTCTCTCTCGTTTGTAGAAGTGATGGGGAAAGGTCCAGGTCTCTACTCCGATATCGGCAAGAAAGCTCGAGGTCACCGATTGATTCGCTTTGAATTCTCTGAATAATTATTATCTGCTCCTTAATATATATATATATATATATATAGGTAGATGGCTGTATGCTTATTATTGATTTGGTTCAAATAAGTGATAAATCTGTTATTGTTGTTTCAGATATTCTCTACAAGGACTACCAGAGCGACCATAAGTTCACCATCACTACTTACACTTCCACTGGAGTTGTGAGTTTCTCTGTCTATATGTGTATCTACCTATCTCTCTCTATATATGCGTGTGAGATTTTGGATTTGGTTGGTTGATGAAGCTAGGGTTTGTGTTCCTTTCGGTGATTTAGCTCACTCTGTTATGCGAGTAAAGGAGGAAAAGGAAACATATTGAATGTTGATTCTCACAATTTCTGTATATTAATTTCCTAAATAAATAAAAAAAGATCTACGCAGATAAGCCAAATACTTGTATTAGTGCGCAGTTGACTGAGTTAAACATAAAAAGTCGTGGAGAAATGGAAGCATTTTATGTGAATCTAAACTGGAAAGTGTCTCCTAATTTGGAGACCGATCGAATTCATGGGGACTTAATTATATGACAAATGAACCATCCATATAAATATAGAAACTTTTAATCAACTATATCCACAAACAGATGAGACGCCTTTTTTTTTGGTGGGGTGGGGTGGGTGGGGGGGGGGGGTTTATCACATTTTGACCAGGAAAACATAAAAGTAGCAGTCAATGGCCTAAGTTATAGAAACTGTGTTGGCCTCCATGCACACAATTACTAGAAATAGCGTTTAGAAGGAAGCACCTTTGAAGTGCTTTTCGGCCAAATGACTCCATAAGTCTTTTGCCATGTACTATAGTGTGTGTCTATATTCAAACTATTTACTAAATAAAGGGAAAAAAGGAAAATCCATACTCTATTATTACTTTTAAACAATTTTTACCAAATGTCTAACTGCTTATCTCTTCAACACTACCAAGCTGTTTTTTTTTAGCCATTAGCACTTTTCCATTAATTTTTTTTGATAAGTAAGGTGTATATAAAGAAGCCCAAGAAGAGCAAAAACCCAAGGAGGAATTACATAGGTCTTAAAGATCCCCAAAAAGTCAACAAAAGAAGTAACATTTACAGAAAAAGTCTCTTTGGCCTAAAAAAATAATAAACGCAAAAAGCCGTCTTTAAGGTTGGGAGTAGGAAAGCTCCCGATCCTCACAGACACGATTGTTTCTTTCTCTCCATAGGCACCATAGAAGGCAGATGGGGGCCTAGTCTCCAGATTCTCTTAATCTCTTTAAGAAAGATGCATCCTTCCCATGCTAACAACAAGTCTTTGACAGAATCTGGCATGACCCATGTGACACCAAAAAACGGAAAGAACTAGGTTCCAGCAGCTTCTAGGGGAACGTGGCAGTGCATTAGAACGTGATTCACTCTTTCTTCTTCATTCATACAAAAGTAGCATCTACTAGCCATACGGAAACCTCTCCTCATCATGTTCTCCGCGGTTGAAATGGCCCTCCAAGAAGCTTCCCAAACGAAGAAAGACGCTTTTGGGGGGGGGCTTTTGAATGCCAAGTGAGCTTCCAAGGAAAGATAGAGCTTTCGGCAGGCAACAAACTCTTATAGAAAGAACTCACAAAAAAGGAAGTCTTATTCGGAACCCAAAGCCTCTTATCTTCACGCCCTTCCACTGCCTCAAAATTATTGATGTGGCTAAGAAAAGAGGTCACCTCCTCAAGCTCCCAATCGAAGAAATCTCTTCTAAAAGAAGGAGTCCAACAAGTGTATTCCCGGTGCTCATCACATACTCGCAAACCCACGCCGCCTTGTTTGTAGCCAAACTGTAAAGCCTGGGGAATTTCATCTTTAGTGACGTAGCCCCACACCACACATCATCCCAGAATTTCACCCAGTCACCCTTTCCAATGACAAACTTACATCTGTCCTTAAAAGGTCTCCAATCACGTCGGATGTAACCCCATAGCCCACAAACCATCAGCCCATCAACGCTACCCGAACACCAGCCCCCATTCTCACTCCCATACTTGGACACGATAATCTCCTTCCATAGATCCTTGTCACTATCACCAAACTTCCATAACCATTTACCTAAGAGGGCTGTATTGAAAATTCTCAAATTCTTCACCCCTAAGTCCCCTAGAGATTGGGGTTTCTTGATTTTGTCCCACGCCACCAGATGAATTTTCTTGCAATCGCCCTCATGGCCCCAAAGAAAGTCTCTTTGAATCTTCTCCAATCTTCTGTACACTGTTTTCGGAATCTGAAAAAAAGACATGAAATAGGTTGAAAGATTGGCCAAAGAACTTTTAACAAGAGTGAGCCTGCCTCCTTTAGAAAGGAGTTGGCCTTTCCAGCCAGCCAGCTTGCTATGAAACCTCACAACCACTAGATCCAAACCCCAATGGATCTCGCATTGGCTCCCAATGGAAGACCTAAATAAGAAGAGGGGAAGCATCCCACTTTGCAGCCCAAGTTGGTAGCCAGAAGATCCAACCCCTGAATTGCCCCAACCGGAAAGATGCAACTCTTAGCCAAATTGATCCCTAGACCAGACACAGCTTCAAAACACACGAGAATGCAGCGGATAAAGCAAAGCTGGCGCACTGTGGGGTCGCAAAAAATGATGGTATCATCCACAAATAAAAGATGGGAGACGACAGTGCTATTTCCCCTACTTGCCCCCCTTGAAAGCCTTTGATAAGGCCAACCTCCTCGGCCCGGTTCATGAAGCGGCTCAAAGCCTCCATAGCGATCACGAAGAGAAAGGGGGATAGAGGATCCCCCTGTCTCAATCCTCTAGACGAACGGAAGAAGCCTACGAGGAATCTGTTGACTAGGACCGAGAAAGAAACAGTGGAAATGCACGTCTGGATCCACTTCCTCCACTTGATCCCAAAACCCATCTTTGCTAACATACCCATCAAGAAACCCCAGTTGACATGATCAAAGCCCTTCTCAATATCCAACTTGTAGACCAACCCTTTCCTTTTCTGCTTGAGTCTAGAGTTAATACATTCATTAGCAATAAGAGCCGCATCTGGAATTTGTCTCCCTTCCACAAAAGCGTTTTGGGTAGGAGAAATGATACTACCCATAACCTTCTTTAGTCTTAAGGAAAGAACCTTAGCGATTAGCTTATAAACACTGCTTACCAGGCTAATGGGACGAAAGTCCTTAATGCAAGCTGCTCCCTCCTTCTTAGGGATGAGGGTTATGAAGGAAGCATTGAGGCTTCTTTCAAAGCCCCCCTCCCTATGGAAACTCCCAAACACTGCCATCACATCTGCTTTTCAAAACAGTCCAGCATTTTTTAAAAAAGGCCATAGAAAACCTGTCTGGACCTGGAGCCTTATCCCCGTTACACGCTTCTAAGGCTTTCACTACTTCATCCTCTAAGAAAGGAGACTCCAGGCTAGAGGCTTTTTCCCTGTTCAAGCTCTTCAAGCTAATATCCTCCACTCCAGGTCGCCAACTCCGCGGCTCTGAGTAGAGAGTAGAAAAGAAATTGACAATACCTCTTCTAATTGGCTCTTCCTCTGTGAGAACACAATCGTCAACAACAATGGAGGAGATTCTGTTCTTTCTGTAATGGGATGAAGCCATCCTGTGAAAGAACTTGGTGTTGCGGTCTCCTTCTTTAAGCCAGATAGCCCAAGATTTCTGCCTTCAAGAGATTTCCTCCATCTTAAGGATCTGCCTAATTTGCCCCTTTAGGCCATCTCTCTCCACCCTTTTAACAGCTGAAATGGGCCCCATCTGCTCTTCCTTGTCCAATTCCAGTAGATTATTCAGAATAGTCTGCTTTCTTTCTTGGATAAGACCAAAGACCTCTCTATTCCATATTTTAAGGTCTTCTTTAAGGAAGTTTCAGCTTTTTGGCAATGCAGTAGCTTGGAGACCCAGTCACAGTATACGACTCCCACCAGTTTCTCACCAGTTCCACAAACCTATCACTTTCTAGCAACATGTTTTCGAATCTGAAGGGGCTTTTTTCCAAAGCCAGAACCCCCACAAGACAACATGATCGGATGATGGTCAGAACAAGGCCTCGGAAGACACCTCTGGGCAATGCCGGGGAAGTGATCCTCCCATTGGAGCGACACCAGGAATCTGTCCAATCTAGACTTAGCCAACTGATGGTCGCCTCTGAACCTAGGTAAATCTCCCTCCCTCTAATGGCAAGTCCACTAGACTTTGAGAGTTTATAAACTCATTGAAGTTCCGCATAGCTGAGGTCGACTGCCCATCTCCTACCCTCTCATCTGGGTTCCTCACAACATTAAAGTTTCCCCCTAAGCACCAGGGGATGTGCCAAGAGAGAAGCATAGACTGCAACTCCTCCCAGAAATTACCTCTAGCCCCATCAATAACTGGCCCATAGACACCTGCAAAAGCCCCAAACCAGAGAATTGGGCGTCAAACAAAGTTTGCAGGAGATAGAGAATTCACCCACTCTGTGTTCTAAACAAGTAATCACTCTGGAATCCCATGCCATCAAGATACCTCCTGCATATCCCCGAGCGTTCAAAGCAACCTATTTGATCTACCTGGAGCCCCAAATGGATCGAACAAGACTCCTCGTGAAACTTTCCACTTTGGTTTCCTGAAGGCAGATTACAGATGGCTTCCATTCCCGTAATAATCCTTTGATAACTGCACGCTTATCCGGGTCATTTAATCCCCCTCACATTCCAAGACAAAATTTGTAGACTCATAATAGAAAGAGGTTAGAGTCTATCAGTGCCTCCTCCCAAGGCCCCCGCCGATTTACTACTCCCATAGTTGACCGTACAGGACAACTCTTTCATAACTCTCTGCATCCTTCTCGCTGATTTATCCTCCCTGTCTTTTTCCGAAACATTACTTGAGCAGGGTCGAGCGTTGCACATTACTATGTCTCTGAATAATGTCATCAATTGATCCTCAAAACCCACACATGGAACCCCTAGTAACTTGCTGACCTTCCCCAATTTCCTGAGAACCCATCCATCAGATAGTCTCTGCTGATGACATAAAATCTCCCCTTCATTCTGTGGCACATTGATTGGGTACCCTTCTGGTAGTACAATTGCCAGTGGATTACAAACTTCCATATGTTCATCAAGTTCCTGCTACTGCAACTCCAATTCCCCCCTTGATCAATTGGGCAGTTTGACATTTCAAGGGCTGTGGCCAATTCTTCTTCTGCTGCAAATGAGCTCCCTGCTACCGTATCAATTTGAAGTATCTCCTTGCAAAAGCTGCTTTCCAAATACTTATAGAAACTCACCTTCATCCATCAAACTGCTGCAGTCTGAGTCATAGCCCCTCTGGAACATTGCCTGAGTGAGATGTTGAAGGCTTCTCAGTTTCCTTCTCCTTAGTTTTTCCTTTCGCCTTATCCCTGGCTGCAGTCTGTACCTGCTTCAGAAGTTAATTGCCTTGGCCTGTATGTTGATTCACCACTGTCCACTCCTTCCACGAACAGCCACTGCCTTGGCTTGGTTGGTGCTTGTCGTTATAAGACCTGTAGGTGGATGGCGCCCCGAGCTGGGCTCGGTGGACTGGTCATTTGAAATGGGTTTCTGGGCCTGCTCCTCTCCAGACCTTATGAATCCTGCGAAATTGGGCCCAATTGCTCTTTGCCTTATGCAGCCCTCCCTTTGGAAAACCTTCCAGACATGAGCAAATGGCCCGATCCACTTGTAGTTGCCCATTCTGTTGAAATAGGCCCAATCCATGAGGCCCAACATGGAGCGCCGCATTAGAGATGAGCGCTGATTCAGTGTTGAACCCGTTATAGCCCCATTGCCTCATAGGTTTTGGAAGATTCTCTCCAATCCCAGCCGTTCGATCGGCCCTCGTAAGGGATTTGAAATTTGAAAACCGTTTGCGTGGAGCAGCACGTATCCCTGTCCTTGTCATGTCAGTCAGGTTATCAGAGCCCAGGCGCGCTCCTGGCGCGTGAACTCCCTTCCCTTGTCCTCTGTCTTTCCGTTGTGCCTCTGCAACATCCAGCCGTCATCGAGTGTCGTCATCGACACACATCGGGCCATCCTCCGACCATACCGGAAGAGAGAAGGTCCATCTCCCACACTTAATGGATGAAAGACGCAGGGACAGTCTTCCCGACGTCCTCTGACCTGAATTCGAGCCCACCTCAGGTGACTGCAGCTCTGCCGTGTCCCGGTCTATTGTAACGAACTGGCCACACCGATCCCCCAAAGCCCGAAACATTTCCATACTCCACAGAAAAGTGGGAATACCCATAATCCGTATCCACCTTAAACCATTGTTAGCCGTCTCCGAGCAACACCCTGACGAAGGACCACGGCTTAAGGTCACTGCCAGCCCCTCAAAGGTCCATAAACGACTTTGGAGAATCCTTCTGGCCTCCTTTTCCAACGGTAGCTCGAAGAGAAACCAAGCACCGTTCAAATCGAGCACCTTGAGACCAGCCTGTATCCTCCAATTTTTGAGAGCCCACCTCAGAATCTTCGTCTTCTCGGGGACTGGGGTAGCCAAATCTCCAATTCTGCCGATTAAGCATCGTCGGAGATACTGCAATCGGCTACCACAAGAGCCAAGGTGAACCTCAAAGTCTTCTGGCGCATTAGCAGGTTTCGGTTCTACCTGAATGGGGTCCGACGGCCAGTCGCCTAATCTGCTTACTTCCAAATAGGATCCCGGATTGTTCTTGGAACTTCTTTTGGCATAGATGGACCTAAATTCCTAAAGGCCTGAGCATAGAATGACCATCCTCCTTTCTCAAGATCTTCGGCAGAAAGAGAGACCGGATCCCTCTCTGCGTTCGTCCTTCCAGTCTTATGAAATTTCCTCTATGATTGGAGCCCTTCCACAGGATTAGGCTTCTATGTTTTCCATTCACTCCAATGGGGAATACAACTCTTCTGTTGCCTGAAGAATGAGACTCCAGTATATTGCAAACCCAGTCCAGCTCCCCACATAGCACCCATAACTTCCTCACCACACTTGGACCTCTTTCTATGATCTGAAAGAGCTCCGTGGACCCATCCACATCCTTCAAAACCTCAAAAGTTTTGTCAGCGATCTGAGCTAGCATACCGGCAATCTACTGTTTCATTTCTACGTTATGTATACCGATCTGAGCTAGCATGCCCTTGGTTGAAAACCTTTAGCACTTTTCCATTAATTGAAGTTCAGATTGTGTTCATTAATATAACATGTTTGTTAGATGATTTTTCTGAGACATGTTCAGCAGATATTTGGGCTCATTGTTTAATGGATCCTATATTTTACACACTATTGGGAATAAAATCGCTATGTAAGTGAGAGGTTGCGAGTTTAATCCTTGTCAGGAGCTTTCCCTCTCTTGTTCACTATAAAAAAAATCCTATATTTTCCTCATTTTTCGATTCTAGAATTGCAATGCTTGTATTTCTAAATGAACTAATCGTGGTCATGTATTGTTGATGCATAAATGAAATTTGGTTATTGATATTACAATGCACATTCGACTCTATATGGGTTGGCCTGTTATCTTATATATGTGAGACCTCAAACATTCACAGTTCATGTCTTGCCACAGTAATGCTCTCTATGCATCTTCAGACTGCATTGCAAATTTTAGACAATAGATTTGGATGCTTGTAATGTTAAGTTCAGATGTCAGTTTTGAAGCTTTATTGATAACTGCATTTGATTCTGTTAAAATTCAATTTCTTTGACTTCAGATTTGAATTTTTTTATTTATTTTTACATTTCAGGCCATTACTTCATCAGGGACTAAGAAAGGTGAGCTGTTTTTGGCTGATGTGAACACTCAGCTGAAGAACAAAAACATAACGACTGACATAAAAGTGGACACGAACTCTAATGTAAGTCAGAGAACTTCATTGAACTGTTTCGGTTACTTTATTTAAAGCAAGAAAGATTCTTACTGATCTCCAGTTATTTCAACTGTATTTGTCTGGTATTAAATATTGGTGTATGCATTTGGCTCAACTGCAAGTTGAATGGCGGCCATCTTTATCTTCCGTTTATTTTTCCTTGGGTTGTGAGCTGCAACTTGTTGGAGCTAGTCATTTTGAACGTATTTGTGAGTTCTTTCTGAAATGAATTAATTTACCTGTTGCGTGTATGCCACAATTTACTTGAGCCTTGGGTAAATTGTATTAAAAGGCGCTCGAGGGGGGCGAAACCCATTTACAAAAAAACTACACATCTAAGGTCGAGAGGACCCTAAGAAATCTACAAAAGAACATACATAAATCGGAAGAGCTCCCTCCACCCAAAAATACAAGTCTTAAAAAATTATCTTTCAAAAGAATGGAGGGTTTCTCTAGTCCCCAAAAACTCTACAATTCCTCCTTCCAAATACTCCACATTAAACAAAGAGGAGCCAAATTTCAAACCATCTGAATATCCTTCTTGACTCGGAAACCCCTCCACTGACTTACAAACACCCAAACAATGCAAAATCAAAGTTCCAACAATCTGAAGCTAAGCAACAATGGATAAGAAGAAGATCTACAGATCCAGCTTCTTCCTCACACATGTAGTATCTACTAACCAAGTGAAATCCTCTCTGTTAAAGATTATCCGAGGTCAAGACAATGGCCCAAACAAAGAAAGCCACCTTCAAAAAGGATTTTGAACGCCACCCACCCCCCTTCATGCAGGGCTCTTATAGAAAGATTTTACCTTACAGGACCCTTGACTACCAATAGTCCAAACAAGGGAATCACCCCTTCCCATAGAAATATATTGTCTTCACAGCGCCTCCATCAAAGCCGCTACCCCTGCAACCTCCAAATTGTGAAAATTCCTTCTAAAACGCGGACTCCACACCACCCTGCTCCCCTCCCTAGAACAAGAATCAGGCACCACCATTGCGTTTCTGTTACAAGATAAACTGTACAAATGAGGAAAAGCTTCTGTCAACACACCACCAGTCGTACCAAAACCTCACCCTAGATCCCTCCCTCAACTCCAACCGAACTAACCTCCTAAAATCTCTCTCTCTCTCTCTCTCTCTCTCTCTCTCCTCTCTCTCCCCACCCCACCAATTGAATAAATTTATACACGCACACCCCACCGACCCTACCACCTCGCTGGGAAACCACCCTTCTTCCCATACCCATATTTTGCCACCACTCTGTCCTTCCATAAAACTTTTCCCTCCATCCCATAATGCCAAAGCCACTTACCGAGTAAGGCTTTCTTGCAGACCATCAAAATTTTCTTCCCCAGACCACCTCACTACGTTTTATGTTAGCGTTTCGACAAGTTGATAACAAGTATACTACTGACCAGGGCACAATTTGAGTAATTTACCACAATATGACCAAGTGGGAAAATCCTTGTCAATGATGATCAGCAATTTTTTGTTGTCTAGTTAAATGAATTGTTTATAAAATTGTGTTCAATAAATGTTTTCCCTAAATCCTCGCCACCCTTTGGTTTTTAGTATTTTTTTTCTTGCGCATGTGATTATGCGCAATTAACTTCAGTTGAGAGTTATGTGATGAAAAAGTTTTTTCATCATCTAATATTCACTTGACAATTTTGGTTCATTTCAGCTGTGAGATAAAAATATCAGTTTATTATTATTTTTCTTGTGAACTTTATTGTTGCTATCCATGTCGACCTGTGATTTTCTGTAGATATGCATTAGCAGAAAGCATGATATGTACATTGGATGTAAACTATCCTTCTTCATCTCCTTTTATCTTAGAAGTTGATTTAAGCATTCAATAAAACTAACTATAAATTATGCTTTGATTATTTGGCTGATAAGTTTTTGTGAATGTCTAGCTTTTTACAACCATAACCATTGATGAACCTGCACCTGGACTCAAGACAATCTTTAGCTTTAAAGTTCCTGATCAGAAGTCTGGAAAGGTATTGAATGTCTTTGTTTTTCATTCTTCTTCCAAATTTATAAACTATTCATGAACTACTTGCACGTCTGTTAGACTACTGAATGGGACCCATGTGTGAATCCTTTTGCTTCATTGACAAGAACATTATATTCTATTGGAGATTGACACTGCAGGTTACTCTTTGTTTGACTTATGGTGATTGTGGTAATAGGTGGAACTACAATACTTGCATGAATATGCTGGAATCAGTACTAGCATTGGATTGACTGCAAGTCCTATTGTCAACTTCTCCGGCGTGGCTGGGAACAATTCTGTCTCTCTTGGGACTGATCTCTCATTTGACACTGCCACTGGAAACTTTACCAAGTGTAATGCAGGGTTCAGTTTCTCAACTGCTGATCTCATTGCTTCGTTGGCATTGTGAGTATTTCCATTGCTAATTTTGGTAAAATGATAATATTGAAACCTATAGTATTGACGGTATTAGTTAGGTTTGACTTTTAAGCTCTAATACAAGTGTTAGTGCAAAATCTTATGTTTTGGCTATTGGAATGGTATGTCCTGGGTTTTTTATGTTCGGGTTGATGTGCTTTCCTGTTTGACCAACCCCCTTTTTTTCTCCCTCCCCTCTCTCTGTGATGTCCACAGGAATGACAAAGCTGACACCCTTACTGCTTCCTACTACCACACAGTCAGCCCATTGACCAATACAGCTGTTGGTGCAGAGCTGATTCATAGCTTCTCAAGTAATGAGAACACTCTCACCATTGGAACACAGCATGCACTGGACCCACTAACGATGGTAAAGGCTCGGGTGAACAACTATGGCAAGGCTAGTGCTCTCATCCAGCACGAGTGGCGTCCAAAATCCCTCTTCACCATCTCAGGAGAAGTGGACACCAGGGCAATTGAAAAAAGTGCTAAGATTGGTCTAGCTTTGGCTCTCAAGCCATGAATTTAGAAAATCCCCTTGGTCTGAGTGGAGGCCCGGCCTTTTGTATGATGGAGAGCAATAAGGTAGGTAGAAAGACCTTTGCAACCTACCAAAAAAAAAGAGATTGACCTTTGCAGAGTAGCTATTTTTGGTTTCAGTATGAACTTCTGGCCTGATGATGTGGTGGTATTGGTTTCTTAATATTTTGGTGGTTATGGGTTGTAGGACAATATTTTAGCTGGTGGCACAAACCAGCATCATCATTTTCCTTGTCATATTCTCCATCAATCCATCCAAATGTTAATGGTAAGACTAATATTTTTAGCGGAAACTTTCTTATGGAGTGTTGCAACTGGATCAATGCTGTTTCCTGTACGTGTTTTAATTTTTTGATTTTTTAGGCACTGTTTGAATGCCATGAAATTGTGAGAATAGAACATGGAAGTCAGAATTTTATGTCATCTGTCTTACCCAGCCTTATTATTGTCAAAAGTCCAAGTTTTCAGTTGCAACCCCTGGGTTGAGTGTGTGTGCAGTGATTTGAAATATGCCATTTTATCTACTAAGCTTTCCCTAGATGATTTTGGGAAGGCAGTGTGTTGTTATTGAGCAATTCAAGCTGCTAGAGATCAAGGATAGGGTAGGGAGCGGGACCATGCGGTGAGGTGAGCTAAGCTTTCAAGAACTGAGAAATTTGCAGCAGTTACCATCAGAATTATCACTACTGGTATGCAGTTTTCCGTTTGAACATAAGATTGAACTTTGGTGGGAGTTGCTAATTATTGTCTTAAGAGGAGAGGTTGGTGGCAGTTTGCGTAGGATAATGATGAAATCCAGGTGATTTCAAGATTCCTTGTGAATTTAAAGTATTTTTTATTTAATCTTCTGGGATTGGGTTGGTGATGCAACATGAAGTGGACATGCCCACACACACACACACACACACACAACTGTTTGGTTCAAGTTCAATTTCAAATGATTTTGTTTGTTATACGTTAGCCTAGTACTGCTTATATAGTATTGCCTTTGTTGGAGGCATGTGTAGAAAGATAGTTTAGAAATGAGAGCACTCTGTTTGGTAAATAGAAACTTCAGATTGAGTTAGTATTTGAATTGATTGATGATAATGGTGATACAACATTCCCAGCAGTATTCGTTATAAATGTCAAACTGTTGATATGATTTGCTCTTTAATTCAATTCCTTAACTGCTGCTACTGCTGCTTGTATGAAAAAACCATCAGTGTCTTGTCAAATAGCATGATTAAGGATTAGAAAAAATGTTGTCAAGTTGAATTTCAGGGTGGTACTGCGGGCCATTGAAAATGGACTTAATGTTACAGATCATTCGATTCAACCGTTGGAAATATTTATATCATTGTCAGCCCCGAGTCAGTCCTTGGTGGTGTTATGACTTTCAAAATCTGCTCCTAGCATTTGTGCCTGCTAGGGCTGCAGTTCGTCTCTCCGAGTGTATCTGTCTATGCATATTCTGCCATAGTAATACATCCGGTTTGGCAAAATCCTTGTGTAGCATGTTCAAGATTAGGCACAACTGTTGAATTTACAACCGTCCTTTCCCTTTCAATTTCCAACTCAGTTGCGAGTTGTCCTGAGTCCTGTCACACGGTGTTATGGTGAATCCAACAAGGCAAACCCATCGCTAATTCAATTGTTGTGGACAACAGTTGCATAAGTGAGATAGAAGACCAAAGACATTGTAGTAGATAACAAATACTTTATACATTTTAGTGTCTGAACAGCTTGTTACAGTACCATAAGCAAGTTAAACGACATATGGACAACATCCCACACCATAGTTTACTCACATGATATTCTGTCATCTCTAACAGGAGTACAAAACGCAAACAGAGACGAAACTGTCTTATGTTGAACTTAGATAGTAGCAGGAGTTTGGAAGAGCCAAATATCCAACCATATGTTGAACTTTAACGTTGCATGGTATTACCTTGAAGGAGACCATCCCTAATTTGTGAAGCAACGTCTTTCACTGCTCCTGGTCCGTGTGGGATGAAAACAGAGGAAGACTTTGAGGAGGCACCAATCTCCTTCATAGTGTCGAAGTACTGGGTCACCAAAACCATGTCCATGACATCTTTGGATGTTGTCCCAGGCACACTTGAGGAGAAGGCAAGCACGCTGTCCCTCAGCCCATCCACAATGGCCTGACGCTGCCGAGCTATGCCAACCCCAGCTAGGTACTTGGACTCTGCATCTCCCTTCAGCTCGTTTTAACTGTAATATCTTCTCAGCTTCGGCCTTTTCATTTGCAGCAACTCTCGTTCTTGCAGCTAGTTGTCACAGTTAAACCAAAATCAAATCAATGCATAGCATACATACAAAATAATTAAGTGGTTTGAACTAGACCAGTGGGTACGTGCGTGTGTGTCCAACAAGAAGAGAAAAAGGTTGCCTTTAGAAACCTTTGAGTCACCGTATGTAAGAGTTTTTGTCATATATGGTCCAGGCTGGGAGAAAATTTTCTCACTCGAGAATGGCTACACCTTTCAAATTCTTAGGCACTGAATTGTATGAGTTCAAGTTGAGTCCATATTATTAATACATGCTAAAGGAAAAATGTGATCTGGTACGAGTTAAATGTCCTCTGAAAAGCTGAAGGTTTTACAAAAAAAAGAAGTAAGCAAAGATTTACGATCTCATTTTGCAGATGAAGTTCTCACAGGCTGAAATGGTGGAGCAGAATTCCTTTTACTGAACCAAAATCAATGCATTGAACATGAGAATGATGGGGTTTGATACAAGGCCAATATTAAAGTAAATTAAATTAAGTTCAAAGAATCCTTGGAAGAGAGATCAGAGATGCAGACTATATTTTTTCAAATGCCAAGTGGAAACAGAAATCAGTCTCGTGTGATGACCAAAATTTACAAAATGCTAGGTGGAAAAAAGAAACCTCCTTACACCAAAAATTGGTTCAATGATTCTAAATTGTTTGATTTTGTAAAAGTGACATACATTACCAAAACAATAAGCATTTGTTCTTATTTTGGAGAAGAATAAAATAAAACTAATGTCCCGAATAAGCATTTAATACCTGCATTAATCTCATTCATGGCTGTTTTCACATGCTCATCAGGTTCGATATCCACAATGAGGGTCTGAACTATCTCGTACCCATAATGGGACATGGCCTATGCGTCCACAACAAAGAAATAAAAAAACAATATTTTGTTGACCAACTTAGTTAGTTCTAAGCCACATTACCTAAACAGAAAGATACCTTTTCAAGTTCGTTCTCCACAGCTTTTGCTATGTCATTCTTCTGCTCGAAGGCTGCATCTAGCTCCAACCTTGGCACACTAGCCCTGATAACTGAAGCAATAATATAAGCCAAGTAGTATAAATTTACTAACTGTCCCTCCCACAAGCGATAGTTTCTATATACACATCAAACACACTCCCTCTCAAAAGTAGTATTTGCTTGTCATAAAGAAGTTCAAACAACCATAAATGGATCAAAGCAAAGATTGGATTATTAAAATATTCTGCACCCAAAGAAGGAAACATAGAAATGATGATGGGCCACTAGATTTCATTTGAATTTTTGCAACTGTTCTTCTTCTTTCTCTCTCTACATAACACAAGCTTCTCCATGTTGCCTTAGCAAACTCTCAATATAACTAAATACATACGGGTTGAAATATATATTAACTTGGGAAGAAATTTAAAGAATTCTTTCATAAAGTTACTCATGGAAGGAAACTAGCTAGAAAGAATAATCACAAAAACATGAATAATTGGAAATATAATTCAACTTTTCAGGACAGAATTAAAACATTTTTTTTAAAATTGGTAGGACAGAACTAAAACTTGCTAGAACAGAATTCAATTATCAATATAGAAAAGAGAGGGAGGGAGTAGCAAACAAATTTAAGTTTCTGAAAGCCTACAAGCTTAAGCTCCACATCCATACCATCAAAGACATAGGCCCGGATCTGCTCCTTCGTGTTGCTGAGCTTATAGAAAGCATCAGATGCCTTTTCTGCTAAGGCTCGATATTGCACCGAAGCAACTACAGTCACAAAGACATTATCCTAAACACATCACATGGATCAGAACTAACTGATGTATTGCAATTATATCATAGAAACAGTTCAACATATAAAAGAGATTACTGATAGTACTAAAAAGATAGAAAATTATACATGATTTTGACTTAAATATCCACACTTCGAACTTCCAAACCAAACTACAGGCAGGAAAAAATGTATATGGATTGGCTTAACAAGAATCAAGTGTAGCATCATGAATCTACCATTCTTCACAAAACTTGTATGATAATAGGTCTTTCAAAATAATTTATGATCCTTTTGCTTTCGTCCACCAAAAATGAACATCCATTTGTAAATATCTATGAAGCACAGACACTATTATTTATTCATGTGAAATGTCCGTGTTAGACACGTGTTGGACACGGAAACACCCGAACATGTGTCGGACACGCATCAAAAGAGGGTCCAATTTTTTTTTTTTTCTGAATTTCAGACAAGTCCCGGACACGTTGGGACACATTTTCTGTTTTCTTTTTTTCTTTTCTTTTGGATTTTCCCTCGTTTTCTCCTCATTTTCTATATTTTCTGGTTATATATACATACACACACGTATATGTTCTATGTAATAGTTAGTAAATTTGTTTTGGAACTTGAACCATGAATGTTGAATGATTAGATGAAGTTCTTGAGTTTTTATTTAATAGCTTTGTTATTTTGATATACAAAAATATTTTTGTGATTTGTGTGTTATTATGTCAATTTTGATTGAAATAATCTTGGGTTTTTATTATATTATCATACTAAAAATGAATATATTTAACATGTATCCGTGTCCTACTTTTTTTTAGAAATACCGTGTTCATGTATCCATGTTCATACTTCTTTAAGTAAATATGATATAGAAATGATAACATAGAAAAGCCGTGATATTTGTGACGAGACATATTCATTTCTCTAGTCTAAGTTCTATGCAACATAAAAATTCTATGGAAGATGTGAACTTAAAATGATGCTTCTTTCTCATTTTTCCATTTTCCAAAGAACCTGAATTTGTTTGAATGTCTAAGTTCAATAATATGCAATAAAACTACAAAAACCAACCTTACCAACTGGTTGTCAATGTTCTAAGCCATCCAAATTCCAACAGACTAAATAGATGCTTCCAATATAAAATTGAAAAGCGAGAAAGAGAGAAAAACTGTTGAAAAGAATTAATAAGCAGCAAACCTTTGTCCTTTGTTTCACATCGAACGTCCAGCTGCTGCACACGTAATGAAAGGACACCTGCTATCTGCATCCCCAAACACCAAGGCATAAGGTGACACCCAGGATTGAGAACATCATTATACTTCCCAAAAACTTCTTTGATAGCTACGGTGGACTGGTCCACTTGGATACAACCAAAAGCTTGTCCCATTGTTGATGTCACCTACTACAGTAGCATAATAACTTAATTAGATATAGTTCTCATGAAAGGCCAACCATAAACCCAAAAAATTGAATTGAACTAGCATATTACAAGAACCTGCAATATGCAAGTGATTATGGAGGTATGGAGGTGCTAAGGTATGTATGCATGCATAAAGCATGAAAGCAATTAAAAGAAAAACTTTGAAATGATGCCACTGTTACTAGAAGCATGCAGTGAGGTTAACACTTATAAAACTAATGTAGATTAACAACCCCATACACATACCCGGCCACGTACTACCTCTGTTATTACCGCTATCAGCCAGTACAAAACTGACCATGCAACAAACTAGAATATTTTAAGAAGTCTATGCCTTTGTATTCCTTGAGGCAGGCAATTCCCAAAAAAAAAATTGGGTTAGCATCAGTAACCTAATTTTTAATGACCACATGCATAACTAAGGACTTGATTGGTTGAACAGATCCCAGTACACAATTATCCATATTAAATGACAAGATCTTCAGAGCAGCCCCTTACCAGAGCCATAAGGAACTAGCATATATAAAGTATTTAACATTTTGAAGCTAGTTATACTGAATAAGAATTTCCAACTTCTTTTAAAGGAAGTAAAAAGTTCCAAAAGGGGTTAGCTTCTCAACAGGAAATGTTTGGACTTAAAGGGTAAAAAATTAGGAGGTGAGAGGACTGTGATGCTACTTTGCTGGAATGAAGACGTGTGACACAAAAAAGTTGAAATGGTTACACTTAAGTATGTATGTATAATTAACTGCAGATTTACTAGAATACTGATACCACTGGTGCAGCAAACTAAAAGTATGAAATGGTTACACTTATTTCCATAGTGATATGTCCAGAGGTAGATTTCCCATTTAGCAGCTCATTTTTTTTCAAGATTACCATAGCAAAATTATAACCAATAGTAAAAGCTACAAAGTTTGGGTGGCCCCTTTGCAATACTGATCACAAGAAAGATGCAACACTTGTGAATGCAAAAAATTATGCAATGAAAACTTAAAAGAAAAAAAAAAAAGACAAGGGCACTGAGTTGTTAATATGAACCAAATATACTAAAACTACAGGCTTAAGGCCAGGTGATTCTTTGACGCTGTTGTAACAAAATCAACAAGCAGTCTATCGCTGAAATTACCAACAAATGATGTTATAAGATTAATATACCACATTCAAATATTCTACATTAAACTGGCAAGCAGAGGGTCCTTAGGCAGATATAATAACCATTGATCATAATTTTACAGTACAAAGATATAAGAGACTCGATAACTGGCATAACAATCCCAATCATGAGTAAAATTACAGAACATTAGGACAACCATCCAATTGAGCTTAAAGTACATCCTTTTCTGTTCCTGTGGATTGGAACCACCCCCCCCCCCTCCCCAGGCATTGAGTCCCCTTTATTTGCTGATAGTCCTTCTTAGATTTATTATTAAAAAACTGTGTGTATATCTATATATATATATATATTTGGGTAACTATGTGTGTGTATATATTGTATAACACTTTCTTATTACATCAGCACTAAGTATTGGAAGAGTGAATTAAAATATTTAGGAAGAACAACCCAACTGCAATAAACACTCCCTTGCATAACAGGATTTATCCAAGGTGAGGTGCACAACAAATATTCTAAAAGAAAGAAAAAATGAGAATCACACAAAGTACAAAATAAAATGATAAGAACCAGCTGATCAAACCTTCTTAGTCACCCACCACTTAAAAATACCTTCTGATAAGATAAGACAAACACGTCGCCCAATCAAACAAAACTAAGAATCATTTCAATGCTGAAATGGTCAACTTCAGGTTCCTCTCATTCTATTAAAAAATATGCTTATTTAAGTCAACTTACAATGTATATTTTTTCAATTCTCACTGGGAAAACCTAATGCAAAATACCTTACAATTGAATATAAGGTTAACAAAAGATTTTAAAAAAAAAGGAGACAAAGAATAAAGTGAAAAAGGCATAAAGAAAACTCAATAAAAAAAAAGTTCACAAAATATTCATTTAAGAACTTGTAAATAACAGCGTATTATATCTCAGAAGTGATAAATAATAATCGAAAACCGATCAACACTATACATATTAATCATTCTCTGAAATAAAGCACTGTTTCACTTTGCATTCACCGCAACTTCAACACTGATTTTCTAGCGATGTTGAAAAAGTAAGCATTCAAAAAAAAGAAGCAAAAGAAGCATAAATAGTGAGGGGGAAAACTCATGAAATTCATTAGAATTCTGGCGATTTCGAACACGAATTCGAAGGTTGAATGTGAACCTAACGACGCAGAGAGAGTGAGAGAGATATGATATAGGTTTTGAAATAGAATTGAGAGAAACAGATCTCTGTATGCCCGTATTCACCATTTATATACTCTAAAAAAATACAGTTGTGCAAAACTGCAAAGCATGCTAACGACAGCAGAGAAACTCTGAATTATGCCAAGTCAACGAAAGTTAACTTTCTCATTTTGAGAGAGAGACAGATGGAGGAGTTACCATGCAAATTGGCTGTTTGATGCGCTCTTTTTTCCGTTCAATTCTCTAGCTATATTTTCCCGGGAAAGTAGTATCAAATACCAACTAGAAGTGTAATCCCATTTATGTGGTACCAGGTTGTTTGTTTTCCTTTGTTTTCTCTTTCTTTCACTTTATATTTCGGACCATTTTACAGACATTGACATGCATTATGTGCAAGTGCAATCCTACGTTTTATCGCAAATATTCTCTTTCTTTCACTTCATATTTCGGACCAATTTACAGACATTGACATGCATTATGTGCAAGTGCAATACTACGTTCTATCGCAAATAATTTTATATTGACTTGATTAAATTATCACTATTATTTAAAATCATATAATTATTATCTAATATTATGTTAATATCACGTCATTTGAAATAAAATTTTTAAAAATATAGCATTTCCTTATGTGCAATACATTTTTCCACGAATTAATTTCCTCTCCTCCTCTATATCATTCTTTTATTTTATTTTTTTAAAAAAAAAACCTAAGAGAGCTTCTATGGTCCATTGCGAAATTTAAAATTTTATGACATGATTAGTATATACACATCACCTGAACACATCACGCAACGAAATTTTAAACTATGAGATTAAATGTAAATAAAGTAATTATTTTATATTATTTTAATATTTGTTAAACTTATTTTCTTGTACTTTAGGATTGAATTTGAGCAACCAAAATAAAATCTTAAGCTGCTAATTCAATTTTTCCAAAATTTGAAATGTTTATCTTATATTACTTTGCCTTTTGCCATATTAATGTATAATAAAATATCAAAATTTTTTTATTTTTCAAAATTTGAGACTTTTAACAATAGTGTTTGCTTTAATAAAGTTTAAAAAGAAATAGCATAATTAAATTGAAAAATGAATATTTCAACAAAAAAAAAAAACCAAAAAATTTAGTTCAAATAATCAAAGTTTGTGTTGAATTCATTAATTAAATGATTAAAGATTTGTACTTTTATGAAAAATGATGAAGCCAAAAAAAAAAAAAAAAGTAACAAAATTGTTATTTTCTATCTCATATACAAATTTACTATTTATATTAAAACTTGATACTCTAAATGAAAATAACAAATTTTAATTTTGTTATTTTATATTAACAAATGGGTCCCACAAATTATTTTTTTTTGGATATAAAGATTAGATTCTTGTGTATTTATTGAGTTTCACAATTTTTTAATAAGTAAGAGTATAATTGCTACTTCACTCTCTTTGTAGCAAACTTGTTACTTATCTCTCCTTGTAGTGAATTTGCTATCTACATTTTACTTCATTCATTGGAAGTCATTTTGCTAACAATCAAATTCACAAGTTTCGAAGTTTTGCTGTCGAGCTGGTGATGACCTTATCAAAGTAAAGTCATGTTTGGTTCGGTAGAATAGAGATTTCAAGAATATCTATTCTAACTTTTTTTTTATTCATTATTTTTGTCTAGTATGATTAATAGTAGTTATTCCATAGAATAAATACTTCATTAAAAATTATTCTAAATATTCCTTTAACCTAAATGAGTAATCTTTATTTTATTTCATATTATTTTCATTCTATAAAATAATCATTTCATTCTTGCGTACAAAATATGACCCCTTTTTTTTTTTTTTTTCTCCTTACTAAAGTTAGGACTTACTGCTTGTTGAGAAGAAAGAATGGGGGACCAAAACGAGTGAGCTGATCATCTCAAACAAAAGGGTTTTCAAGACCCACAAGCGACATGTGAGAGCAGAGTGGAGTGTTAAAAGTAGTTTTCCAGCCTTAGAATTTCCGAGGTCGAGTAATCAAAATAAATAATAATAATATAGTAGTAGTAGTAGTAGTAGGACTTATACTCTCTCCTATCCCGAAATTTTTTTCAATAGTCTCAGTTCAATAATTTTAATAATTAGAAAATAGACAACACATGTATACAATACACTGATGAACATATGACTTTGAATCTAACCTTGAAACCATGGTCCTCCATCCTACCTAAAAGCATGTGGTGGTTGGTGTAGGAAACACACCACTTTCACTACAGCCTCTTTGAGGATGGGCTTGCTTGGTGGTGTTGTTTTGCTTCCTGTTTTGATCTAGCCTTCAGAAGAAAACAAATTATAGTGGGGCAAGCACTAGTTCGTGCATGTCCTAGTCATATGACAGTCCACCATGACATTCTATGCAAGTCAGCAATATCTCTTCATGATAATCATTTCCCTTCTTTAAAGCGCTCCCAACTGCCAAGGAACTCACCCTTTGATTTCATTCTCTTTAAAGATAAAGTTGTGGGTGTAGTCCCATGCTTCATTGATTCCAACAACCCCACAAGTCTGGGCACTGTAAGCTTGAACTTATATAAAACAGGATTTTTTAACTATTTCATGGTTTAGTGATTCAGGTTTTCATTCATACCAACCATTTTTATAAGCTCAAGCTTAGCATTGCCCATTTTGCACAATAGCATGACTAGCAGCTTGCCATGAGTGCCAGAAGAGAGAGAGAAAGAGAGGGGGGAGAGAGACGATTTCCAAACAGAAAAACATTTACTCCATAACTTTCAGTTTCAGCTCCCCTTAAATTACATCTCTCCCCAACAGGGGGAGGTCTCACCACTCTTTAAAGATTGTGCAAAGTCCGGCTGTTTCTTTGCCAGTCGTCCCAGAGGCAAGAACAAATGCCCCAACAAAATATATTTATAATTGATCAAAGAAAGAGAAGAAAAAAAATGAATGGTAAAAAAAAAACAGATAATTACCAAACATTGCTATGTTTTACCATTGGGCTTTGGTGAATTATGAAGGAATTGATGCTGATGATATGGAGAAGCATGTGAACCATTTGGTATTGAAAGGCTCCTCGGATGTTGCTGCTGCCCGTTCCTCGAAAACAATCCAGCCTGTCCTCGGATTCCATTTTTAGCATTAGGGCTGGACCCAAAGCGGTCGGCTTGCATACTCTGGAAGTAATAGGATGAGCTCGCCATGTCCTTGAGGTTTGGCAGAGGCTTCAAGGCTTCAACAACTTCACTCATCAAAGGCCTGACTTTTGGATCCCGGCTAAGGCAGCGAGCAGCCAATTGTGCAGCTTTCTGGGCACCTTTTATTGAAAAGTGACCTTCAAGCCGAGGGTCTATCAGTCGGTAAAACCTTCTTCTCTCTCCTAGATGCGGCCGTGCCCATTCCACAAGGTTGTGTTCCCCATTGGGGCGGTTCTTGTCCATTGATCTTCTGCCAGTCAGCATTTCAAGCAGAACAACACCAAAGCTGTAGACATCACTTCTTGATGTCAGATGTCCTGAGACAAAATAAGAGAATTTTATCAGAATAAAAGAAACGAATTGTGGGAAGTCCCAAAAGTACAAGCCATGTATCACTGGCTTCTAAGAACTAAACATGATTAATAATGAAATATCATAACACAATGTCAAAATAAAAGTCCCTCCATTACCATCCAATTAAAATAAAATTAAAAAATAAAAACGCCTTCTTTTCCAGCTCATCAAGTTTGAGAAATGCAATCACACAGAGAAATTAAGACAGGTCAGATGAACAGTTAGAGGTGCCAGCAAAAAATGTCCCTTTCCTAAGATAAACTAATGGCAAATGTCACAGTAACTTTAACCAAACCCTTATTGCCATGAATCCCAAAATACAATTATCTCATAGATTGCCACCAACCCACGATGGAAACACCTGTAACTAACCATATAGGCTTATACTGCCAATTAAAATACAAAAACCTATGATGCAAAGATATATCAACAATTATTTGGAAGAATCCTTCATTTTTAATAAGAATCCATTTAAATTTAACCTCTTCAATACTAAACATGAACACGGGCGGGCATTCACTTGGAAAAGGCAAAAGGATGGCACCCTTAACAAATATACAGTAAACCAATATCTTTCTAGGAAAAGATAACACCAAATCAGGACCGAACCCAACATTGCATGATTCAGAAATTCAAGTTGAATGGTAGTCGGTCTTACATGAAACAAGCATTATCGTGACTGGCAAAGGGCAAAACATAGACCAGTCCAATAAGAACTGTCATCAAGAAACATGGTATAGATAAATGGAAAAAGGAAATGAAATTAAGAAAAAGACCACCCTTAAAAGATGCTCTTTTCTTTACTCCAGCAGATCATATAATACATTGTAGTTCACATAGATGAGGGTCTGCAGAAGGCGGATAACCAGAATAGAATGAACAGTTCATGCTACATGAGCTTGATTGTTCCACAGTGTAGGAGGGAAAGGTAATCAACAGTTGCAAAGACGAATTGCACATACCTGTCATCACATATTCTGGGGCTGCATAACCATAGGTTCCCATGACACGGGTAGAGACATGAGTCTTATCTCCCTCCGGGGCATCTTTGGCAAGTCCAAAATCAGAAAGCTTAGCATTATAATCCTGGAATAACATGCTATTAGAAATATTAAGCATATCAGGGAAAAAAATGTACTTTCCCCAGAGTTCCTGTCACATACTGCATCTAATAGGATGTTGGAGGTTTTAAAATCACGATATATCACTGGCCTTTCAGCTTCCTCGTGAAGAAAAGCAAGACCTTTCGCCGCACCAAGAGCAATTTTCATTCTGATGGACCATGGAAGAGGCAGGGACCCTGAATAAAATCATTAAAATTTCTCCATTACTTTCCTCATTTTTTTCCTCCCTGATTTCCTTGGTAACCAAACAAGTAAAAATAATTCCTTTTACATTGTCTTTTCCTATCCGTAACTAAATCCGTGAACCAAATGGAGCCTAAATGTGAAACAATTAAGGACCAGAAAATCATCAAGGGAATATAAAAGAGGCAATTATATTGAAAGAAAAGCAATTACTCCTGAATAGGTGGTTCTCCAAGCTTCCTCGAGGCATAAACTCGTATGCTAGCAGCCTTTGATCATCTTCAATGCAGTAACCAATCAGTTTAACCAGATTAGGATGAATGAGGTCGCCAAGAAAATTCACTTCAGCCTGCCAAATGAGATAAGACTTGAAAATAAGACATGAATCAAAGGACGGAAGAAAAACAAGACAGAAGAAGAAGAAGAAGAAGAAGAAGGCGGACACAAGTCAATTGTGAAATGGATTAGGGAAGTGTCAAACCAGCCATTCTTTGTGACCCTGAAGCCCATCATGGTTGAGGGTTTTCACAGCAACAGTAAGTCCCGTGCCAGGTTTCACTGGTGCAGTTCCATTCTCTTCAATCCAGCCCTTAAATACACAACCAAAACCCCCTTCACCAAGAAGACTCTCCGGCCTAAAGTTTCTCGTAGCCAACTTAAGATCATTAAATGTGAATTTGCGAAGTCGAGAAGCAACTTTAAGTTCCTCTTCAAGTTTGGGAGTGGATGAATTACTTTCAGCATTACTCGTAGTGGTTCGATGAAACAACAGCAGCAACAGGTTGATCTCTGCTTGAATCATTTGTAGATTTATTTTCTGTTGACACATACAAGGAAGCAACATGTAAAAACATACATACAATTTATCAAGGTCGGTAAGTTTAACTTTGCACTCAAACCCACACACACACTGAGCCATTAAACTAACAGGGTTAAACAAATTCTTAGGGGACAACCACGAAAAAGCATACAAGATCCAATTCAATGAGACAAGGATATGGACACCACTGTGCGTGAGACAAGGGTTTGAGGTGTCTGACACAGCCATATAAGAAGTAAACCTTTAAAAGATGATTTAACTATGGCTGCATCAATAAAAGCTCAATATGACAGAGCAAGACCAAAATATGATCTGACTAGTTCCCAGAATCAAAAGTCTCTGAAATCATGAGTAATTGAAATCTTCTAACATGCACTGCGCATACCATCTGCTAGTTTACACAAATAGTTATCTATATTAAAAATATTCAGCTAATTGTTTGTGCCACCAGCTAGCAAATTATTATCAGATCATTTTTTTTTTTACTTTTTGGATGAGTAGCAAATTATTATCTGACTAGTTCCCAGAATCAAAAGTCTCTGAAATCGTGAGTAATTGAAATCTTCTAACATGCACTGCGCATACCATCTGCTAGTTTACACAATAAGTTATCTACATTAAAAATATTCAGCCAATTGCTTGCTGCCACCAGCTAGCAAATTATTATCAGATCATTTTTTTTTACTTTTCAGGATGAGTAGCAAATTATTATAAAATCATGTTTTCTAAAAGATTTTAATAAATTACACTTATCCAAAAAAAAAATGATAAGAAATTAATATAATTCTTAAACATTAAAAATGCGTACTTTCTACAATTGACTAAGTAACTTGCTCTCGGCAAGGTCTGGGAGAGATAAATGGTAGGTAACTTACTTGCATTTTGCAGAGCTGATTCCCAGGACTAGAACCTACGGCATAGCACTAAGCGGACAAGGCTGAGCATTTTACCACCAGACAATGGCCCTTCTATTTGGATATAATTCAAGAATATTTCAAATATGTGGGATAGATTCAAGCTTTGTTTGTTAAAAATATCGCGATAAAAATGAGAGATCTAGAAAATTTTTAAAAAAAATTGTTACTATGACCACAACCACCTTCGGCACCACCCCCAGCCACCGCCACCAAAAAAAAAGGAAAAAGAAAAGAGTGTGTGTGTGTGTGTCTCAAATCAACCCCATGATCAAACCATCACTACCACAAATGGAACCTCCCATTCCCACCAACTCACAGTTAGTGAGATTGAAACCAAGCTGCAAGTTGAATGGTTAAAGAAGCCACTTTCCACTTCCCAAGGTCAACTGGCTAGGCTAACCAAACCATTTTGCCTGTGAAATAAAAGAATAGAGGTAAGACTAATACTGGGGAAGATTTTTTTTTGATAAGAATACTGGGGAAGATTTTAAAACTACATGTAAGAAGATTCTATCCCAAAAACTGCTGGTCGAACAAGTCAAAAGAAGAATCAAAACCCATTTGCACAGTTCCACCCACAAATTTGGTCTAGTTCTCAAAACATCACCCACACGGAAAATAGGCACCACCATTAACATTAACAAGTATATACTATCACCACCACCTCTAACACATCATCACCCTTAACCTTAACACACCATTGCTAATGGTCAACATTTACATGTTTAATTTGTCACTGCCACTACCTTTGTTCCTCTACAACTGACACTAAAAAGGTCTCATACTGTCCAAAAATTGGGTATAGGTACATATTTAAAGATAGTTATATACCACAATCATTGGGACCAACCATGAAATCCATTGACTTTATGAGGTCTCTACATAGTATAAAGAAGAGAGCGATTGGAGGGCAGATGTTGGCTCCGTTCTATGTTATCCTCTGCTCTCTAAATCTCCTCCTCCTCTCTCTCTCCTCTCTGCTCAATGAAATCTTCGAATGTGTGCATGTGTGTATTGTGTAATAAGCAACAAGAAACTTAATTTAAGTAATAGCTAAGAACAGGGCCAACACCTACCTACCACACCCTATTACTCTTCTTCTTACTATGTACAAACCTGACAGACACAATGAAGTTCGTAGTTGGTCCCTATAATTGTGGTGACCGAAGTTGATATATTCATGGTGACCATGTCCATCAACAACTGCCCCATTTAGGTTCTGAATGCGGGGTGTGTGGTTAAACTTCGTGGTAGATATTTGTTTCAACCTTTCAATCACTCTTTTCAGTCCATCTCCCTCATCATGTCTAGTAAATTGGATATAATCTTCTAGCTCTCAAGAGATGATTTAAACTTTGTTGAAACATCAGTCAACCTCACATTTGGAGCTTTCTTAATGATATGGAAGAGGCTACATGAAGAAAATATATTGCATCATTTATTTCCTTGTTCAAACCATGTAGAAACAAGCGATTTGTGTATCAAGTCCAATTTTGGAACGCATCTATTAGTAACAATATTCCTTTCGAGGCTTTGTTACTACAAAAGAAAAAATTGTTTTACAATATTGAACCTAGAAAGGTTCTATAACAAAGCCAATGACATAGGGGGAAACAAAAGGAGCAATAGATTTGTGTGGACAAGAGACCGATTGGTTTGAAATAAACTTACTAGGTTTAAGAGATAGAATCTAGCTTGAAGAAAACTTGTCGACACTTTTGTTATATATTGTGGCAAAATAACCAACCAAAAGAGGAACAGAGGAGGGGGAAGCAACATCAAACCTTTACTAGTCAAAATGAGGAGTTAAATGTACAAAAAAGCACCGATCAAAAAACAATGTACAAAAAAAGCAATCAGCTAGTCTAAAGCAGGATCCCTCTCAATCTATCCTCTTCCATTGCACAGTCAAAATGCAAAGGATTTTTGCCATAACTGTCTTAGTTAGGACATTTAAGCAGGGTCCAGATCATCTTTTATAATATTATTTCTGCCACGGGCCCTAACTTATGAAAAAGGATCACAAGAATAACACCATATTTTTGAATAGTTGAATCCAACCCTTTCTTGTAGATCCTTTAGTAGAGTTTTCAAGAGGTTTGAAGCTCTAATTTGGAGCTGCCTTCTTTTTGCGGCTCTTAAATTTATTTTACTTGTCAAAAAAGAAAAAAAAAAGAAAAAGAAAGAAAGAATAACACTATAAATTTGAACATATGGTCAGTAAAATCAAGGGTCAACTAAGTATCCACAATTCCAGTGATTCAACAACAATTTCCACAAGGGTTCCAGTTCCACTCTCTTGGGATTTTTCCAGATTGTAGGATCCTAGAATCAGGTGGGATTTTAACAACTATCACATATCTCCACAGCTTCAATGTGAAAAAGGAACCAAAAGCTTGAGCTTTAAATTTAAGTTTAGGTTTATTTTTAATTACATTATAAATGAAGGTCTAACAGCTTCAACTAAATAGTTGGATTTCATTTCTTTAAATTTTGCTGAAGGGATTGGGTCCCTTTGACATAATAATTACTTTTAACATACCATTTTGAGTGCCAATTTCCCACTATAAGTAGAAAACAAGCATCTATGATTACATGAATCAATTTCCCTTCCAAATAAGAGTAAAGGAATTGCAAAGAAAATTTAACTTTCTTCATTAGACTAAGAAACAAATCAGTTAACTGTCAAAAAACAAAAGGACGTATTACCAGTGCCATTTTTGTGTCAATTTCATCTAAGGCTTGTAGGTCGGGGAGACCACAAGGCACTGCCTAACCCATGTGACAACCTCCACATAGACATCTTTGGCTCTGACAGATGTGCCAACACGGTCAAAACACATGGTCCATAGGTATCCTTGCATACCACCTCGCCATGTAGTATGTCAATCTCTCTTGAGGTCAACACACATGGTGCCTAATGCCTATACCTAGGACCTCAACCTATGGGGGTCAAAATTAATCTATCCTGCAAAGTGGTAGAGTCAAAAGAACTACCTTATATCAGATGCCCACCTTCTGCTACAGTTCTCCAACCACACTTTCCACCGCACGGGTCTCTAATGCACGTCTCACCACAAAGTGTTTTCAACGCAAACACTTCCAACTACACTCATATCTGGAAAATGCCTCTCCACCACATTCTATAGCACAAGTGCACTCAACCTGCAGCCATCTCCAATGCACAACTTTTGTTGTGCTCATCTTTGTCTCACCTATGTTTCTCCTCAACCCTCACCTAGGCCACCCCCAAGTGCATCTAGGTTGGATTACAGGGCCTAGGGAGCTCCTTGAGCTCAATGTGCAATGGCGGCACAACTCTCAATCACCATCACAATCTCCATTGGATCCTAGAAGTACCTGGTTTGGAGGCAAAAGTCAAGGGTTCGTTGAAACACATCTCATTCGCCAAGTGTCTCAACTAGTACTTAGAGAGAGGGAGATGTTGTGTGCCTCTTGGCACATATTCACCAAGTGTTGCGCTCATTGCCATGTCTTGTACTCAACATGTTCTCAACCTAGGGAGCTCCTAGAGCTCAATGTGCAATGGCGGCACGAATTCCAATCACCGTCACAATTTCCATTGGATCCTAGAAGTACGTGGTTTGGAGGCAAAAGTCAAGGGTTTGTTGAAACACATCTCATTCGCCAAGTGTCCCAACTAGTCTTAGAGAGAGGGAGATGTCGCGTGCCTCTTGGCAGATATTCACTATGTGTTGCGCTCATTGCCATGTCTTCTGCTCAACATGTTCTCAACCTCGCCTATTTGTACTTCTTCACCCTGTTGGTACTGTTGCCTCTCTACTCTCCTCCAATTTGCTAAGTCACTCATGTACGACAACTTAATGTACTCTTGGGAGGTCTATAAATAGGGTCGAGTTATATATAATAAATAAAATTAAAAAAAAAATATGAAAAAAACTAAAAATATCCTACCAAGACCTAATCTTTCTACACAGCAACCCAAACTCCAATCTTCAATAACAACAACAAATCAAGTAAGCACAACTTTGGGATAAGCACAACAAAAAAATTATATATACTACATAATTATGACGCCATGGTTTCGACTCTAATTGATGCAATGACCCGGTCAACTTTTCGGTTCATTAAACAATTCAAAATTATAGCACACTCTCTCTCTCTCTCTCTCTCTCTCTCTCTCTCTCTCTCTCAGGATACCTCCACTTCCACCCTAATCACTCTCGGACTCCTGTCATTCTACATATAACACCTCCATATCCACAACTAGCTCTAAAACCCACATAGTTAATTATAAAGTTTTTTTCTTTTGATAAGTTAAGAAGTTTATAAATGAAAGCACTATAGGGTGCACCCATGACATCCAAAAAAATATAGGTGTATAAAGTCAGTTATGAGCCAAATCAAACTTGATTAAGACCATAATTGTTCTTTCTTATGACAAAGGAGAAGTTTAACAAATGACATGTAAATTATAAGAAGGAAAGACAGTGTGCTTAAAGTTTTACATAAAGTAGTAGCAACCAGACATTTTCCACTATTGCTGAAACCTACCTATTCATTAAACCACGTAAATGGCTAGGTTACAGGTTAAAGGGCTAGCGAGGCTGCCAAACATCAAAATCAAGAGACATGAAAAAAATTGAAATAATGACCAAAAAAAACATCATTTACATAATAGAGGATCCAAATCAAGTATAATTGCAAACAAACTCATCCTTTAAGTTAGTTATCATACAACCTATGTCGATCACAATATTAGACATCTCAAATCTCATAAACTTGGCCCCTTGGTGAATTCAAGGCTTTATTTCCCCACTTTGGATTAGTAAACATGTAATAATGTGAAATATTATGGTGTAACTCACTTGAGTTAAGAAACTAGCCTTTAAAATTTTGGAATTGACCCTAGTTACTGAGTAATTGTTTCAAGCACAAAAGATCAATTTCGGGTTTGGCTTTCAATTACCTTCTGCAGTGTTGTAAAGGCGGGAAGCGTAAGGTGAAACGTTGACCCGTTTTTAAGGTAAAATGTAAGACTCAAGGCGTTGACTGTTGAGACATAAGCTTTTTGGGACTTAAATTTCTTTATTAGAAAATACAAATAAATATTATTATTAGTCAACGAGGAATATTTTGGGACTTAAAATTCTTTACTAGAAAATAAAAGGAAATTATTATTATTAGTAAAAAAGGAATACTCTTAGTATTTTGAAACAAGGACCATCATTATAATTTCACAATTCTAAAAGAAGGTTAGATATTTTGACCATTCATCCTTTTCAAAATACCAATTTGAAAGTATTTTATATCCAGAACCTCACATAACAACATTTTTCTTTCTCATTCTCTCTCGTGCTTGTTAGGAAAAATCTAATATCATATAAAAATCATAGGAGAGCATAACTCATATATGTAAAAGTCATTTTTAATAATCTGTTAGGACTTCAATGAAAGTGATTATGTATTATTATTGATTATAAATTACTCACAATTACGGGGTTCCACTGATATTAAACAACAGGTTAAGGTTTCCTCAATTTTTTGTATCAAACCTTACAATGTAAGGGTCTGCATTTTCTCCTAAATATTTTTGGAATCCCCAGTGTTTTTTAAACACAAAAGTGTTTGAATAGCTGTTTGTGAATGCCTTCAAGTTTGAAATATATGCTTCCCGGGATATAAATTAATGATATGGTCCAGTATTATTGTGGATTATAAATTACTCTTAATCAAGGGGTTCCATTAATATAAAACAACGGGTTAAGGTTTCACCATTTTTTTGTGTCAATCCTTACAATATAAGGGTTTATTTTCTTCTAAACTTTTTTGGAACCCCCAAAGTTATAAAAGTGTTTTAGATGCACAAAAAGTGTTTGAATAGTTGTTTTTGAATGCCATTGAGTTTGAAATATATGCTTCTCAGAATCACTGCTTTTCTTTTTCTTTCTTTTTTCAAAGTTTCAAGGCATTTTGGGTGCCTCAGTTTAAGACGAGCCTTGAGGTGATGAGTCTGAATGAAGCTTTCTAAAACACTTGACTTTTTATAAGTTCTAAGTCATTAAATATTTAACAAAACCTAAGTTGTCATTGAAGCTTTTTATATTGCCCCTTAGATTATGTAGCCCTGATATGGGTACAACAAATAAAATTTCTTGTCATGGGGCAGTGCTCTTTCTTCATCATCAAATTTTCAATTGTAATGTGTTATCACGTTCTACCAACTTCAGGCAACAAAATTGGTAGGTATGCTTTCTGAATCAGAATAACAGCAAACATGCAAGCCAACGAAACAAAATGTATCCACAAAATATGCAGATATCCCAATAATAAACAACTCCTCCAAAAAAAGTAATTGATACGAAACAAACTTGATTGAGACCAAAGAACACGCAGGTAAGAAAATATAAAATTTTAACATAACACACATAACACACAACATTTTCAAAGAAAATGAAGGAGTACCGTAGTGAGTGCTGATGCCACTGATAGAGCTATCAACTTTGGATCTTGAAGAAAAACAGCAGCCAATAAACCTCAACTTCACCCAACACCCAGTCTCCTCCGCAGCAGCATCTTTCTTCTTCCTACCCTTCGACTTGCCCACATCCCAAGATTCCACTTTAACACCATCATCACCTAATCCCATTTTCACAAACCCTTGAATCAAACCCAGATATCATCAAACCCCCAAATCCCAGAAATCACCAACCACTCCTGCTTTTTCCTCCTCCACCGCTCCCTTACACAAACGAAGAAAAATTTCCCAAATAGTCCTTCATTTCCGAATTATTTCCTCAAAAACCCCCCCAAAAAAAACCAGATGAAATAACTCAAACCCACTCCAGAAAATCACACGGATATAAGATTTCCAAACAGTCCTTCAGTTTCGAACTTAATTCCTCGAAAAAAAACCCACAATCAAATGAAATAACTGAGACCCAATTCAGAAAATCAGACAAAGGTTACACTGAAAGCCTCAAAAGAGTCAACTGATACAGATCACATGCTTGACCTTCAACGAGAACTTGAATAAACTTGCTCCAGCATAGTGCAAGCTGTATGAGATAATCTCAGTTCAAAAGCACCCCGGAAATGTCTGTTCCCAAAAGAAGTTGACCAGTTCGAAGCTTAAAACACTCACACATATATATATATATATATATAATTGAAAAAGAAAAATACAGGTAGTGTGAATTATCGGTTCTCTGTGTTATTTTAATAGAATCAAAGATCAGAAAAAGCAAATCGGAGATGCCCGGAGAATACGGTCAGAGTTGGAGCTGCCCTAAATGCCCATGAGACAAAAGACCGTACGGAGTAGCCGGAGTAGGCAACAGCTGCCTAGAAAAGGGTACTTGGGGAAAGAGGAAAAGAGCAAAGAGATGACAGCCAGTTTGGGGCTTCGGGCAGAAGAAGTGGAAAATGTGGGCAGTTCGGGTGAGAGAGAGAGAGAGGTGGGACCCACTTGAATGGTGACGTGTCAAACTTTGGTGTGCGGACGTAAACGCGCCGTCAGGACTGATCTCACCAGTGCGATCTGCTTCTTGGGATGGTCTGCCGAATATTTCTATAAAATTATTTAAAAAAATTAATAATAAAAGAATTTTTATATTACATAATTAAATTAATTTTTTACATTAACAACTTAAATATATTTGATAGAATTACAATTTTTTTAAAATATAATATTATTGTGATTTTATATTGAGATATATATATTTTTTATTTTGACACGTTACGTTAATATTTTGGGTAAAATATGTTAATTATAATTAATTTAATAAATAAATAAAAATTTAGTAATTAAATTAGTATCCTGATAAAAATTTATCTAATATAAGATTAAGTAACAGAGTTTAAATGAATGTCAAAAAAAAAAAAAAAATTATGCAACAAGATCGGGAGAGCCTGCCGGCATCATCATCTTTACTACTACATTCTACTTTGCGAACACTATTATCATTTATTTTAAAATAATAGTCTTTTATATATGATTTTTTAAATTTTAATTACTAAGTGAAATTATTGTAAAATTGACAATATATAAGAGCTTTATTTTTATTTTTTTTTAAGTGTTAAAATTTTTTTCAACGTACGTACATTAAATAAGTGTAGGGATAAGATTTGAAAAAACTCAATTATTATTAACAAATTGAAATTTTTTTTATAATATATATAATTGCATTTTAGATAAATGTTTTGTGAAATAAGTTCAAATCATTTTTTATGTCGATCGTTGATAGTTAAAATTTAAAGAATGAATCTGACTATCACAAAAATAAGACTTAATCTGATACGCGTAAACTAATTCAAAATATTTTCTTTGTAATTTATAAAATAAAAAAAAAAAAGTGATAAACTGTTCCTGCCTTACTTTGAGTGTGAAACAAATCAAGAAGGGATTTTAAGAGCATATTGTCACGAATTGGGCTCTGACTTAAAAGCTATAGCTAATGGATAGAGATACCGAATTGCTTATATAGCCCAAGACCTCCCTACTCATAACCAATGTGGAATCGTGACATACTCTCCCACCCGAGCATATTGTCACGAATTGGGCTCTGACCTAAAGCTGCAGCTAATGAATAGAGATACCGAATCGCTTATATGGCCCAACACCTCTCTACTCACAACCAATGTGGGATCGTGACATACTCTCCTACCCGAGCATATTGTCACGAATTGGACTCTGACTTAAAAGTTACAGCTAATGAATAGAGATACCGAATCACTTATATGACCCAACACTTCCCTACTCACAACCAATGTAGGATCATAACATACTCTCCCACCCGAATCCGTGATGTCCTCGACGCTGTCGTATCTCAAGGCGGGTTCAGGCCTAGCCCACCCGGGCTATATGGTTACTACTTGGCCATCGGAGTCTCGGGTCGGCTCTGATATTACTGTCACGGGTCGGGGCTCTGACCCAAAAGCTGTAACTAATATATAGAGGTATCGGATCGCTTATATAGCCCAAGATCTCCCTACTTACAACCGATGTGGGATCGGATATACTATCACGAGTCGTACTTTGACCCAAAACTGCAATTGATGAGTAGAGATACCAAATCGCTTATATGGCCCAAGACCCCCCTACTCATAACCGATGTGAGATCGTAACACTCTCTCCCACCCAAATCCACTTTGCCCTCATCGCGATCGGGCCTCAAGGCAGGTTCAAGCCCTATGCTTTATAGTTACCACCTGACCATCGAAGTCTCGAGTCGGCTCTGATACCATTGTCATAGGCCGGGCTCTGACCCAAAAGTTGCAGCTAATAGATAGAGTACTGAATCGCTTATATGTCCCAAGACCTCCCTACTCAACTGATGTAGAATCGTGACAATAGTGTTAGAGCCCACCCGAGACTCCGATGACTAGATGATAACCATATGGCCCGAGCGGGCCGGACCTAAACCCGCCTTAAGATCCGACCGTGCCGAGAACATCGCAGATTTGAGTTAGAAAGTTTGTCACGATCCCACATCGATTGTAAGTAAAAAAACCCTGAGTTATATAAGCAATTCGATATCTCTATTCATTAACTGAAATTTTTGGATTAGAACTCGACCCGTGACAATATTCTAAGCTCCTTTTCTCATTAAAGAATCTATGCATAAGCTCACTGATTGTATTATTTAATAGGCATTAATTACTTTTAACAACATGATATAATATTTCTAGGTTTCATATCAAAATTTGTAAGAAAATGAATAAGCCAGTTTAACGAAAGCTTAGGCCTTTGATCAAGTGCCCTCAAATTTTTTTTTTTACTTTTTAAATTCAAATATACACATTTCATCCATTTTTTTACTCCCACAAAATTTAAAATTTTTCATGACCTTCATTAGAATTATCAAAACTATTATCAATAAATATCAAGATTTTATACTTTCTTTTAATTTTTAAATTTATAATAAAATATCAAGAGGCTTAGAATAAATTTCTAGCTTCATCTCGGATAATCATAGCATAAGATGGAAACTCGGCCTTCTAGAATTGTTGCATGTATAGCGACGGCATGCACATAACAAATGCTAGAATCATATACTAACGTACCCTTAGTTCACCCTTAGTTCAGTTTCAGTGCACGAACATCCCGTCACTGCAAAAGATGAAAAACATAAAGGACCTCCAAACATGTTTCTGCTAATGCTACAAACCAGGAAGGAAACGAAGAAAACATGGTACTGACAAATGGAGAAACAGGGCATGATAAATCATAAATCTGAAGCTAATAAAAAGAGAATAGAAGAACTGAGTAATTGACAAACAGTTCAGCAGCAACACAACTAGGAAACTCCAGAGTCATCTCTCAGGCTTGAACATCACAAAAGAATAACAATAACTCTAATGTATTCCTCTGCTCTCTTTTGTTTTTTCTTTCCTTTTTCTATTCATGAATGTAGCATGACATTGAACACAATGTACACAGTTTAATTCTTTCCCATTACAGGGATATACAACAAATGCCATTCTAAAATTAGTTTACAAAACTACGATATGAAGTTAACTTTTTGTAACAATTTGATGTGATGATTTCCACTCTTCTCAGGGGGGGAGAAATATATATACCTCGGTTCATATGCCTGAACAATATGCCATCTAAACACCAGACTACTGGACTGGTAGCAATTTGAATATCTTCCCATGCTCAAAGACGAATATTGAAGAAATAAAACTTTGAAGTAACCATCCTAAATAATCCCAGTGGCAATGCTGGAAGTTGCATTTATCTTCAGTGAGTGCTCGGGGATATAGGTAAGACCTGTTATTCCAGAAAGGATTTTTTAATATTAATAATTCTCACTTTTCAGATTGCATTACAAAATTTAAACCTTGCAGTAAATATGCATATAAAAAAAGAAACATGGAGACCTGAAATCAGGTGTTATTAAACCCGGCCCTAGACCAGGTGGGTTGACCTGGTGAAACCGGAGGTTAAACCAAGCCGGTTCTTTAACTGGACCACTTAAGAAAGAGAACCGGTAAAAACTGGTTAACTCGGGTGGTTTTATGGTTGACCCAGTAAACCGGACAAGTTTATATGAACCGGTTGGGTTATAAATAATTACAAGAAAAATGACATAATAACCAAAGTTTTTAGTGATTTATCCTCATAAATGATATTAAAATATATTTAATATATTCTTAAGGTGTTTTTACTTTTTATTATCATACTTATGTAATATTTAATTTAAATTTTAACAATAAATTTAATACTTTAACTATAATTTAGTAATTGAAATAAGATATCACAATATAGGAATTCATATAAAATTAAAATTTTTTGTTCAATATTAAATTATAAGGTATGATAATACAATAATATGTTATTTAACATGTTACATTCATATTTTATTATTTATCTATTTTGATTTACACTAAGATATATTTTAAAAATATATGTTTAATATTTTAAAATATTTTTTTAATATTTTAATAGTATGACCGGTCCAACCAATTGACCCACTGATTGAACCGGTGACCCATTGACCCGGTCCCTTTACCGAGTCGATGTCCGAGCTGGGTTTAATAACTATACCTGAAATTGCTTTTTGATATACCAAGCCTTTGAAGGTAATATAACAATTACGCTAAATTGCTAATGATATCACTTAGACCAGTAAAAACAACTGATAATAGCCAGCCACTTATTTCGATAGAACAACCACTGACCTACTGATGGGGATACAGTGTTGCATGTTGTATATGGGGTGCCAAACACTGAAACTTTCTTAGGCACAAAATACAGCTATCTATTGTCAAGCTCTAATAATTAACAATTTTTTGAGGATCATCTTGGTTCCATGGTGGATAGCTAGTAATTTTACCAACATATTTTGAGTCTTTGCTACAGTTTGAGAGAAAAAAAAAAAAAAACAGCCACTGCACATCAACCTGTATACATGTCTAACCTAGTTGTATTGACCTTTGATGCAATAATCAATATTCTAGTGTAACTTCACTGATGAAGTCTTATCCAACGGCCATGAGTTCAATCTCGCAATATCTCTTTTCATATATATATATATATATACACTTTTTGTAGAGTTAAGGATTTTACACCTCAAAAAGTTGTCTGAAAATTAAACAATAAAATGAAGAGCTAGAATTTGCAACTCAGATCCTACTTAAACCTTGAGGTTTTTTTTCTTAAAATTGGAATAATGAAAGCAATTTATAATCTCTTTTAAATCATTAAATGAAAGTTTTTTTTTTTAACATTAAAGTTCTCTCTTGATAAAAATACTGCTAAGTTTCAATATGAATGACCTTGTGAAACTAATACCAGCCAAACGAGCGCATTAGTATGCTACAATCATTAGATCATCGCATGATGAGAGCCTACATGAGGATTCAATGACATATGAAGCTTAAACCCCCACCCCCCCTAAAAAAAAAAATACAAAAAAAAGACCACCGCCAAAAATAAGGCCTACTACTGCAAGAGTTTAGGCATGTACTTTCTACCAGCCAACGGGTCATCGGATAAAATAGCGAGGTTAACCCATCTTGAAAACAAAAGAAGCATACAGGGGGGCGGGGGGAATCAAGGAACAGAATATGAGAAGATGAATACCTTTCTCCTTAACATCAATCTGTAAAGAATCTACCGAAATTATGCCATCAGTCAAAGGGAGTAGCTCAAGCTTGATGGTTGCTGTGGATTGAGATGGAACACAACTGATGCAACCATAAACAGCTCTAATCAGCTGTGTGATCTTAAATTGAAGTCAAGAGAAGAAAGAGAATAGAGTGATTTATTACCCCAATGGAACTCTACTCTGCAACCATAAATGTGTACAACCCAAGTCGGTACATGGAAGGGCATCAGAGGTGGGACTGGCTTGCTCATTGAAAGAAACAGATCGCTGTCCACCATCTCCATCCTTTCTCTGATTCTCAGATACAAGAGGTGCTGAGCTCAGCCTCTGCACTGCAGAACCTCGTCTCTCACCATCCACTCCCCCTGCAAACTCAAGTGAACCAGCAAATGGGCTCATTGCTTTTGAGGGTGAAGAACTCAAGGATACAACTGAAGGAGGTGAAGTAAATGAGGCTGGAGCAAGAACTGTTAACGTAAGATCTTTGGATGTTAAATTCGAAGCCTGAAGAGTTAACACCTGCCAATTTGAACTGGTTAAGATAGAAGCTTTTCATTTTAGCACAAGTTCAAAACAACCTGTTAAATCATTTTCATATAAAACCTGAACGGGAAGCTGAGGAACTCCTTCGCTGGATCCAAGAGTTTGTCTTGACATTTCAGATGCAACAGAGATCATAAGATCCCTTGAGATACGTGGTCGCCAGCTTGTTGGCTGCTTGAAAAACAATCTTGATTCTACATTAGATACATTAGTGAGAGAATAAATACAGTGAGAATAAGATGCATCAACTCCAAGAGTAATCCAGATTAAACAGTATATTAAAAGCAATATAAATACCAGTATAGTTGCACCGACATGATACTAAAATTGCATACTGATCAGCAGTTGAAGCACTCAACTTCCCTTCAACAATGTTGGAAGGAAGATGCAAACTTGTTGATGCACTTCCAGGCTGGAAACATGATGACTGAGAACTTCTTTCACCGTGACCCTTGGGACTCTTCCACATTGAAGTTGCTGGTTTGAGAATAAAAGAGTGTTCTTCACCTCTCCTGCCATGGGTAAAATCAAAGTTAGATATTCAGAACAAGCAGCAGCGGTGAATTCAAAAAACTGATCCATTCTTTGCATTTATAGAAAGCAACCCATACAGCTAATGCATTTTTTCTCCTGCCACTGCACATAAATATATGCTTATGCATTGGTTAGTCACAAAATTTATACGAAAAACTTTTCTCCTGTTTCAGGGATGATAAACAAAATCACACTGAGACCAAGACAGGATTGAGGCATTCATCTCAGTGAAATCCAAGGAAGATAAAATGAAAAGGAGATGAATCTGCAATTAATGTTGAAAGTTTATCAACAACATTCACTCAAAAAGAAACATGTTTTTATGTATGACAATGTAACTCGATGCATACAACCTGCCATCCTCAGGATTTACATTTCAATTGACATCAAACTCGCCATGATCTCCATAGTCAAACTTGAGATATATGAAACACAAACATAGAGAACAGAATTTGAGATATGTAGAGAGACAGAGAAGACTCCATTGCAATTTAAGCGGACAGATTGGGTTCAATTTCCCTATGATGTTTTCCAGTGTGTTGAAACAAATTTTGGACATGATTTATAAGGCAAATTCAATAGAGATAATTCGTATTCAGTCACTTTTTGGGGGCATATTTAGGAATCAGTTAATTACTTTTTGTATTTGGAAACATGTAAACTTAATGAAACAAAATTTGAAAAAATCAAAGTAAGATATTCAGAACAAGCAGCAGCCGTGAATTCGAAAAACTGATCCATTCTTTGCATTTATAGAAAGTAACCCTTAGGAAGAAGATGAGGGTAAGGCATGCATGATGTGCTTGGATTCCATTGAGAGCAGCCATGAGGTCAAAGAGCACACGCCTGTCTCTTCACCACATCCGCCACCGAGATTCATTTTCTCTCACCTCCTACCTGTGTCTTTTATTTTGGTGGCAGTGGTGGGAAGAGGAGAGGGTGATGGCGGTGTTGTTAGGGTTGGGGCTAGGGTTCCTTTTTTACGAAAATGAGAGTGAAAAAGATGAAAATGTGTTATGACTAGGGGTGCACTCTCAAGGGCAACATAGCCATTTGTTTTGGCCCACTAAAGGGCAGGTTTGGAACAAAAATAATTTTTTTATAGGAAAAATGAAATTGTATTAAAAGGCACCCGAATATAACAAAAAAATATAAGGAAATAAGTTGATAAGGCCCAAATAAATATATTTTATTAATTAATATGATCTAAATCAAACTTGACACGCCTACCCCCTATTTTCTCCATGAATTGAACAAGAAAACTAATAAATAAATTTAGATACTCACTAAGCTAATTTCATGTTTCAAGAAAGAAGCTCAAGTGTGAAAGTCTGGCAGAGTTTCAACAAAGCTTCAAACAACTCTTGAGATGTAGAAAACTACATCCAATTTTTTGGACAATCATCAAAGAAGAGGGATAAAAAAACAAACTTCTCCTTAAGAAATCTTGAACCAAAGTCTACCACCAAATTTGGCCACATAACCCATCTCAAAATTTCAATTTATTCACAGGGCAATTGTTTGCATGCATGATCAAGTGAACACAACACTTGACGACCACAACCATAGTGACCAAGTATGAAGTATATTGATGGGTAAGTTTTGAATCGGCTTATTGCCTAGATCTTCATCTCTCTCTCTCTCTCTCTCTCTCTCTCTCTCTCACACACACACACACACACACACAAATTTCAAAAAATCAATATATGAATCTATATATAGGACACACTAAAAAATAAAGAAAATTAACTTAAGAAGTTCCTCGAAAGCTACTTAGTAAAGCCCTTAAATGAATGCAAGGATTGTTGGAGATAAAAAGTTTGAGAGAGAGAGAGAGCAATGGTGAACAAATATCTAAAGAGCATAAGAGGCATAAAGAACCAAGGAAACACCAACCAACGAACTTGTTACCCGTTCTTGATATTGTATAGAGAATTTAGATACTCAAAATTGAGTTCATGGTTTGTCTCTATGATTGTGGTGGGCAACGTTGCCATGATTGTGGAAGGAAATGTTGCTATTTTCATGGTGATCATGGCAGCTAATAATTGCCCAAAGAACTGTGGCCAAGCTTCTTGGTAGATTTCATTTGAGAGTTTGAGGCCTCTCGAAGAGAACCCCTTCTTTTGTTTCTTTTTTTTTTTTTTTGTGAGAGGTTTTCCACTTCTCAAAGACAGCTGAAACACAGTAGCACCTCATAGTTGGAGCTTTCTCTTCCAAGGATGGAAAAGACTAGGAGACAACCATATTTTATATTTTGTTTCTGTATTCAAACTTTTTTTTTGGGGGGGGGGGGGGGGGGGGACAAGGGTTTAGTGTTCAAAGACTAATTTTTTGAACCACCTCAATTAATAAAATATTTTATTTGAGGTTCGTTGACTTATTTTTATCATATCTTATTATTTGTTTGTCCTCTCAATTGACAACTGTCCTAAATTGTTATTTTGATATGATTTAGATTTTAGAACATAATTCTTAATAGATAATGAACCCATTAAGAACATGTACCCACAAAAACAAAGTAACCAAAGCTGACATGGGAAGTTTGTAGATAAAATAATTGGATTCACTTTATAAATCCGGACTGAAATTTGTTTCAAAAAAATTTAGACAAACTTTGTAAGACAAAGGAGTACACCGATACTAATCATGGAGCTTGTTCAGGCGCCTTTGGATAGGCTTTGAAATAAAATTATCATGTGCCGAATAATGTGGTCAATTAATATTTCCACAAGGCCTAAAGTATTTCGAAATGCACTTAGCCCATTGATATGATTGGATTAAAATGACCATATAGCTAAATCCAATTGAAAACTTACAAGGACCACTAAGGAGATAAGGTTAGCCACAAGTGTTCTACCCTATCATAAGTAGTAGAATAAGACCTAAAGGAATTATGTCACTCTCCTACTTAATCTTTTTTTATTGGATGAGTATAATTGAGTAAGGGCTCCAAAAACAGTCCATGTGCATGCGTCATATACAGATATACAAAAAAAAATTATAATAATAAAGAACAGAAATCCATATTTCCAATAAACTCTACAAAAGTATCTAACAATATGTGGTACAACTCCAAATAAATAAAAAAAGTTCTGAAAAGTGTTTGTTTCACTTTAATGTGAAATCGATCCTCCTTTTCAAAGTCTGTCTATTCCTTTTCCCACCATAGACAAGCTACACCACACACCTTCATAACCCTCCTCCACTAGCACCCACCCCTCCAACATGTCCATCACTGGTTCAAACAATGTCCAAATTACACCAAAAGGTCTAAACAAAGGGAATAACAAGCCCCAAAGCTCCAACACTACAATATAATAAAAGATGGTTAATAGATTACTCTCTCTTTACACATGCAACCCCAATTCGCCATCCAGTGTACCTTTGAAGCCTTGTGATGGCGACAAAGCCCTAGTAGCAAAGTTATATCGTGATACATAAGCCCTGCTTATCAAGCTTTCCACATGGCCATGGCTTCCATGGAAATTTTTAACCCAACCAATCTATGCTTGCGATTTAAAGGATTTGTGTCAAGGTTTTTGACCTGTAAGCAGGTTAACTTCAGGTTGACTAGTCAATCCCAGATTTCTTTTCCCCATTCTCAAACCAGACATATCCAACTCCTTTGCCAACTCTATCATAACATCTTCTCCAATTCTCTCCTTTTGTAAATAGTTCTTTTTTAACAGTTTTGTTTTTCTTTCTCCACACCAGTTGAAGGAACTTAGTCAACCTCTTCCTTCCCCACCACCAAAAAGAGGCATTCATCCTCTACTCAACCACCTATTCAGGTTTCCCATTCTTCTACTCCTCCATCATCCAAAAAAGGCAAGGAGACTTATAGCCCAAACCCAACAGGTCTTTGTGCTATGCTATTTATAAAGATATAAAACATATTCATAGTATTAAATCTTTGTTGGTTATTAATGTATTATGAGTGGGTTTTGGGGAAAAAAATATTTTACTTAAAATATCAAATAAAAAATTAAATTAATAAGAATAAACGAATTAGACAAGTTTCTTTTGAGTTCAAGTGATTTAGAAGGATCATGTTCAAATTTGAACTTCACAACCCTTTGACCAGATTGGTATCTATTCGAGCTTAAATGTGCTTCTATAGGCTTTCAACCCAACCCAATGCCACCACTAGTAAAACACGGTTGGTCAGTTGGCAGCAAATGCACTCTCAACTAGATTATCCATGGATTGAAACTGAGTTCTGCCAATCCCTCGATATTCCTAAATGAATAAGTGTAAATTTGGTATTGATATGCACAACATAGTAAAATGTTACAGTGAAAGTACACTGAAAACAACATTCAACAGAGATTAATTTTTATTAATAAGAATATAATTATCATATCTCAATTCAAATGCATAATTGACAAACTATACCCCTGTAAATACGAATCTGATCATGATCACATACTAAATTTGACTCAACCACACTCTTTAACTGTTTTATATTGCCTACACGAGTAATGTAATAATCCTAAATATATTATTTTGGTTCGAAAATGTATACATGACACACACACAAGTGTTTAATATTTTAAAACCAGGGAAAAAGTCAATCAATCAAACGAAACAAATTAAGACACCTTAAGTTGACAGCAACCTGAGGGCTAGATTTGGCAAACTGTGTTCATTCCCAGCTTCAACACATGCAATTGGTAATGATAGAGGTGGTCCACCTTTTGAAGCCTCCTCAAAAATGATAGTTATGGCATCTAAATATACCACAATATCTGGTGTATGTGCAGGAGAAACATTCTGCAAAATAAGTTAATTCGCTATCTTAGTATTCATGACCAAGGCATTTTTAGTACTGCAAAAAAGAAAGAAAAAAAAAACTACATTCCAGTAAGAATAAAAATAAACTTTTATTGCAATCATAACCCACACCTTTATCTGAACACAAAGAAGGTCATCCGTATTGCAATCAGCAGCAAAAGAATGAATTTCTACTGGTTGAATAATTTCAAGTTTCCTCCTCCACCTTCTTCCAGGTACGTAAATGCCTTCCAATCCACAACAAACAGAAAATCTTTCTGGCTCCAGTGATACACCTCGAAAAGATAAAAGTGCTTCACCCTCGGATTTTTGATTCTTCATAAACTTATGAGATGAGAACTGATCCCAATCTTCTTGGTCAAAGTTTGGCCTAGAACTGGGGGTTGTAACAGGTGGGGATGGTGCAGTATTTGGAGGAAGTGAGGACATGGAATAACTTCTAAAGTGGCCAAAAGAGAAGAGCTGAGAACCAGATGAGGTAGAAAAGTTGGGCTTTGTCGGTGTGGTACGAATATTTGAACTAGAACTTAATGGAGGAGGAGATAGAGGACGAGATGGAGAGGGAATAGAATTATCCAAAGGAAGTAACCATTTTAAAAGTTCCCCACAAGGGTCTTGATTTATGTAATCTAAGTTGTCCTGGTTCTCAGAAGTCAAATTTCTATGCTGATATTTCTCAAATTGAAGAATTTCCAAGACAGGATTTCTCACAAAATCAACGCCAACATTCACCTGTAAAAGCACCTGCATCCTTCCATAGAAGAAAGTAAAATGAGAATTAGAACTACTCAGGACAACTGGCTTCCCCAGTATGACTGCAAAAAATATGAAGAGACTTGAAAAAGTTCTGGGATTTATGACACAGAAAAGCAATTAAGATCACTCATACAATGCAGAAAATTTTTGAGTATATGCTTTTGCAACTGACTTTTAGTTTATGCTCTCCACTTATTCTTAGAGTGACAACAACTATTATAATTGTATTTTTGAGACACGGTAGAAAGATCTACCAGGGATCTCCTGCACGAAAATTTGCACAGAACTAGAGCTAAAGACAATTGTGATTGAGGGATGTCATGAAAAGCATTTTTCTATAAATAAAAAGGAAGAAATGAAAAGCATTACCCATCCGATTGTGCTATCAAATACAGTCTTCATACATCAAAAGTGCTTTTGGGTTGGCAGAATAATCCACAATTAATCAGGTTTGTATATAGTAGAATTACTATTTAATGCAAAGGAGAGACCAATATGTGGCACTAGGATGAGAATTTTAACCACACAAGTTGTGAGTAGTAAACATTATAGGAACATCATGGAAAAGGATATAGTCCTGACGTTTCACCAATAATGTACAACAACTAGATGCCAAAAGGAGCCCCGGCATAATGTGAGAAGATTTCAAACCATATAGACCAGTAGACGACAAAGGAGCAATACCAGTTGAAGTTTTCCATGGAAGTCCATGTAACAGTACGGCCCAAAAGTAGGCCAAAGTTCATGCAAGAAGATCTCTCACAATACGATCCAGATTTCTAGCAAGGTTGAGAATGTTAGAACCACAAAAGCGCAACTAGTTGATATCTAAGAAGCACAAACACAGATACAACACAAACACAGTATTTCTCCAAAAAGTAGGATATGTATGCGTTAGGGACACATTTAATATTATATATATATATGACCATAAAATAAAAACATAGCATTATTTCAATGAAAATTGGTATAGAAACACACAAATTACAATAATAATATTAATATATATATATAAGCGGAGAACATTAGGAAAAAAATTGGGGGGAAATCCAAAAAAGGGAAAAGAAAAAATCCAGAAAATGTATCCTTGGACGTGTCCAAAATTCAACGAAAAAAAAGGGACATTTTTCTGCATCCAACACGTGTCTGTGTCCCAAATGTGTCCAACACCAATACATAAGCCAAAATAGAGTGTTCGTACTTCATAGGTTGATGTATTTTTCATGGAATTCCATGTACATGGTAAGGGCCAAGAGGAGGCCAAAGTTTCATGCAGGAAGATCGCTCACCACAACCACCAAGGTTGAGAATGTTAGAAAGGGCTGTTTACAAAGTGATCTTGCTTCGTAGGTTGATATATCATATATTTTCCATGGAATTCCATGAACACAGTAGGGCCCAAGAGGAGGCCAAAGTTTCATTCAGGAAGATCGTTCACCACACGCACCAAGGTTAAGAATTTTAGAAAGGGCTGTTTAGAATCAAAGCTGATAATATTAAACTGATAGGAATATTAAGATAGGTACTAGTTTGTCATCGATTTCTGCTGGAGTATGTTATCCAGCAAAGTTCTTTACCCATGCAGCCTTAACCTTACTTTATTTTATTTGATTTTCTACATGTTCTCAAATTAGTTACATAATGATCTATAGATCTCCAGTTATTAATTAGTTCACTAGGTCAACATCTAATCAAGCAGTATTTTCCAGAAGTATTGCTTGCAATCACTACTACAAGCCTATATTGGTGTAAGCCATTACTACTATGACCTAACTTCTAAGCAATTTGGACATTGTTTTGCAAGAAAGAACCTTGCCTGATATTCCAATAATTTTTCAGGAAGTTCTTATGAACCTAAAACCTAGGTGGTACACACACTTATAGGGAGAAGCCATGTCCATCAGTCCATATCAGAAACCAACACTTGTAACAATGTGTTTGACACCTCCAATAGATGCCAGTCTTAATTTGAAACCGAATTTCATTATTGAAAATGTTTAACCAACACTTCTCAAACACTCCCCATTACATGACCAACAATAAATCTTTTAACATGTGAGTGGCCCTATTTTCTTTTAGTATAGAAAAAAGAGTAAATTGGAAAATTAAAAAATAAATAAAGGATTCTAGGAGGGTTGGACAGGCACAAGCCCAACCTTTAGATTAATTTGAAAAAAATGGTAGCCTGTAAACTCAAACCCGCAACTCTCATGTGCTCGAGAGCCAGCATTTTAACTAGTACACCAGGCAGTGACCCTTGTATGAATAAATATTGCTATGTTCTTATCATTTCCATCATTCCATGTACTATACTTTGTAATGTGTTGTGCCAGCATGTCTAAATAGTCACCTCAATGTGACACGTGTCCATTCAACATAGCCTAAGACTGAACATACCCCAAAATCCCTTATACAAATGCTTTATGTTTTGCTCATACTTCTCCGCTGCCGCCTTATAGCCTTCAAATTACCCTATCACAAACCCCATCATCTAAAACCTCAAACCAACACCATTGCTATATAAATGAGCCATTCAAGATAAAGCTGACCGATTCTCTAGTATATACAAATAGTATAAGATATTACTTTATCTCATTTTAGAGTCTTACGATTCTCGATCTTTTTTTTTTTTTTTTGATAAGTAAGAAGTATATATAAGAAGCCCAAGGAGGGCAAAAGGGCAAAAGCCCCAAAGTATTACATCGCCCTTAAAGACGTCAAAAAGTCAACAAAAGAAAAAACATGAATAGGGGAAGCCTCTTTGGCCCAAAAAAATAATAAACGCAAAAAGGTCTCTTTAAGATAAGGAGTAGGAAGCTCCTGATCTTCAAAGACCCGATTGTTCCTTTCAATCCAAAGGCACCATAAAAGGCAAATGGGAGCCAGTCTCCAAATTCTCTTAATTTCTTTAGGAAGGATACATCCCTCCCACGCCAATAAAAGATCCTTGACGGGGCCTGACATGACCCATGAGAAGCCAAACACAGCAAAAATAAGGTTCCAACAGCTTCAAGGTACATGACAATGAAGAAGAGCGTGCTCCACTCGCTCCTCATTGTTCCTACAAAAATAACATCTGCTAGCCATGTGGAAACCTCTTCTCTTCATATTATCTGCAGTTAAAATGGCCTTCCAAGAAGCTTCCCAAGCAAAGAAAGAGGCTTTGGAAGGGGCTATTGAATGCCAAGTGAGCTTCCAAGGAAAGGGAGGACCATCAGAGTCGAACAAACTCTTATAAAAAGAGCTAACTGAAAAGGAAGCCTTATCCGGCATCCAAATCCGCTTGTCTTCTCTATCAACCGCAGTCCAAAAAGTGTTGATGTGACCTAAAAAGGAGGCCACCTCCCCGAGCTCCCAATCAAAGAAGTTTCTTCTAAAAGATGGAGCCCAAACAAGAGTATTCCCAGTGCACGCCACATACTCACTGACGCAAACCGATTTGTTGGTAGCCAAACTATAAAGCCTTGGAAATAACATCTTCAGAGGCGCAGCCCCACTCCAAGCATCATCCCAAAAATGCACTCGGTCACCCTTTCCGATAACAAATCTACATCTTTCCTTAAAAACTCTCCATTCTCTTCTGATGTATCCCCAGAGACCACAACCCATTGGACCTTCAACGCTGCCCGAACACCATCTCCCATAATCACTCCCATACTTGGACACTATGACCTCCTTCCATAGAGCTGTGTCGCTTTCACCAAAATTCCATAACCATTTTCCTAAAAGGGCTGTATTGAAAATACACAAGTCCTTCACTCCTAGGCCCCCTAGAGACAACGGCTTCTTGATTTTATCCCACGCCACAAGATGAATTTTCCTGCAGTCTCCCTCATGACCCCATAGAAAGTCCCTTTGAATCTTCTCCAGCCGTTTACTCACTGTCTTCGGGATCGAGAAAAGGGACATGAAATAGGTGGGGAGATTGGCCAAAATGCTTTTAACGAGGATGAGCCTGCCTCCTTTAGAAAGGAATTGGCCTTTCCAACCTGACAGCTTGCTGTAAAATCTCTCAATCACAGGGTCCCAAACCCCAATAGATTTTGCATGAGCTCCCAACGAAAGACCTAAGTATGTCGAGGGGAAACAACCCACTTTGCATCCCAGAATGCTTGCTAGAAGCTCCATCTCCTGAATTGCCCCTACAGGAGTGATACTGCTTTTAGCAAGATTGATCCTCAAACCTGACACAGCTTCAAAACACACAAGAATGCATCTGATGAAGCGAAGCTGGCGCACTGTGGGATCACAAAAAATGATGGTATCGTCAGCGAATAAAAGGTGGGAAACGACTGTGCATCCACCCCTTCCTGCTCCCCCCTGAAAGCCTTTGATGAGACCAACTTCCTCGACCCGGCACATGAAGCGACTCAAAGCCTCCATAGCAATCACAAAAAGAAAAGGGGATAGGGGGTCCCCCTGTCTCAATCCTCTAGATGAGCGGAAGAAGCCTGCAGGAGATCCGTTGACAAGGACCGAGAAGGAAACTGTGGATATGCATAACTGGATCCACTTCCTCCACTTACCTCTAAAACCCATCTTGACCAACATGCCCATCAAGAAGCTCCAGTTAACATTATCAAAAGCCTTCTCGATATCCAACTTGCAAACCAGCCAGAATCTGTCAACCTTCAACAAAAGCGTTTTGACTTGGAGAGATGATGCTTCCCATAACCTTCTTCAACCTTAAGGAAAGAACCTTAGCGATCAGCTTATAAACACTGCTTACCAGACTTATAGGGCGAAAATCCTTAATGTTAGCAGCTCCCTCCTTTTTGGGGATGATGGCAATGAAAGAAGCATTGAGACTTCGCTCAAAGATCCCCTCCCTATGGAAGCTTCCAAACACTGCCATCACATCCTCTTTCAGCACAGTCCAGCATTTCTTAAAGAAGGTCATAGTGAACCCATCTGGGCCTGGAGCTTTATCCCCGTTGCACGCCTCTAAGGCCCTTAACACTTCATCCTCCAAGAAGGGCGACTCCAGGTTAGAGGCTTCTTCCCCGTTCAGGCTTTTCAATAGGATATCCTCCACACCAGGCCTCCAACTCCGCGGCTCTGAGTAAAGACTAGAGAAGAAATCAGCAATGCCCCTTCTGATTGGCTCCTCCTCAGTGAGGACTTGATCGTTGATAACAATAGAGGAAATTATGTTCTTCCTATGGTGAGAAGAAGCCATTCTATGGAAAAACTTGGTGTTGCGGTCGCCCGCTTTAAGCCATAAAGCCCTAGATTTTTGCCTCCAAGAAATTTCCTCCATCTTAAGGATCTGCCCAATTTGGCCCTTTAGACCTTCTCTCTCCACTCTTTCTTCAGCAGAGATGGATCCCAACTAATCTTCCTTATCCAGTTCCATTAGCTTAGACAAAACAGTTTGCTTCCGTTCCTGGATAAGACCAAAGACCTCACGGTTCCATTTTTTAAGGTCTTCTTTAAGAAGTTTCAGCTTTCTGGCAATGCAAAAACTTGGAGACCCTGTCACAGCATAAGCTTCCCACCAATTCCTTACTTGATCCACAAAACCTTCGCTTTCCAGCCACATGTTTTCAAACCTAAAGGGGCTCTTTTCTGCCTTAAACTGGCCACAGGACAGCATGATCGGGTGATGATCAGAACAAGGCCGAGGGAGGCATTTTTGGGAAATTCCTGAAAAATTATCCTCCCATTGATACGACGCCATAAATCTATCCAATCTGGACATAGCTGACTGCTGCCCTCCTCTAGACCATGTGAATCTCCCTCCCTCCAACGGCAAGTCCACAAGACCCCTCCCCTTACGATTCTCGATCTAATCTTACAATACAATCCCCAAGACCCCTCCCCCCACCGATCCAATGTAGGATCCCAATTTCAACAACCTTAGCGTTCACTCTCTTCAGTTTCCACTCTTCAAAAGGGCTCTAATGTTACCGGTTGGGTTTCAAGCTGTGGTGTTCTCTAGTTTCAACTTGGAAGATTGTCCACACATTTTTGGTAAGTTCTAGAAATGAAGGTTTTTTCTCCATTTGAGGTATAACTGGTAGTTGTGCATTTCTCCTGTGTAAGCTCAAGTTGCAACTTGAGAAGACCTCTTGTAACATTATTTCTACTCAATGGATTTTTCTCTGGCATGTGCCATGATTTTTCTCTTCTTTGGAAGGATTTTTCCACATAAATTTGGTCTTTTAATTGTGTATCTTGCTTGGTTGTGATTGTTTCTTTGTGTCTTGATGTTAAGTTGGACTTGTCTACTCCATAGCTTCATAGGAGAAAGAAAGGATTGCTTCTCGACACCAAGAGGGGTGGATTAGTAGAGAGATAACTGGCTTTATCACAAAAAAGCAACTGCCTTCAGATTCATACATGTCTTTTTTCTTACTTGGTAGCCCGAGCTTTTACCATTGACTGGTGCAATGGCCCCTTTCTTCGAGGTAACATAAAATTTAGAAGTTAAAATTCCAATGTAACGTATATGATTCCATTATTGCTTTGTACTTTTGAAATAAAAGTGTGTAAAATAACGAAAATAACCACACATTTCCAAAGGGGAAAAAGATGCTAAATACCCTGCCAGAGCAAAGCTTTAACATGAAAGTCCTCACCAAAAGATGCAACATCTCCATTGATACTTCAATTCAAAACAATTATCTCATGGTTCGTATGAAAATTATCACCTGAAATACTAGAGCAATATCTTGAGTAGTATGTCTGCAGTTTACTACCATTATTATCTGCAAATACATGCCTAACACAGGCTCAACCAAAGTACTGAGTCACATAACAGTGAACAGATCAAAAACACAAATCATGGGAACCTGTGCAACGATAATAGAATAAAGTATACTCAAGTCAGGTTCCAAATGTGCATACTTCAATAATGAAAAAATTCAAAAGCTGATAAATGAGTCATATTCTCCTGTTTACCATTAATGAAATGTTCTCCAGGAGCATGATATTCAGCATACTAGACAAAAAAACTCAAGTACAAGTTATAGTAACAACCAACTCCCAAATACTAAATTGACAATTAGTGCAAATAAAACAGAAACAAAGAACTTAGTAATTCTCAGAATACCTCTAAATTAAAGAGTATGCATCACTCATACAACTTTACGTTTGCACCTTTCTAATCTATATAGGGACAGTAGACAAAAGATCATTCTTAAGAAAGTCGTAGAAGTTTTCTGAAACATACCACTATATCTCCATTAGAAAGGGAGCAACACTTAACAGCATTTCTTGCCAGACCCCCAGAAACACTGGCATCAAAATTTCCATAATCAATGACCGCAGTCAGAGGGGTTCTGGTTCCTTCACCACCTGCAACAAACTTTTTTCCAACAATCTCAGAAGATTCTAGAGATGCTTCAAGCGCATTTCTTTTAGACCAAAGTGGCTCATCTGACTCTGCTATCCGAACAAAAAAGTGGGAATTTCTGAATCTTCGCAGCAAAGTTTCAGTCTGTCTTCTGTGATCTTCCATTCTAAGAAGAGATTCACTGGCAGAAATATCCTTTTGTGGATCGATCTTATCTTTTAACAGATTTTCACTATTCTGATCTATCTCTTGAGCATCAGAACCCACTGCCACTCTTCCGGAATCTCGATTGATTTCATGTCCAATGTTTCCATTTAGTGTCTTGGTGGTTTGTCCAATTCCATTTTTACTCATCACTGCAGCAACCTTAAATGGCGTGATAATTTCTGTATCCTGTTTACATGCTGACAAGCATGCCAGGATATGCACTTGTTCACCTGGGGTAGCAAAATAGTTCAAATCTCACATAAAAAACACATCACACCCCCAACAAGGAACCATTGATGCCAAAACTGGGAAAAAAAAAAAGGCTTAATAAAGAATAGCTACCAGGAAAAACAAAGAAGCGGTCCAAAGAGCGATATGATAGTATATTTGGTGCCTCGCTCCAATTATCAGGAAGTTCCTCTAGAGAAACAAATCAAGCATTAGATATAGTTTATATGAAAAATCTCATATAGCACATACACCAACAAATTGAGGCAAAAACTTAGTGAAACTATTTCTAAGATATACTTCACCAACTAAAGGGAAAATTTTATTAATCATATTTACAGGATTTCAATGAGAAAGTGTGTGATTTTGACATGTAAAGGGTAATTTAATTTTGATATGATCATCAAACTAGATAAATTGACCACAAGAATGTGAAGACAGAAGAACTAAGGTGAAACCAGTCACGGCAAAATCATGGAAGAACAAATAAGTCCTAGGGCACATGAGATCTTCTCAAACAAGATAAACTACATTTATTCACTCCATTCATAAATTTGATGTCTAAAATTCCTGTTTATGTCAAAATACAGTAGGCATTGTCCCAGGGACGAGGCCAGCCCATGCCCGGGAGGCAACTGCCCCCTCTCACTTTTTCATTATTTGAATTTTTTATATTTTTTAAAAAATAATTAAATATAACCTTTTAATTTAAGTTTTTGCCCCTCCTAAATTTAAAAATTTTCATAATTTGCATTTATCTTAATTTTAATTTGACCTTTTAATAAGATTTTTATCAATTTTTTTAATTTTTTTGTACTGATTGAAATTTTTTAAGTGTTTTTTTCTTTAATTGGTTTCTTGTCTAATTTATAAATTCATTTGTATCAATAAATTTAGTTATTTATCAAAAATATTATCGATTAATATTAAGTTTTTATACTTCTTTAATTTCTAAACTTATGATCGAACATCAAAGAAAAATTTTGCCCCTCCTAACCTAAATTCCTGGCCTCCTCTCTGCATTGTCTAATCAATATTTTTATGGTTATATGAAAAAGTAAATGCTTTTAAACAAAAAAAGTGGCATACAAGCATTTTAACTTCTGAAATCTACAATGTTATCTAACAATACTAATGCCAATATATATATATGGCGGACTCCGTAATTCCTTTTTCTTTTTTTCTTTTTTTCACTGCATATGATACTCTTCTCTTAAATTTAAGAAACCTTGATCCATATGACACTCTAATGGGTTATGATAGGTTCCGCATTTGACTTTTTTAGGAGCTGGAGAGGGAGTTCTTTTAGTAATCAAGTAAAGAAGGTGTGGGAGACAGCACCGTTATGTACTTATGATTAATGTGGTGTGTATGGCATGAAAGAAGAGGAGAATTTTTTAGAGGGAGGAGCATTTTGTGTTTTTTTTTTTTGCAAGAGATCATGCACCAAATTTTATTTTTTTTGTGCTCAGGATCTTACACTTGCAGGAAAGATTTGGGGTCTCTTGTTGATTTTTTGGGTAATGTGTATAGGCGGTTAGGATTGGAATTTTTTGTGTATACTTTTCGTATACATGGGTTGCCCTGCCATGGTGCTCTTAATACTTTGCTTATTAAAAAAAAAAGGCATGAGTTACTTGAGAGGAAGGGTGAGTGATGAATTCAACTGTGTACCAAGTCTCATAGAAGATACAGGCACAAATGAGAAGAAGGGGAAGGGAGATGACATAAGGGAAAGTGTGGCCCCAATATAAATTAAAACAAATTAAAATAAAAAAGGAGCTAGACAATATGTTGCCACTTGTTGAATCTTACAATTACCTTCTGACTGCATCCATCTTATCTTTTGAGGTTTGTATGGGAGAGAAGCTGATATATTAGTCTTCAATCCATTATTAAATTGGTAACAATATTTCACAGTGCCTCATCCAAGCTTATCAAGGATGGCAATAAAAATTCTGGCCACAAGTCAATTTGTCTCAAAACCTAAATGCAGAAGTGAATAAACAAATAAAGGAAAATTTTACAATTGGTGTATAAACATGTCCTAATATACTTGGCCGCCAAGAAGGGGAGACGTGAACCAAGACATGTGCCAATGGCTTCTACCTTTGAGCTAAAAAATGGCAAAGTGTCAAGACTGGCCAACTCTTGGCTGAGGCTGCATGATAACTGATTAATTGCATGTTTATCTCCAAAGCAACATGTGCAAAATGCAAAAGAGATGCATACAACTACAAGTGGAACAAGTCGAGGCTCTAGAGAATTTCTGAAAATGTGGTCCATCCCATTGTGATCCTCAAAGAGAGAAAAAGTGAGTAGTTGTATACCACTCGACAAATAATTTGGAGAAGTGGTACCATGTTCATGCGAGTGAAATTATAAAGTGTAAGAGTGGATGGGAGACTTGGCATAATCCCGAAATTAAATGAAGACGTGGCAAAGTGGGTAGTTTGAACAAGTTGTTGGGAGTTATTCTCTCACCTAGAAAGAGGCCCAGGCCCTCTGACTGAACAACAGAACTTTAATTTTTATTTCTTGGCTTAACTTTCTCTTAGGAGTAGTTGAGTCCATTACAAATCAGTCTTAGCCTAGCTGTAGCCTACTATTTAGAAATAGTACTAGCAGTAGCAGTAGCAACAGTCGCCCTTCATCTGTCAAAAATTGTAGTTTGTTTGTATTTGAACACGTTGCTTTTTTTGGGTAATTGTATTTGAACACGTTAGTTGCACGCATAACACTTGAATCATGCTCACACACATACCTAGCCAAATTGTGCCAAATAGTGTGACATTGTTACCCATTAACAGTGTGCGAATTTTCAAACTAAACAATCCAATCTGTACCTATCATCAGCTGCAGGCACAGGCTGACAGTGCTTGCAGGGTTACCCTTTTTCTTTTTTTGATAACTGTGTCCAAAACAATTGTACCGACTAATCCCGAGACCCATGCCAAATGCTTCCTCAAGCGGGTCGGTTAACCTCGGGCTTGCACCCACGGGCATAGACCCAAAGAAGTTGATAAAACTCTAGTGGGAGTTTAGAGTCAAACTCCAGACCTGATGCTTCATGAGCCACCAGCACCCAAGTGACTTTACAACTGAGCCAACCCCTTGAAGTTATAGTAGGGTTACCCATTAACATGCTACTAATGGTGATTGGTGAACATACTATTTATGTATGTATGGCAGCAACAACATACTAATACATGATAAACCAAAAACAAAAATTATAAACCAATGTAAACTAAGACAGAGGAAAGGGAAGAGAAAAATACTGCATGGAATAGTTAGAAATCCTTCATCTTCGGTAACGTCGATGTGATTCTCTAAAATGGACGAGTCAATCTTTGAACTTGGGCCCACAACACCGCCATTTTCACCCCTAATTCCATCTGCCTCTCCGTCATGATATTCAGAAGTGGAATTCAGTAGAAATGGATCTTCAGCAATAATACCCTTTAAAGTTGCCTCAGGTTTTGATATATAATTTCCATCCGTCTGATAATCTTTAACGGACCGCTGCTCTACCACTGCAGTCTGAGTAGACCGCAGCAGAAAATTCATCGTCCACCAAAAATATTTCTGCAATATTAAGGAAGATGTCTCATATTCGCAAAGCGAGTGCAGTTACTTGAGTATAAGTATGTCAGTGTGTATACATATAAGAACCACCGATCTGCTCTAGGGCTCGAGTGGGAACCTCTAATTTGCTCAATTCCATTCATGAATCACAATTATGCATAGATACAGACATATATACATAATTAAAAGATGGAAAGCGAGAATATCGAAATGGGGGGCAATGGCAGTGGAGGTTTACCTGATCGGATATCACACAACCCGAGAGTGCAGGAGATCCACCTTCGAAAGCAGTTGCCACAGGAAAGCCCAAGTCAGCTAAGAGAAGCCTTCCCGTTCTTTAACCCGTATCTTGATTATAGCACAGAAAAGCCCTAAACAGGCTGAGTTTTTTATGCAACAGGACATTAAAATACCAATAATGTTAAACTTATTTAAAATTTAGTTTCAATGAGTTAATAATATTATATTACTTCAGTCAATACAATACTGCTAACTCATTAAATATTTTTAATAAAATATAAAAATAAGAGTAGCATCACTCTTAAAATAAAACAAATTATTCGACTTTTACTCTAATATGCAATTTGAATTTGGTTTGGAAAATAAATAATTTATATTTAAATTTAAATACATTTTAAAATTCGTTAATTTATTAATTTTAATTTAATAAATTAATAAATAATTTAATAATATACTCATTTCCACGATAATAAATATTCATTTGAAATTAAATTAAGACATAAAAAAAATCAAATTTAAATAAAATTTAAAATTTATTTATTTGCACGAATTAAGTTTATCAAAGCTTGATCTTTGCTAGACTGATTTATAACACTATTTCTACATTCACCTCTAGTAAAAATTTACAATTAAGGGAGAAGCAACTTCAACCTACTTAAAGTTCAACAGTAGATTTCTACCGACGTGTAAAACAACAGAGAGAGGGAGGAGAGCAATGAGCAGAGGGCTAAGACAAAAAGCAATCAAGGGTAATTGGGATCAATCATATCAGCTTTGCTTTAAAGCTAACCAATTCCATTAAAAGTAAGGTGTAAATTGTCGAGACTCCATAATATGGGTGATGAGTGATGGGTGTGGGTTTGTTAAGAATCCCATGCACCTTAAAAAGAATTTTCTGTTTTACCTATGCCTGAGCCACTTACTTCGGGGTTAAATCTTGAAATAGAGTTTAAAAAAAAAAAGTTATTTTCTAGTTTAGTATTGTTTTTAATTTATTTACAGAAGTAAAGTTGTTTTTAAAATCATGTTTCTAAAAAATATTTTTTTTATTAAGAAATCATCGACAATTTCAAATTTTTTTTTAAAATCATTTTTTAGAAAGATTTAAAGATTTAACAAATGACCCTGATTTGATAAATAAGTTTACTGTAATCTTATTCTTGAAAAAAAGTTTCAAAATAACTCTATTTTAATCAAAAATTCCACTTACCACCTGCTGATGTCTAGGTGATCATTATGCTAATGATAATCAAACCACATGGTATTTGATTTACATTATCCTAAAACATTGAGAGGCCACTTCTATTTTTTCTTTTGTATTAGCTTATTATGCAGCAAGTGTTTAGTTAGAGATTTTTTCACAAATGCAATATGTTTGTCTCTCTCATATGATCTTTTTGTTTCATTGCTCATATGATTTTTTCGTTTCCTCTTCAAAACTACATGTTGCCATATGTTCTCAATTTTTTGCAAATATAACTAAAAGTTTTCTCAATTTTTATAAAATCTTATATTTTGACATAAATTTTTACAGTTTCATACCTAGTTTGTTTTTAATCACTCGCGTTTCAAATACTGATTTTTTTTGACAAATTTTCACTACATTGAATGTCAGTTTTGAGCATCCAAAACATAGCCAAATGCTCAATAAAACTAATAACAATTGAAAATTTTCTTAAATTTTATGAAATTATAAAATTTTATAGTTTTTGGAGTTTCACTAGAACGAAGTTTTTTACTGGGAATTTCGTTGGGATGATTTTTTTACTATTTTTTAGTGATTTTTTCTTCAAAATTTTATATTTAATATGGACCTTATTTGATTGATATTAATTTTTAGAGTATATATATTTAGATTTTATTAAAAATGGATATATATATATATATATATATATTTTTACAAGTTATTGAATTTTAAAGTTTGCAAAGTTTTTTGAAATATTCTCCTATATACACGGTAATTTAGTTAGATGAAGGGTATTTTTGTTACAAATAAATTGAAGAATTTATAAGTTAATATGTTTGAGTGTAAAACTCGTAATAGTTTTCATATATTCTACGAACTTGTGGTCAAACGACCCCAATAACAAATTTCAGAAGTCACTGGACACTACCCACCTATGATGAAGTGTGGGCCAGGCCACGAATAAATTAGCCAGTTGTGTTATGATTTATCAACTTCAATGGCGCGTTTGTCTTTTTGTTGTATAAACAAACTTTTTATCGTTGGATAATATCATCATATCTCATAACTTTGTTTTTGTAGTCATTTGCATGATTAAGAAAGCAATGAGAAATTTTGGCATGAATTAGGTCTATTGACCTAATTCATGAAATCTTATGTTCAAACAACAAGATATTATTGACCAGATTTGTGGACTCGATCCATGCAAAAACTTCTCGAAAGTAATACAAAACTAAAGGATGCAATTTGTCATTAGATTTTTTATTTTATTTTGGATAACCTTATCATTAGATATTTAAATGTGAAGCATCAAAGGGAAAGACCCTTAATTTTGAATGATCCACTTTGCCATTATGCCCCCTCCAAACTAGTGGTTCAGGTGGACATCACGTTCCTTGTCATGGTTCCACATCTAAATGTTCATTAAACATACCTACCCATATCTCTCTCTCTCTCTCTCTCTCTCTCTCTCTCTCTCTCTCTCTCTCTCTCTCTCTCTCTCACACACACACACACACACACATTTACAAAAATAATGAATTGAAATGGTTGGATGGTTTTTCTTTTGCCTATACGAAACGGCAAGGCTCAGTCCCTGCAGAGGTAAGTGAAGGAGAGTGATTCAAACTTAAAGTTTAAACTCAAACTTAAATTTGAATTAAAATTTTAAAAATTCTCTTTAATTCTAGGCTTAAATTAATACCAAATCTAATTTTATTCAAATTCAAACTTAAATTTGTAAGATATTATTCATGTACTCAAATAATTATTCAAAACTAAATTTAAATTTTTTAGTACAAGATGATACGTTTTTCTACGACAAGATGAGAATTTTTTCAAAAAAATTTAAGTAAAATTTTATAGTGATCATTGAAAAACATCAAATTCAAATAAAACTATTACTCAAAATTGAATTACTACTGAAAATGACCTTCGGTATTATTTCCATCCATCCAACAATAAATTATACTACAAAAATTTTGCTAGATTCTTAAAAGAAAGTTCAAAAAATAAAAAAAGTATGTTATTAATTATTACTTTTCTAACAATAGATTGCCTACAGGTCGAAATTTTTAGTGATAGTGTTTTATATAAGTCTTCCAAAAAAATACATGTTATTATTTATTAATTTTGAATCAAAATTATTTATTTGAATTAACACTTATAAATAACATTTTTTTGTGTAGAAAAAAAAGTTTGTCCATAGTCTCCCCCCAAAAAAAGGGGTCATTCGATCATAAGGACATTAGAAAGACTAAAATTGTTTTCTAATCCAAGTTTATTGTTCAAATACCACCAAGTCCCTCTTTTTTTTTGTATGACCAAAATATCCCTTAATGTATGTGCTTTGCTAAGATCCTGTAAAATGGGAAACAAAACTTCCAACAAGTTTACAAAACTTTAAAATTTAATAACTTTTAATCTATAAATTCATTTTTAATAAAAATTACATATTTGACCTCTAAAAATCAAGATCTACCAAATAAGATTCATAATGCATATGAAATTTTTTTAAAAAAAATTACTTCTCAACAGGTAAATATTTACCTTTTCATTGGAAGGTCGAAATATCAAATTTTACGTCTTTTGTTGGAAGGTCGGATTTTTCCTTTCTCGCTGCGTCAACCAAATTTTCTTCTTAAATAATGCATTAAAATTCAATAACTTATAAATTACTAATCCATTGTTAACAAATTTTATACATTTGGACTCTAAAAACGAGATCTATCAAATGACATACATATTGCATATGAGATTTTGGGAAACAAAAAAAAAAAAAAGCTTTTCAGAAGATAAAATTTTACCTTTGACAAAGAAAGGTAAAAACACCACCAAACCTAGATTGATGAACAACCAAATGATGATCAACAACGAACGATCAAACGATAGATTGACAAACTAGTAATTTTAAATCTCTCGTTTGAATGATGTTGATAATCATATGATAATCATTCTTTATTCAATAAAACAAATTCAAAATTCGAATAACTGAGATTGTATTTACTAGATTATATAATCAAAAAGCACCATATTCGGGATAAAAAAATTTGAAAGACGAACAATGCTCTTGACAATTCACGACTGTCCGATGAATTAGTTGATCGTGAATTTTAAATCTCTAGGTTAAATGATATTAATAATCATACAAGATTCATTTTACGTGCGGTTAAATAGATTCAAATAACAAGGGCATCATTTTAAAAACGGAAGAAACTGAAATTTTTTTTCAAAATAAATGCAATTATTAAATCATTCTAAAAAACTAAATAAGCTAATACAAAAAGTATATTAATAAAAAAAAATATAAACTTGAAAGTCACTTAGGATTGATGCACTTCTATATATATAAATAAGTAAGCAGTTATATCTTTTATACTAAAATGTAATTTATCATGTATTTATCAATAATTAAATGGCTGTCGCAAGACCTCTTACTAATCACTAATTAACCAAAAAAAGAAAAAGCCAACCAACTAAAATTGTGTGAAGCGAAAAATTAGAAAACAAATCTGCCTATTTTGTGATTCTGGGAACTGATGAGTTTGGAAAGCTCTTGCTCCATGTATTCTGTGGCTCTGCTTGTCTCTCTCTCAACACTTGTTGAGATTTCACCAAAATCGATTGATGGCTGTCTGTGAACATGTGATTTTCATTTGAAATGAATATTCACATAAGAATATTTTGGGACATAAACTAGTCGAAATGAGGATTCAAATAAGATATATATATATATATATATATAATACACCAAAAATATACTCCCAATTAAGACCTGACACGTGTCCAACTTGAATTATATAAACTTCTCAAAATAAGTATAAAGAGGTTGTATCGATACAGTCGAACAAATAGCCTCGGTTGTTTGTTAATGCTACCGAAGTCACTACCAGAGTATCTCGGAATACCGATGTCGTGATAAGACAACCATTTACAAAAATGTTATGACGTATGCTGTCATGATGAATTCTGTGCCGCTTGACAAACGGCAGAGTATAGCCCTGACCAAAGACAAAATAAATCTTAGTCCTACATCGTTATAAAATCAATGATGAACAGTGACATAAAGACATCATTGCATTCATCGCTTAGCACAAAAAACAAAACCCCATTAACCTATAAATACACTGGAGAAGGTATGTATAGGAATCAGATTTTTTTGACTTAAATGATAAAAGAAAGATATTATTAGATCAAGTAATTTTTCTCTACTCGATCTCATTGAACCATCGGAGCGGCTGCTCACCAGAGCCATTCCCGGTGGCTTTTTATCTCATTTCTTTGCAGGTTCAATCACGACGACGGTCGTATACTTGACGAGCCAAAAATAGCTGCATCAATATATATATATATATATATAGATAGATATATAGATATAGATACACACGCACATTTGCCGTAAACGAGCTGGGTCGATGTTCTTCTCCACTGTAGTTCACTCCTCACCAATCATGTAGTAGCTATCTCCTTTTCTGTAAGTTAAAACTCTCTGTTTTATTATTGAATTCATTGGAAACCTTTTGATTTTGCTTTTCCTTAGTTTTCACATAAATTCTGAGAATTCTGGGCTTTGTTTTACTTTTTAGTTAATTCCCATGGGCTCTGTTCTTGATTTCTGACGCTGAAGCCAAGTTCTTCCAGTGAAGCACAAGTTCTTAACGTGCCCCATGGGATTGGGTTTAACTAGTACACAAGGAGATACAGAATTTGAAGAACAACAATTACAAATACCATGGATACACAACTGGGTTTGATTGAACAATCGTTTAATGTTCGATATTCGGTATGGGTTCGAGAAGCTCTCGATGACTTGTCTGGAAGTTTCACAACAACCGATCCTTGCATTTCGGGACATCCAATTGTATACGCTTCCCGCGGATTCTTGAAAATGTCGTTGTATTCGAGAGACGAAGTTATTGGAAAGAATGGAAGGATGTTTCAGGGACCCAAGACTAATCGGAAATCGGTAATGGAGATTAGAGAGGCAATTCGAGAGGAGAGGGCGATACAAATCAATATATTGAATTATCGTAAGGACGGGACGCCATTTTGGATGTTGTTTCGTATGTCTCCTGTGTTCAATAAAGAGGATGGAAGGGTGATTCATTTTGTTGGAGTTCAAGTGCCGATTTTGCAGAAACACAGGCAGTCCAGTAGTGGGTTTGGAAGGAATGGGGTGAATTTGTGCGAGGATGGTGTGTTTGCATCTCGCCGGAGAGAAGTGTGCTCGGATTCTGTTGCGGAATTGGCTCGATTTTTGGCTATGGATTCAGTGTTGGGTTCAGATGATAGAGGTTTGTTTTTCTTTTGCAATTGTGTTATTGTTTTTGATATACAAAGCATGATCTCGTTTGATTGTTGATTAAATTGAACTTGGTTTGGTTGTTCTTCGTACTAAACTATTTGATTATATTGATATACTTTCACTGGATATGGCTGCACTTTTTTCAATTTTTCTCACTCTTGGAAATTCCTTTGTTAGTTCACTAATTCTTTTCAATAAATGCATTCCTTTTCCTGAATGGTCCTGCTTGCTTGTGTTTCTTGTGGTTGGTTATAGTGGGTTGTTGTCTTGTTGATCTATTAAAATTTGTAATTTCATAGGAATTCTTTCTGGGCTTGTTGATTTGCATTAGTTTAGATGCATTAATTCTTTTCAATAAATGCATTCTTTTTCCTGAATGGTTCTACCTGCTTGTGTTTCGTGTGGTTGGTTATAGTGGGGGGTTGATCTCTTAAAATTTGTAATTTCATAGAAATTCTTTCTGAGCTTGTTGATTTGCATTAATTTAGATGCATTCTTAATAGGTTTCAGGCATGTCATTTTATTTTGATATTGAATATTGGGTATTTGTTTATGAAGTAATCATCACAATCTCTCATTTTGGGTATTTGTTTATTAAATAATCATGACTATCTTTCAATTATTTCTTTGGACTATTTGTTTGCATTTATGATTATTCAACTTTACATTGTCTTGTTTAAGATATTTTGGTTGGTTTTGACCATGTTGCTGGATTGATTGTTGATTTGTGTTCCTTATTATTGTTGATCAGAAACTATTGGGTATTCCTTTTGCTCTTCTAATTTGGTTGCTTGAGTTGTCTAGTTTTGTATACTCTAGTTCTTATTTTTCCAGGTCATTTGTTTGCCAGGGAAAAAAAGAGGGGGTTGAGGGATGTTACGATAGAAAGTCATGACCTTTAATTTTATAAATTTTTCCTTGGATTTGTTTAACCTTTTAAATTAGATTTGTGTAGAACTACTGCTAAATCATATATGTATGTGTGTCCTATAATACTTGTATGTCCAAACAGTTTTCTTAACTTTTTATTTTCAAGTGAATTTTAGTTGTCAACCACCTTTTTTTACCACTTAATAGAGATGCTGTTTCAATCAAAGCCATTTTACTTGATTTTAAACAAATATTTAGAACAAAGCAAGTAAGAATGAAGGAAAAGATAATATTGTTACGTAGTTCTATAATGTCTTCACTCGATTTTCACCTCAATTTTATCAGACAAATATAGTTGACTAATATAATTCAATTTTAATTTCATAAATTTAACATGCACTTATTCACCTAAATTCAAGACTAATGAATACAAAATGTTAAATTATAATAAGAATAAGTAAAATTTTGGAGC